>CAHIKZ030000779.1:4982500-5130000 GCA_903632075.3 Acanthosepion pharaonis | reverse complement strand
AAACATTAAAATAATTAAGTACAAAAATACAAGCCAGTTATTGAACCAGAGAAATGAAATTATACTTAAATGTCATCATAAAAATAAGTTTATATAGTCTTAAAATAGACATTTATTTTGCATCAAATACTGAAAAATATATATTAGGTTTGTAACTATGTAAATTTATATGTGTGTATCTAGCTATCTGTCTATATATATATATATATATATATATATATTATTTTTTTTTATATGTGTGCCATACATGTAAGTTTATATATATATGTGTGTGTATATATGTGTGTATCTATCTATTACTTTTATTTCTATTATTATTACTTTAAATATATTATATATATATATATATTTTTTTATTACTATTAAATGATGATGATGTTTAAATGAATAACAACATAGATTGCATTTCTGTGATTTTTATTACTGGTTGCGCAGTTAATTTTATCCATAAAATTTTCCTCTACCTTCCCTTACTGCAATATTCTCAAAAAAATCTAAAAAGTAGGATCTGTAATGTAATCGGTACTGAATTAGCTTCTTGACTTCAGCCGCTTTCTCAGACGTGATGCGGCTTCCTCTGTCTTTTCTACAAATATTTTCATGGCTACTGCACTGATGAGCATTTTTCCTGGTGCCCTGACTACATGAATTTAAGTGTACTACTAGATTGGCATCTAGGTCCCAACTTTTTACTGTTGAAATAGTTAAATGTAACCGCCCTTCTAACAGTTTCTTTGCTCGCACTTCTCCATATTGAACTCCATTCCTCTCACTTGCTTCCCTGATTACAATCATCAAAACCTAAATGCAACATCAGTCACCATGTTTTGTTGCGTTGATACCTGTTCTTTTTCCTTTCTTCAATCCCCCTACACCCACACTTTTCTCTCATTTTCACTCTCCATAACCCCCTGTGTGATAATGGCACTTCTGACTTGCTTGGGGTGAAATGCTTAAAAAAAACCCCAAAACATAAATAAATTAGGGTACTAACAAAAGCATCTAATAAAATAATTAGGGTACTGAAAATAGCATCTACCACAATCAAATGTAAAGCTCTCCCTACCAACAGCTAAAATAATAAAAAAAGTGGTCAATACAATATATATATATATATATATATATATATATATATATATAAAAGACAGGATGTGTGTGTGTGTGTGTGTGTGTGTGTGTGTGTGTGTGTGTGTGTGTGTGTGTGTGTGTGTGTGTGTAACGAATACACGGCCGCAGTTTTCCACGGATTTGCACCAAAATTTACATGCACATGCTCCATGTTAGCGGGAAGGCCAAGACTGGCTTTGCATTTCCCAACTCCCATCGATAGTGAAAATAATCGATTTTTTCATGCTTCTGCGGCAGTTTTCATGTAGTTTGCGGCCATTTTCTACTGGCCAGAGTAAGAGCCTATAGCTGGCTGCCACGAATAGGCGGGAAGATTCTATTGGCCAGCATGAGATCCAACAGCTGACTGACACGAATGTTAACTAGCATGCTAAAAAAATCGATAGCTGCATTCGTCACAAGTGGGAAAAATTTAAATCTGCATGGCACTTTACTCCAATTGGCTCATTCGCTTGCTTAAACTCAACGTTGATTCTGGTTCCGCAGAACTGGGTTGGGTGTGAAAAAAGTATTTGTTGTTAACATTCTTTTTTCATTCGGTTCTTCCAGTTACGAGTGCTTTTTAAAAGCTGATCGTTTTGTGTTCATTTTGTTTAGTTCTTTCTTCGTAACAGATTTAATGTTTAGTATAGAGTTTAGAAAAAAATCGCAGTGTGAGATAGGCAAGAAGTAAGACATGTAGCAACATCAGCACGGAAAAGGGCACTCCTTTAAAGGCAAGGAAGGGCAATAATAATTTAAGTCAAGTGATAGCGATTGCTGTATGAGTCGTACGATTTTTGAATCAAGCACGGGCAACGCCGGGCCATGCTGCTAGTCATGGTTAAAGGAGGATATTTTAACAGGAACAAAATTTAATCATAAAATGGTATTTTTTTCTTTTAGTGATAATAAAATATCTAATAAAAAATCATGTCTCACTTTTTTTTTTAACCATGTATAATAACTTTCTCTTATTTAAAGTACAAAACAACTACTTTTGGGGCCAATTTAAAAATTTACCAGGGATGGCCGCAAAAACTTTGAACCGTAGTGTATATATATTAGAAATAATTACAATTGTAGTAAAGATTTTCTAAAAAGCAGAGGTAGCTACCAACATAAGGTTAGTAAATATATAAATAAACATTTTTGTTCTTTAATTTTGAATAAACGTAAAGAAAAGTAAAAATATTTCATATTATGAACCAGTGTGATTTCCATCTTCAATATGACTGCGCGTTTCACAGCAAGCTGATCTGTTCAGGTTCATTTGTGTTTCTTCAACACCCACAGAGCCAACCTATGGTCAGTGCTGCAACTATACTGAGTGGACCATGGCTACAGAGTCCAGTCTGTCCTATTTAGTTCATAGCTGGGTTCATAGAAAATGAATATAATAATTTCGCCTGAAATTCGAACTCTGCTAGCCGATTTCACGTTCAGAGCCCTTAACACCAGCTGTATGTCGAGAAATATTAATAATCAATGGTACATCCTTTTTGAGCTGTAAGTTTTTCTAAGATTTTTTGGTAAACTTTTACTAAATTTGAACAAACATTTACAGGCATATTTTGAGATACTGCATGTGCATAATCTTCAAGCTGTTGCAGATTTTGGGATCTTTCTTACACGTCTTTTCAAATCATTCCATAAATTTTCAATTGGATTCAGGCCGAGACTCTGTGAAAGAAATAGTTATCGATACCTTCCCCAAAAATGATACGTCGTCCTCCATGTTTATTTTATTTTATTTTATTTTATTTATTCATATTTTTTTATATAAATATGCTGTTCATTGGACTGGAAGACACATCTTAACGTTTCAAAATTCTTGCCATTATGCCTGAAAAGCTCTATTTTGTTCTCAAACTGACCATAGTATTGGGTAAGATCGTTTATATTGTTTTTTTTTTTAATTGAATTTCAAAAACAATATTTACATATTTGAACATACATTTATTTAACGACATACGTTTCATTTGTTCCATTACTTTTCACCATATTTGAGGCAGCTTCATGATTCCATCCTCCCAGAACTTGTCATTTTAATTGATGATGAACAGATTTCAGTGTTTTTTTTGTTTTTTTTTAGAGGCTTCCAAAGTATTAAAGTTATTTGTATTAAAAGAATTTTGTAGAGATCGTAATAAGTGGTAATCCGAATGTGTAAGGTCAGGTGAGTATGGTGGGTATGATAGGACACCCCAGCCAAGTTATACCAATTTTTGCCGGGTTTGCAACAAGACGTGAGAACCTGCGCTGTCTTGATAGAAGATGTCACACTTCCGATTGTTTTAAATTGTTAATTAAATTGTTAATTATATATTGTTTTTTGTTGATATCATTACAATTATAGTGGAGTGGATGCAATGATGTGTCCCCAAATAAGAGATTAAAATTAATATACAAAACAATGACATCCAACATTTTATTGGCTGTGCAAACTAAATGAAAGCAATACAAAAAGGGTGAATGAAGGCCTTTACGTAGATATGTCTTTACAGGACTTACGTAAGTGTGAAGTTCCTATAAGAGATTGTTAGAGACTTACACTTGGGAATAATTCTTTTTTGTGTTGGTTTGGTAGAGTTATTAAATATACCTGTGTGTATTTATGTAAATTGAAAGTAATTCATATTGTATACTTTCTCTCTTATGTTCAGTCCAACATGAGATTCAGGGGTTTACCAAACGCAAGAGGAAAAACGGGACACATCTTATTTCTAACCCATCTTGTGGGTAAAAGAGGAAAAAGAGAATGAGACATTTGCGACAGTTTGTTTTATACTATTTTGACAACGCCATCTAGCGGTCGTTAGTAGAAGTTCTTTGAGAGATAAAAAGGGTAATTCCACAGTAGAATGCTGCAAATGCTATTTTCAAGCTAAGGACAACGAATCCATTCCAGGTAGAATAGTGTGTACTTATGATTTTCATGAAATTAAATAAAAATTATAGTGTTTACACGTTCAAAAAGTTCTGATGAGTTGATTAAATGAAGTTGTGCTTTTATCACCTGTACAAGAAGACAGTGTTCAATACCAGGTAGTTACAGGATTTTTAACAGAGTGATTTAAAGCTAGCCAAGCTCTCCTTGGCTGGACGATTGGGAGAATACATTCTTTCTACTGTAATTTCACAACTCTAAAGCTTTATGCTGGACTAAAGAAAAAATGGTGCCGGCTTTATCGACGCTTCCATCTTTTGTCCCATTCAATTGCAAACAACTGCTATAATAAAAAAATTCTCTAAGCAAGACGAACTATAAATTCATCTCGAAGAAAAAAAATACTTTCCATTTTAACATTTTTCACCTCTTTCTACCGTCCTTTTCTTTTTTTTTTTTTTTTTTCATAATTCATTTAATAATTTGTCCTCACTAGAGAACGTTGTAAGCTCGAGTTATATTTTAACAAAGAAAAACTGAAGAAACAAATATAGAGTCCATTTTCGACCACAAAAGTCTAAATTTATTCATTTCATTATCTTATCTATCTATCTATATATATATAGAGAGAGAGATTTAAAATTCTTCATCTTCTTATAAAAGAAAATAATTTTTGCGACACTTTGATTTTGAAAGTGTAACAACACACTTATCGCATCCAAGCGATAAGCGCACACGGCCTTATAAGGGAAAAAGGGCGGGGCGCCGCATGCGCATTGCTTGGCTTTACGAAACTCAACGAGAGAGAAGTGGGGGTAAACAAACAAGTAGCACTCACGCAATAATAGTGAGAAAAAAGATTTATGTTATTTTCTGCCTTTCCTTCCAGCCACGACCCACCCCACACATTCATTACATGCGACAAGCATCGAGAAACAGTGGTAAAATTCATCAATTGCATTTCAGTACAGGGAGGCGATAGAGAAAACTTGAAGAGAAGGAAAAAAGTGGTGAGTTTCAAATATATTTTTTAATATTTATAATTTTTCTAGAAATATAGAGTTGGTCGGTTTAAGTCCTGAAAAAAAAAATATTTAGAATGTCACTCTTAAACGTATTCATTTTTCTATTCGAATAGAAAGTTGTAAATGCACACAGCGGTTGTGATAGAAAAGAGAGAGAGAGCACGAAAAACGAAGTGAGGATGCCGAGAAGTGATATACCATCCTATACTATACTTCACCTTGCAGACCCGAAGAAGGAAGTTGGGCTGCCAGTACAGAACAGACCGCTCTTAACAATTCAACGGCTGGAGTCAGGATTCCACATTTATGGGACGGGAGTCGATTAACAAAAAAGGAAAAAAAAAAAAAATATATATGTAGACTTTTTTTGTGTCTATTACTTATCATAACTTATCGAACTGATTTTCAGAAAAATATAGAATTAATTTAATTCAGCAAATCAGACTACCTGTCCTGATGAACAGCGCGCTTTCCTTTTCTTTTTTTTTTTATTCCAAGTTTTGAAAGCAAATTTTTATTTTTACTTGAATAATAATAGTTATTTTCATTTCTTTTTCTGGTATTTTTTCTTATTCTCTTAAAATAGCAGTTGCTTAAACCGAACAAAATCTAATGTATTCATTCAAAAATTATTTGACTTTTGAATGTAAAATTCAGGTTAGACGTTCACTATGTGTATCGCCTGAATATTCTTTCTCTTTCACACACACACTATCAAATTTAACAGACGAAAGCTTTGTTTTATTAATTTAAAAGTAGCTAATTTAAGATTAGCTAACTACTGGCACAAGGCCAGGGGGTACCCGGATATTAGTATTTGTCACTAACCTGTGAAACCAGCTCGCTAAACAGTTCCATCACTACGAAACTTTGTTTTTCTTCCTGTATTACATCATTTTGGATTTTTCCTAATTATCAGCTGTTTGATACCTACTTACAAAAAGCTGTTTTAACGCCCTCTGACAAAAGTAAACTCTTTTTAATGAAGATGTCCCACTTTTTAACTTTTTCTCTCCTCTCAACATCTGATTTACAAATCTTTAACAGTAAGAAGATAACAGTAAAATCCCATAAGAAGACTAAAAAGAGGACTCGAGTGTATGTAGCATTCACAGTGCAAGAGGACTGCTGGAACTAAAAATTTGTCTTTTTTCGCCTCCAATTTGTTTAAAACCATTACTTACTGCTATTAATTTTCAAAATTAATAACTTTAGCTTCTAAGAAAATCATACGTGGGAAAAAATCTATATATAGATTTCATTTACAGAACATAATTACTAAACAAAGCTAAAATCAAAACAAAGAGGTCGATAAGTCGTTTTGAGACTCGATAAAAAAAAAAGTAAAAACAATCTGAACATGTTTTGTTTTTAATTTTAAAATCTTGTATCTGACTTAGTTTCTTCTACTTATTTTTTGGGACTGTGCCTGAGTAATAAATAAGGATTGGCTGTTTATGCTTCTCTTAGACATTATTCTAAAAAGGACGACGTGGAAATGAACTGGTTTCCCCCTCAATAACAAAAATAAATAAAATAAACCATACTATGATTTAATTTCGACCTTCTCGTTTTTATACAGACAATAACATTGCTGGTTTATGTTTAAAATTAAAAATGCTATATAACTTTAACAATTCAAAGTGACTGAACAAAAAACTGATTTCATTCAAAAATAAATCGACTATTCATTCACGTTTTAACTAACACTTCATTTTTTTTTTTTTTTGTCTTTCAACGTTCCATCCCACAGCAAAAGAAAAATGTATTTCAGAA
Organism: Acanthosepion pharaonis; assembly: GCA_903632075.3. NCBI lineage: Eukaryota > Metazoa > Mollusca > Cephalopoda > Sepiida > Sepiidae > Acanthosepion > Acanthosepion pharaonis. The sequence goes on along the minus strand of CAHIKZ030000779.1, from coordinate 5,123,202 downwards.
AGGAAAACATTAAAATATCGAGAAATTACTACCTTTTTATTATTATTGGCAATTATGCACTCATCACGAGTGTCATGGCTTCGACTGTTTCTCTACACATGAACTTTAACTACTATATTGCAATTTTACGTCGATTCTCCGCCTCCAGGAAATTGGTCGCCTTTATTATTCCAGTTTGTATCGGTCAAAAACTAAAATTTAAACAAAGAAAAATATTCAGATTTCACTATCACTTCATTCCCTATAAAAAAAAAAAATTCAGAATAATATTCTTTGTATAGCATTTTTAAAGTGTGGACAACTAATGATTCACATAGGATCGTGTAAATCGACTAGAGGTCGTTTTATTTAAATATTTTCCTTTTTATTATTCAATATAAAAAGCCGTTTCTCATCTTCGTAAAGTCTTTAATCTTTTTAAAGTGCCTCCATCTTCGTACATAGCTTGAACTAACTTTAGAGTTGTTAAAAAAAATCAAGACAAAAAACTTGTTCAATCTGATGGGAAACTAAATTAGCAGGAGACTTTGCTTTTAAAAATCCCGTTGAAATCGATAACTGCGTGTGTGAAAATGAATGAGAACGTTTGATGGGTTCGTTCTTAAATTTTCAGGGTAAATTATATTTCATTTATTTTAAAAGCTATCAAACTTAGCGGTATTTTCTTTTATCTCCCCCCCGCCCTAAAAAAAAAAAAAAAACTCTGCCAGTAAAATGACGTTGATCACTCAACCAAGCAGTGTACCTAGCATTTTTACTAAGCGAAGCTGAGATGTGGCACAAGGTTGAAAGTATGGGACACGTAGTGAGTATCGAAGTCACTACCCAGTTGAGTAATTAATATGGTAAGACAAACTTGCTAGCAGTTTTTATGCCTTAGAATTTTTTGCCACCACTTCTAAATAACATTTCAACACTGACAACATCTACAAAATATCAAAAGAAATGATTATATAATTTACGGTGTTTTTATTAGACAAAAAATTTTTTTTTTTTTTTTTTTTTAAGATGGAGTTACAACAATAAGCTAATTATTATGGGGAGGGCACCCTACTTGACTCATAGTGTAACCCTCAAATTAATGTACAGTGTGAGTTAGTTGACCATGAAGTAACTTTAGGTTAAAAATGGGGAAAGGGAAATAGAACAACTAATTTTTGCATGCAATTCCATTAACACCCCGACCCTAACAAACAATTACCACCTTCTTCAATGATGATTCTACCCATAATCCAGTGGTGGACTGGGTCTAAAAATATTGGTTGCCAGGGGAAAAAGGGGGCCCACCCACAACTAAAATCATTTATTTAATTTACAAAATGAACGCATAAATAAAATTGTTACATTTGGAAAATAGGGTACAATTAAAATTTTTACGGAAAAATGTCTATTTCTTAGCAATTACATTATTAGTATGTACTGTAAGTGTACATATTACTGGCAGTAATTATCTTTAATTTTGATTTAAATAGTTTACACTTTACACTATCTACATAACGGAGGATAGTTCAAAAGAGCATTGCTTGCCGTCCACTAAGACTGTTCGGTTCTGCATCCAATTCATCTAACAATTCCTTTTCATATGATTTAATTTTTTTCTCAGATAGCAAATGCCTTATTGTCTTTAGGTTCTTCAGTTTTGAAAATGTCCACTTACATTGGAGTTCTTGAGTAACGGATATACTGATGAATTTATAAATAATTTTTTTTTTTTTTTTTTTATTGTTACGAAACAGTTACTTCTTTCATTTGATATTGGTGGTATGGGGGACAACTTGCCAGCGGGCAAGGTAACACCCAGGCCAATCCGCCACCGCCATAATCTTTTTGAGAGATTATTTAAATGTTCTGCTTCACCCGTTCGGTTTATGCAACCCCCCTATGTGTACATCGGGTAGACAAAAATTGCTCATTGTCTCGGTACTTCATTTTGGTAACTATCCAGCGATTGACTCTGAACCTCCGCCTCCTTTAAGTGCAATGATGGGAGAGGTGCTGCTTGAGGGTGGGATTGATTATTTCAGCCACTACTAATAATATTCGGTATGAAAAGCGGGGGTACATTTCATCAAAAATGATGAAATTGCTGCTGAGGAAATAACAGAAAAATTAAAAAATATCGTAAATTTAAATCGATTTTGTTTCTCTTTTGCTGATACATTGAAATGAAGGTGAAAAAAATTTTCTTAGGAAAATATAACTTTTTTTTTTTTTTTTTTTTACAGCTACATATGATTCCCTTTTAAAATGGATAATTTTTCAACACTTAAGCTAAAAAGTTTATTCATTGAAGCGAGTTTTAATTTATCAGTTGTAAAACAACTCTTCTCTTGTTAATGAACGAATAACTAACACAATGTGTGTGTGTGTGTGTGTGCACGTCTTTTGAGCGAGGCCTGTAAATAAAGCGAGATACTTTTCTTTCTCTCTTTCTTATTTTTTCTTTCTAAAATAGATGTGAACATACGAAATAGAGAGAAGAAAAAACTCGGTCAACTTTATTTGTAAATAAAGCGCAAGGAAAATCAGACGAGATCTTTTCAAGGCAGGCGATTTGGTTGATTGTCTGTGTGTTCGCTTACAAGTGCGAGTAAAAGTAGAAAATGCAGCATATAACTGGTTTCGTTTCCAGGTCACCGCGGCCTACACATGCCGTGTTATAGAATGATGGGGTTACTACTCTCTAAAAACATATGAACTTGAACCAAAAACAAACAAAAAAAAAATGGAGGTATATTTTAAAACTAACACTAAAAGTAAGATATAGTTAAAAAAATAATGGAAAGCAAATAACATTCTTGTCTTTAAGGAAATCTCATACACACGGATGCGGGTTGACAATAAATTTGATATTATTCTAAACTAGCTCATTTTCTGCAGCCAATGAAGCTGCTCCTAATTACACACTAGATTATGACAGCCCACTTGGTTTCAACGACTGAAGTTTTTTATTTTTATTTTTTCTTCCATTGTTTGACTAGCGTGTATCTCATGTAATAATCACGTTAAATTTCTCGCACATCATTTTTTTTTTTTTTTTTTTCTTTAAAAATTATCACACTGTTCCCGAGTTACCTTGGCTAGCACTTAGGGGCACTAGAGAATACGGGCATAATGCTGGCAATCGTTTCATGAGAGATCATAGGAAGCGACATGTTGAAATACAAATAAGCTTAAATTAAAAACGGTCTAAAACTTCAGGTTGTAGGCTTTTTATTCGTAAATTATTTTTCTTTTAAACCAAACTACCTGATTGAATACAAATGAAATCGTTTGTTTGTTTTTGTTTTTTTTTAACTTAGGATGCTATGAGAAAAAATCTTTGTACACTAAGGACGCCATGATTATTTATTTTATTTTTTTAAATGTTACATCATAAGTTTCTCCTTGTATGTAATTACTGTCATGGTTGACTATGGAGCTAAAACAGAACTGAACAGTATCTTGTGAAAATATGGTAGTTACTTTATGCTCACACTTCGACCATCACGAGCAAACATTTTTGTTAGTAACGATGGTAAGGAGCCCTACTACCCCCCCCCCAAAAAAAAAAACGATCAGGAAGAAGTAAATCCTTGACCATGTGTAACGTAACAATGTGAACGTCGGCCACACATATGTCGGGGATCAAATAATTGGGAGTAAAGAACAAGGAAATCACTTGACCCTTGACACACTAAAAAAAAAAAAAAAACTAATCATGGATGAGAGTTGAGGCCATATCCCGGAAGAAGATAGAAGAATGAATATAGCTTTTACTTCAACAGTAAAACTCAGAAGAAACGTTTCAGAATTTTTTTTTTTTTTTTTTTTTTTTACAGTAAGAATTTTGGTTTGATAACCTTTTTTTAGTTATCAGGCCCACTGTCCTGGAGGGAGACAACTTGAATAAAAAAAAAAAAAAAAAACACTTGACTAAATGGAATTGATAAACACACGTAGTTCCAATAATTACGATGGCCAAGAAAAAGAAAATATGAGAATAACAATAATTTAAATAAGACCCTTTCCCAGTAAGTTTATAATCAGGGCCATAGGACAGGCTATGATTTGCATGGGCAAAAATGAAAGTAGTTAATTACTTTGTTTGTTTCTGATAGATCGATAAGCAGTCATCTAAAGATGTATTGAACAAGGTTCTACAATCATTAGTGATGGTTGGTCCGCTTATAATGGGCTAAAATAAGGTACAATCACAAAGTTAAAATTCATGAAAATAAATTTTATTTACTTTTTAAATGAATCTTTAGTTCATACTCAATGAAGAATAGCTGGTTTCTGAGAGAAAATAGAAGCAATACGGTAAGCATCTGCACGAATGCAAATATGTATTTTGAAAGAAAAAAAATGTATGTATTTGAAAATATATTCACACACACACACACAATTTTAACTAGCAAATTATGGCCGTGATTCTAGACTTTTACACCCCCTTATTGTTTTGGATCACTCTTCAATGAGCAGTTCTATTCAACCTAATTACAATTAATGGTAAATTGATAAAATCATAACAATAGTTCAGTTATAGTGATCCAATTGTCCAATGGAGCTTGAGGCGTACTTGTCAAAATACCATGATCAGATTACATCACTATTTTAATCAATTAGGCTTATTCTATTTAATTTAGTCATTTGGGTCAAGTCACTGGATCCAACCAATGCTTTTGTCTACTGAGCTATGTGTTGGTTTAATAATGGTTCAGTTCGAAATTCCAATCACCTGAAGAAGGCCAAAACATGACAATATGACAATAAAGATTAGGACAATGGTCCAAACAATGTAAATAATTACAATACATACTTCATCTCAGGAAGATATTTTATTCAAGTTGCCTGCAGAGTTGTTCAAAGAACCAGTGAAGCTGTTCCTAACTATATACCAAACTAGGTACCTCCATTAATTCAGTTTACATAAGGTTTAAAGTTGTTGTTTTTTCTTTTGTTTTTTGTTGTTGTTTTTTTTTTTTATTCAATGAAAAAGCTTTCATTGAAAGCTAAAGGATTTAAAATTTACTATTTCCAGTAAGCAAGATACTCTGGTATATTTCAAACAAATCTATATTGATATCTATCTAGTAAAATCGAACACATTTGTAAAAAAAAAAAAAAGTTGAGTACAACTGCTGATGCAAGGAAAACAAGTTTTTTTTCAAGTGTTTTTTTTTGTTTTTTTTTGTTTTTTTTTTTTAATCAAAATTTCAAATTTCTAAAAAGGAGCATAAAAAAAAATTAACTTTTTTGTGGAGGTAACACACTAAATGATTAATAATGCTATATAGATTGACAAGACTTTGTTACAATGACTATTTTCAGTTATTTTATTTCTTTTATAGCTTTTTATTATTATGTATGAATTTCCACAACTTCTTGGGAAAGATAGCTGGGTGGTTTCTCATGGCCATTTCTATGGTTTTAAATGCAATGCAGAGTTATCTCTTAGCTTACCACCCAATCATCTGCCCTGCTATTTTAACCCATGTCTGGTGTAAAGGGAATGGATTCCTGCATGACTGAGAAGGGAACAAGAGATGGATTTACATCTTTCCCAAGGGTGTTAATGTGGAATTAAAACTCTACTCGTAGAGTATCTTTTTGTGATACAGTTAACCATTACACAACCACACGCACATCAGAACAAATATATTAAGTCATTAACTTGTGGTATATCAATTTGATTTGAAGCCCATTCCCTTTCATGGTAGGGCACACTAGCTTTCATCCCCATAAAGATACAAAATCGAGAACAACGTGACTTCCAAAATGATATGTAACCAGAATTTCTAAAATGGTGATTCCAAGAATTTATTTGAATTTCCCCACATCCTTGTTTCTATAACAATCAATATTGGGATACTAGCCCAAATGATTTGAGTTTTAGAACAGGCACTGCGATTATTAGCCCCCCCCCATCACTATAGATTAAGCTCTTCAGATTATGAAAAGTCATTTTTATTATGTTTCTTCTTCTGCAGGCTGTGTCCTTTTAAGTAAGTAGGCAATCAAGGCTCTCTTTCCTCCTGTCCCTTGTAGCTCTCAATAAGTTTTGTCTTTTTATTATTTCTCCTAGACTCTGTCCTGCCATCCACTTGGCTAAGCCCATTACGCATTGCTTTCCCTAGTCCCTCTTTCTGCCCTGTGAGTATATAATTTTCCAAACCCTCCTTTCTCAGGTGATAGTTGCCATTTTCTGATAAGTATGAGTTTCCTCTTTGTTTGCATCCTCTCCAAAACATCACCATTGCTCACATGTTTGATCCATGGTATCCTTAGCATCCTTCTGTACAACCATATCTTTGTTGCTTCGAGTCTCTTCATCTTTGAGGATACCATCCAACATTTACTGCCATAAAGGAGGACAGATATCATGTAGCAGTTCAATACTCTTTCCTTTGTTAACAATGAACCCCCCTCCTGTCTTGTAATGCTCTGTCTAGCTTTTGGAATGCATCTTTAGCTATTGTAATGTCTTGGATCTCAACATCACACTTACCATCCTCTGTCAGAATAATTCCCAGATATTTAAATTTCCACACCTGCTTGATTTTAGTGTCCCCCAACCTGTAAGTCTTATTTCAGGCTCATCTTTTTTGCTGATGACTATGCATTCTGTCTTGTACTTCCTGCTTAGTTCCTTCTTTCTCTCCTTGACTTAATAGGAAGGCTCCATTTTCTGTGTAAATTCAACTTTAATCTCTTGCGACGATATAATAACCATCGTCTCCAAGGAAATGCCTAGGAAACCTCTTGCAGTACACATTGTCCTTAGGACATTGTACATTCAAATTAAAACCACGACTACATGCACCATCACTATTTCATGCAGATCTTTTGTCCAATTTAGGATTATCTCTGAGATACCTGATCCTATCGATTTCAGTTGCTCTGATTTTTGTGCATAGCCAAACTGGTAACTGTGTGTGTGGCAGACTCCTTTTGCTATTCAACTGTGTACATGTTGCACTTAACTGCTCCAAACACCTCGCATTTTTGTAATAAGTCAATAGGTTTAACTAATATAGGGTAATGAGGTCATGTTTATCCTTGGCCTTTTGCACAGGGAAAAGTTAATTGCTGATCTCTATCCACTTGGGGTTGCAAGTGAAGGTGATGAAGTGATCTGGTCTGCTGTAATGGTGTCCTGTGTGCGCTAAGGACTTCTAGTAAATGTTGACGACAGGCTACACACTTGCTCAAGGTTTTCAGGAGGAACATCATTGTTCATGCCATCTCTAAGATGGATGTACTTCTCTGAATGCAAACACTTCTGGTTTAGTTTGATGAAGCCTAATCATTCTGTCTCCATCTTTGCACACATCAGCTGCAAACTGTTGGAAAAAGTCTCAAACAAAATGCGCATGATTAAAGGAGTTATCACTATGAAACAGTATGAATAAAACTGCATGCATGAAACTGCTTTGTTGCTGCCTTGTAACATGATGCCAAAGTGGTACCCATCAGTACCATACACAAAAAGTAGTGGATACTGGAGTGCATCATAGGACCTATGTGTTTCACTGAACCTTTGGATGGTCTTGTCTTAGGACTAGAGAACAATGTCCCATTTGTTGTGTTGCTCTTCTCCTTAAATGACAACAGCAATTTCATTACATATGGGTGCATTAAAAGGGCCTGCATGTGATCCAGCTGGTTTATGTCAGCGTTGATGACTACAGAAAAGTTAGGTGCAGGTGGAGCTTCCACTGCATATTTGAAGCTTTTCACGTAAAATCATTCTCTGCATGCAGCATTTCTTGGAGTGTCATCAGGTGGTGTAAGTTTAATCAAGATGATGTACACACACACACACACACACACACACACACACACACACACCATGGTCGTGGTAGTCACCAAAGTTGCAGAAACTGCAGTTCATTATTTCCCACTGGCTGAAGGGATCCAATCCTGTGGTAAACTTGTCCCTGGACCTTAAATGTAGGCATAAAGCCACCCTCTTGTATGATGTTTGCTCCAAAGGAAGTCATTTGAAATGCTGAATTGTATCTCCTAGGGTTGTCAAGACTGTTTAGACTCCATTATTGAGCCTGTCAACAGTAAATTCAAAGGAGGCAATTGGACCTTACCATTTGAACAGTAGTCCTGAAGTTTCCCCCCTAGCCATTTTTCTTTTTGTGCTGCAAAACTGGCAGATGGCAGACATGCCACCTATTTGGACATTGGGCAACATGGTATAATTAACAGCAGGGTCATAGTGGAAGGCTCATTGGGAGCTCATTGGGAGCTATTGGTCCTATAAATACCTTGGCTGTTAACTCTTCACTGCACATCAATAACTATTCTACTAAGGCGAATTTGTGGACTTTTTACCGCATGTGCAAATGCGGTTGCTGTATCTCCTTTCCTCTGGCATTCTGCATGCTGTTCACTACTCTCTCTAGTGCGAGCAGCAGCAGTGGGGATAGCATTTTTCTTTTGCCGGCTTTTGCACTGTTCCTCATTCTCTCTAGCACGGGCAGCAGCAGTGGAGGCAGCATCTTTCTTTTGCCGACTTCTGCGCTGTTCACCACTCTCTCTAGCGCGAGCAGCAGCAGCGGCGATAGCATTTTTCCTTTGACGATTCCTGCGCCGCTCTTTACACTCATTGGCACGTGCAACAGCAGTTAAATATGCATTTCTGCTTAGGCGATTTTCTCTTTGCTCTTTGGTTTCCATTTTTCTTGCATTTGCATTTCGAATAGCATTTTGTGACAATCTCAATTCACGCTCCAGCGAAGACTCGTTAGCCCTCCTTCTTTTGGCAGCCGAAGCAGCCACTGTTATACGACCAATGCGCGTTCTTTTCTTAGGTGGCATGCCTTTAGTATTGGAGTATGTTTAAATTAGAATTTTAAAAAAATGGGCAATTAACATATTATTCAAAAAAGGTTGAAGCAAGGACAGATTGCTATATGGACACACTGTATAAAATATTTTAGTGACATGCAAGCTAAAAACTGGCACATGAAAAATTTCAACAGCATGAATTAAGTTAATGCAGTAATGTGCATCAAATAGTAGTCCTAAGCTATAAGCCAAAGCATGTCTTAGGTATGCACAAAAGTAAATAATGACAAATTGACACTAACATGATTAGGTGAACAGCATTCCACTTTGATCCTTTCCTTCCTGTGCTTTCATGGATTCAGGTCTATAGTCGTTGCAATGCATGATTGCCAGAAACAATTCTTTTAGGATTTGTCCACACAGGGATGACTGAATCCTATTCTCCTAGAAAGGCTGATATTCTCATCTATCTTCAGGGAAAGATTGTTGTTTCTGAAATGACAACATCCAGTCCTCACCAGCATTTTTGTTGATATGCCACAATTCGGGACATTCAATTCTGAACTTGACAACGCATTGATATGCCAACACTCTGCACTCAAATGCAGTAAGACCAAAACGCCATTGTGAGCTTTCCTATAGATATGAAACAAATGCTTGCTCCTTTTCCTCATTGAACACCTTTTTTTATGGATGCTATATCTGATAGTCACCAATAGCTGTTGGTTTACACCTATGTAAAGTAATTTCTCCTGCTGTTCCTTTCCCCACTTCTTAATGTCGCAGCCAAGAGTGCAATTATCAAGGCTATGAATTTTCAAAGAGACACGGATGGAAAGGCCATTTGTGACATCAGCCAGTGTTCAAGACATCTTCGTTGATCTGAACTCGTTTTCTTTTTGTAGGTTTGCACCATTCTCTGAAACAAAGGAATCAAACAAAACTTTTAGGTATGTGAAAAATATGTGGTAAAAAGAAACAGTTGATATGTAGAAGAAAAACTTATGACATATGAAGAATTGAAAAATAAAACCTGATTAAAGAAACATGTAGAAAAAAAAATTGGATTTTTTTCTGTTAATTCATCCCCCCCCCCTCGCCGCCAAAAAAAAAAATGTACATACCAAAATCCACACCCAATTCACCCAGAGCAAGGCCTTTCCATTGCACTCCGGTTTGGTTAACCTTTGCAATTGCCCCAAATGTGCTTGGCTGTGCTATTTCAGTGTGGGGTCTACATTTGTGATCACCCTGTTAAACAAGCCTAAAATAGGTTTGTTTGTTTTTTTGTTTTACTGTGAAAAATTCCTTGTAAGTACCTCAAATTATCATCTGCACTTATGAAATGTGAATAGCGACCTGATTTTCAGTAATTTTTTATTCTGAAGGTTGGAGTTGTTTTGAGGCAAGCTAAACAAATTTTGATTTATAAATCAAAATTTGTTTAGCTTGCCTCAAAGAGTGCCAAAAATTTAATAAAATAAACTTTGAAATAAAATTTATAATTTCTTGGAGTGAATTAATATTTGCAATAAGTTTACATTATTTGGGATGAATTAACAGAAAACCTCAAATTGGGAACAAAAAATTAAAACCTAAAAATACAAAAAAACATGGAGCGAATTACTATATATAAAAAAAAAAAAAAAACATATTGGTGACAATTTTGTTTGAACCCCCACATCTCTGGTTAAAAAAAAATAAGTGAAACCTTGCACTCTTCTGTGGGCTGTGGATGCTGCTAACAAAACTTCATTACAAATAATTATGCTCAACATAAATTTTACAAAAAAAAAAATATTAATGGGATTGTTGCACCTTCCTGCAGTGAATCAACATAACTCCGTCCTGGTTTACATCAACGTACCACGCCACCTATGTAAATTTTCAAAGGCTTGGTGCTACACCCACATTGTTCGCCTTGGCAAGTGGACTCAGTTAAAAGAATGATATATTTACAAGGGCATAGATTTTCAAATGAATTTGACTTTGGAAAAATTTTTGGTAAAATTGCAGATAATGCCCTAGTCACAAACTAAAGATATATCACTCCTGGTGTAAAATAGCATTAAAAATTGTGAAATCTATCGTTTAGGAGATATTGACAATCTTAGTTGGGTCCCGGTTACCCTCGATTATTGCGCGAAAGTTTACCCATAAGTTACACTACACTGTGCTGGAATGCACAGTGACCAATTAAGAGTAAGATTGTCAATATCTCTTAAACGGTAGGTTTTCGCTAATTTTTAATTTGATATTTTGAATAAGGTGATTTTTTTTTTTTTTTTTTTTAATTTGTGACTGCATTTTTACCAAAATTTTTTCACAAATTTGGTTCAAATTTCCTAGATTGAGTTTCGAATTGTAAACAGGAATGAAACGAGAAGGCTTAAACATTGCTGGTATCACTTGCAAAGCAAACGAATAGAATGAGTCCTCCGTGTTCGCGAGGGTTAGGGACCAGAACCGGCCACGAATTGTTAAAATCCGCAAATACTTGTAACCCCCCGCAAAAAGTACTTTAAAGTACCTATTTTGATTGTTAAAACCCCATATGCCTTAAACTTTCATCCTAAACACTTTATTTCAGACCCTTTCTAAAATATTTTTGAAAAATAGTATTGGTGACCATAGCGTAAATTTTCTTTCATACGTACAATACCCGTTTTTAATTACGCATAGATCGATACAGCCACTGAAAAAAATACTGTATAAAATGTGTAACAAGACATTTAAAACATTTTCTGAAAACAGAACTGTGATGATGCCCTCTCCCCAGACTTAGCATAAGCCACTTTTAAAACCCCAGCCGAAGCCCCTAACAAAAAACAAAGCCCAAGCACTACGCATGTTTTTTGCGTTTTTTGTTTTTTTTACAATGAAAATGTACAATTCTGCCAATTTTTACCATAAAAATGGACTTATGTTTCTTTTTTTTTAAGTCGCTTAAATAACAGGGAAATAAGAGTAAGACTATTTTAAATGTTTTATCGAAAAAATTTCCGAATCGAGGGAGTTCTCGGCGAATAATTTGTAGATATCATCTTCAGAAAAACACGCGAATATTCGGGGTTTCCGAGTAGTGTAGAGGCTTCCGTTTCTAAAATATGCACTGTACCTCAATATACTCTGTCTTCCTTACCTTACCTTTTTAATTTCTAAAATTTTAATCCCATAAATCGATCAGATCAGTATCCTAACATTGTGACATAAACAAGAATATGAATAAATTCATTTTAATAATTTATTTTGAATTTGATCCACTCAAAATCGCATTGAATTTGAATTGAAATCAAATTCTTGATCAGGCCGAAAAGTTTTCAGCGCTCCTCCTATTTTATCCGATCGTAACACTAATACACTATCATTGCTTGTACTCAAACATAATTGTCTACATCACAAAATAAAATTTAAAGTACTCAATTTGATGCAATGTACACTGAAATATTTTTACTAACAATTAACTTTTTTTTTTCTTCGTAGCACTCAACTCTTTGCAAATTCTGTAGTTACTTCCCTTTACCTTTTGTATCACATTACAATCCACAATTTTCTAAATTTGCTAAGATGACCAAAAGGCAAAACGATATTTACTTGAAACCCGGCTATTCATTTATCTCTTAACGACACCTTGGCATTTCCAGCTTTGAAATCGTTGTCTTGTTTTTTCATTAAAGTTGTGCTACCATATATGTGTGAATATCCGAAAGGTAAAACGGTGTCTACCGGTGCTGTAGGAACTTAGTACCCAATATTATTGCTGCTTCAAATACCTACTGAAACTGCTTATCCTGACATCTCTTCGTTTGCCCCATAATAATAAAAAAAATGTCTACTAACCGACATGATAGCTAAGTGAGTAGGTAGTACCTGTCTTAAATGTCCCTCCAGGACATAGGCGATAATGACTCCATAAATAAATATATATTTTTTAAATATCTGAATTTTCATGACATTTTTGTTTTATAAAATAAAAACCTATCCACCTCACAAAAAAGAGGCGATACCTGAAGTTTAAAAATGCATTTTTAAAATATGAAAAATCTTTCTCGCAGCTTTTATATTTCCAATAAGTAAAATATTTTGCTGTACTTCAAACCGGATTTAAATTGATGTGAATGCTTTTTTTTTCTTTTTTTTTTTCTGATTATCAGTGTGTGTGTGTGTGTGTGTGTATAAAATCGTTCATATTTTACAAATCTGTCACCACAAGACAAAATAATCTTTTAAAAAAATAAAATATACTTTTCGTTGAGGGCAGATTTTCGGATGACCAAAAATTTAAATTGTCCGAGGACTTGTCTTGATTATTAAGAAGCGCTACAAAAAAGAATTTCTTGACATGTCATAAAAATAAAATTAAATAAGTGGGGTGGGGAACGTCAAGATAACGTATAAAAAAAAAAAAAAGTTTCATTGACACTCACAATTATCATATTTTTGCAAGAATTTCCAAATTAATCTGTTTTTCACGGCAAAAGGTCGATCAAATCTCCAGAACAAATTTATAGCCACACGTTCAAACTCAAAAGGTTTAAAAAAATAAAATAAAAATCCTTTACGAAGATTTTGACGATAAAACTGTTTTTAAGTTGTGATCTTTTTTTTTTATTTTCATTTTTTTTTTTTCTTTCTAAGAGAATCTTACCTCCACTGGAAAATCAGCATAGCAGGATTTCAAAAATGGCCTAAAAAACTTAATAAAAACACAGTCAATAATTAATTATTAATGGGAAAGATGAAAGTACTTTTTTATTCTATTATTATTTTTTTTTAATCCTTTTCAGCACGTCAGAAATTGTTTTAAAAAAATCTTTTTTTTTTGTTTTTTTTTTTTGTTTTTTTTTTTTTCAGTGAAAAACATTGATTGCAAAAATCAAATAATTGTCGGATTTCACAAATGAATTAAATTAGTTTTGTCTTTTCTTTTTTTTTTTTTTTTTTTTTTTTTTTTAGAAAATCTTTTTTCAAGAAATTAAATTTTCATCGCAATTTTTTTTTTTATTTTTTATTAAAAGCAGGATTCCTAGGAGAATTTAAACTTTTTTTTTTCTTTTTTCAAACTGCTACTCACTCTGCTCCGATTCGTAAAATAAAAAAAATGCAATAAAACTGACATTAATTAGGAAAGTTTCAAATTGCTTTTGTAGATAAGATTTATTAAGGACATTATTGTCTTACGAAAAAAAAATTCTATGAATAAATTTTTTTGCGTTCCACATATTTAGATTTCTGCATTAAATAACCCATAGAGATGTTGACATGCCGCTAAACAAAATCAACCAAACAACCAACAGGAAAGAACTCTTTCATGACATTAATCCATATAATATCCTACAATTTCTGAAAGAAATAAAGCTGTATTCCAAAATATAACTCCAAATTACAAGATAAAATACACATATCACTGCCTCTAGTAATTTAATTATGTCCACACAAATGCGCAAAAGTTAAGTATCATCTACCATGTACTCAATTGTGAAAGAATAACGTATCGTATTTTAATTACTTCAAATCAAAACTACCAAAAAAAAATTAAATGACTCATGAAGGAGTTATGTCGATAAACAAATAAGTGGATGAGACCACCTCTCTGATAGGTCAGTAAATACAATAAAATATTTTTCAAATTCAAAAGATTTTTCATTTATAAAAATTCATTTTAAACCTTAGGTATCGCAAATTAGTGACGATACCTACTCAGGATAGTGGGGTAATTTCTCGTTGCCGTCTCAACGCATTTGAATTCAATTGTCCCCCTCTTAGATCAGACAGTCACCTAAGGTTAAAGAGAATAATCTACACTCAGTCAGTCAGTTATGTGCCATGCGTGATACACTCTTAGGCGATCATGTATCTTTCGATACATGACTGACGAGGCAGATTTTCCTCCGGTAGGTCACCATCTCCTTCTGCTGTAGACCAGTTGCTATCCAAGGCTAAAGAACCCGTTCTGTCCTGCTATTTACCTATAACTGGGGAGAAGATGATTAGCTATGCTAATACCCTTTCCCAAGGGTATTAGCATAGCTACCTCCACGAGATCACTAAAAGAGAGCATAGCATGATGAAAAAGATGCCAAACCTGACGAAAAAAAATGTTAGCGTCTAAATGTTTATTAAGAGGAAAGATCAAAGTATTTTGGGGGTATTTTTTTTTTAATCGTTCCTAGCACGAAGGAAAGAAGTGAAATTATTTAGATTTAAGTGAAAAAATTATTTACCTCGTTATTTTTAAGAAAAACTTTCATTGCTCTAATTTTTTTTTGTACTTGGCTTTCACCTTTACGTTTACGAGGCTTTATGGAAAATATAAAGAAATTAAAATAAGACTGTTGAGAGTGAAATTAAATGTCATAAGGTATCTAATTATAGATACCTTTCTTATGTAATTTTACGTACATTTATTACATTTTACTGTGTTATTTGTATTTCCATTCATTTTATTATTAACTAGCAGTAGAGCCCGGCGTTGCCCGGGGATGTAACAGTAAGAGATAGATCAAGTATCGATCATCATAAAGACTGAAAAATAAAATTGACAAAGATTATTGTTTAAGGTTGACGGACACGCATGTCTTAATTAGTTTAATTTTTTTTTTTTTTTTTTTTTACGAATTGGTCAAACTCAAACAAAAACATTGTTTTCAATCCTTATGAGTCTACCGATTGAATAGAATTTTATTATAAACAATTGTCTTGTAAATGGAATTTTAAAGCATTCTGAATGTAAAATAAAGGAAAAAAAAAAGACAATAAGAAACACTACCTGCCAAAAAAGTGAGGTTTTGTTGAAATCGGTTGAAAAATGTAGGAAATCCGATCCCGTATATAAACGAACACACACAAACAACCAACCTGGGTTTTATAATAAGTATAACTCGATATGAGTTGTCCCCCTTTCATTAATGCCTCTTAACCGTGTTTTCAAATTGATTTCGTGCAAAAACAATGTTTTTCTAATTTTGGGCGCTGTCAGAACCACCGCAAGGTAATTGAAAAATGTAGGAAATCCGATCCAATATATAAACGTACAGACACACACACACACAATCTGCGTTTTATAATAAGTGAGATTTTGATTTTTCATTTATGGAAAAATGTCATAACTGAGATTAATATAAAAATAAGATCATATAAATTTCATAAGATGATACTTGTAGGTACCCTTCTCAGTTGAAATTGAAAAATCAAATTAACTTTTCCACACATGTTTCGCAAAAGTAAAGAGGCCTTAGCTGCAAAGAACAATGCTTAACTCAAATAACGCAACTTAATTGTATTCTGGTTGGTCTTCCGTACTTTATAATTACAGTCCTATTATAAGCACAAAATTACATTTTCTTGATTACTGCGGATCTTCTGATTAGTCAAAACGATACAATTTACAACGCGCTAAAAAAGAAATCTATCTCAAAAGGACATTTACGAAACTGAATGCGGCTTTTAACTAATTTTATAATATTTTACAACTTAAGTGTAGTAAAAGTCTATTGTAATTAAAGAAATAACAAATAATTGTATTAATTCATTTTTCATTGAAAAAAACTTTTTGCTTTCAGAAAATGTTGTCCATATTCATAAAATTCATATTCAACTAAAAGCAACTAAAAGCATTTGAAATTAAATATCTGTTTTATTGAGTTTTTGTATGTTACAATACAGAGCTGACTTTCAGGTAGGGGGAGTCCAATTAAAAAATACATGATTTGCTTTCCTGAGCCTTGTGCTTTTAACTAATATAATCACTAAAAACTGAATGCGACTGAATTTCTAGTTTTCATAAAATTAGTTGTGGGGGTGGGTAATAAATATAAAAAAAATATTTTTTCCATGACTTAAAAAAAAAAACATATTTATAATAATTTCCATCATTTGTGAATAGTTTCTGAAAGTTTTATTTTTGCAAGATTTTCCAAATTAATGTCTGTCATGTAAAGAAAAAAAAAAACGTGCTAAAAATTTGTTATTTTACTAGTTCTCATGAATATTAGCACGTAAGTGAATGGATTCGACTGGAATTCGAACTCGGCTCCCATATTGCTTCTACCCATACCTGCAAGTATCGGAAATAGGTCCTTAGGGCGAAAGAACTTAACAGGTTAGACTAGAATTTAGAGCAAGCCGACGAGACAGAACACTTGGTAAATTTTATTTTTTACTATCAGTTTCTTTGCAAAAGTTCGTAGATAATAATCAAAATCATAAATACCATCTTTCTTTACGTAACTAAATAGTAGAAAAGATGATGTACTATCATATTGTCTTCAAGTTTGTCTTGTGTGTGTGTGTGTTTTGATGGGTCACAAATCACGTGACAGTCTGAGTCACATGAATGTAACTATAGCGCAGACCCCAGCACCTGTTTTTTATTATTATTATTTATTTATTTGGGGAAAATTGATATTTCGTTCTTAAATAATTTCGTCAAAATAGCCGTTTCTTTGCCAACTTCACCCGTAATTCCTCAAGGCTACTGCCTTTGCCTCAAGTATTTTTTTATTTCCCAACTTGTATTGCTTCGAAGTGCGTAGGCGTAGCTTCTAATCTAAAATCCCTGTTCCACCTCCTCCTCCTCTTCCTCCTACACATAGTGGAGCAGAATCCAAATAGAGCAATCTTGCGTATAAAGAAAATAAAAGTGAATCTGACAAAAGTCCTCAGCAAGCGGCAATCAAATTCTACCAAAATTCTTTGTTTTTAACTTTTAATATTTCGGTGTCCATTTTTCTTGGACCGGAAGTAAAACTGTAACCTAACTCCTCCTCCACAGAACGAAGGAAAGAACGAAATGTAAACACTGAAGTTGAAGTACAACGAGTGTAGCTAGAGAAGATAGAAACATTCATTAAAAAAAAAAATGTCCATTCCTTCGGACTGGGACTTTCTTTCAAAAAAAGGATCGTTGATTTGGATTTACAATGGGGACAGTCGGCGACACTGTCCTATTTGGACAGTGCTACACTACAGACCAGTAACGACAGGTTTGCATGCCTAAAATGTTTATATGTTTCCAATTGGCCAAGCTCGATGCTGTCATTACCGAAGCTCTGTACCAAACATGGCAACCGATGACGTAGTCATTGGTGCACACCCACATCAACTTTCTTAATCTACTCTTCCCTATATAAGCACACTATATTTGCGCATTCATTCGTGCCTGTCTTCTCAATCTTCACTTCTGCTTTCTGTTCTTCGTGAAGCATATATTCTGTCGTAAATTAAAAACAAAAAAGAACGTTGTCTTTGTTCTTTCCCTGCTTTTAATTGTTTATCAAAAAATGTACACACGCGGTAAACATTGTTTGCATTTTGTATGAAATCCATTTATTATTGTTTGACTTGCGTGCCTATTCTCGACGCATCTTTCAATGATACGGCGCAACTGTACATACGAAGAAACAAAAAAGTAATGTTTTTGTTCTACAACATTGGGAAGAAATGTAAAGAATGTCTTTTTAAGTGCTTCATTCTTGTATTTAAAAAAAAACAAAAAAACTGAATTCTTCAAATTTTAATACCGTCCGTTTAGAGGACGGCAAGTGCAAAAATCCATCTAAATAATGCGTAAATTTAATAAATAAATAAATTGGAGATCCGCATTATTGATATTTATCTAAAAAGTTCCCTTCACTGTTAGGTTTTTCTTTCTTAAAAAGCACAATTTTAAAAATATTTACATTGCAGCTAATTTTAGTCTCAGAAAACTAATGACCAGAAACATCCTCTAAGTGATTTATTTATAAAACTAAAGTGTGATTAACTTTTTAAACGGATCGTAATTTCATTTGACATTTTAAAAATGAAAACTCCGATAAATAAAACAATCGCGGAATCCCCCAAATCGCTGCTTTTATGAAGAAATTTTGGAACCTAAAAAAAAAAACTTTTACACACAGTGAGTAATTAAAATACCATGACTTGTTTACCAAAAACAGGGTTTTAAATTTTAAGTTCTGACATAGAGGATCGAACCTATACTTTCTGCCTTAAGTCACATCTAAGCTACGCTTAAAAAATCATCATAGCGACTGGTTGATGTGGTTTGACGTGGGGCTAAAAATGGTTAGCGTGGCTAGTCTGGTAACAGTGCCCCCTACAAACATTCGATGTCAAATAACCCAACAATGGTTTGTATGTCGTGTAAAATCTGTGTTGTGTCCCTTCAGGACGGGGACTATCATGGCTCTCCAATTTCCTGTCTCTCAACCAACCAATAAAAACACTGAGTGGAGTTGATATGATTCTTCTCTGATGTAGAGTTGCCAAAGTTCTAGGTTTGACCACTAATGGATAAATAAAAACAAAAAAAAAAAACATTGTTTGGGTGATGAAAGAACTTTTACGCCACGGCATCTCCACGTGAAATGACTTATTGCGGATGCTTTGTTAACGTTTTAATTCGGAGAATAAAATAATTGGCTTCAGTCTGGTTTTAGAAATAGTTCATTTCTAAAACCAGACTGAAGCCAATTATTTTTTTTAGTATCCCCCGCCCACTCTCTTGATAAAAACGCGTATCTCTTTAACACTCACGCACCACGCTTTGTATACACGTTGATTTTTAAAAAGAAAAAAGTTGCACAAAGTACGTACTTTGATCTCTTACTGTCCTGGTTATCAAATATAAACTATCTACTTACGTTCCATACCACATTTTTTGAAAGCGCTCCTTTAAAAAAATGCACCCTGAGTTGAGGGTAAAAACAAAAAGCCATATAGTTCATTCGGATTTCTTTTTATTGCGAATGGGAATGATTTTTATCAACATCGTAGTCTTTTAAGTTAGAGACACAGATGTGTTTTTAAAAAATGTATGAATCATTTGGGACTTCTTGGTGTAAATTCTTATCTTATACTCCCCACCCCTACATTGTACGTAATTTTTACTTTAACTTTGAAAAAATTCTGTATGCGAATAAAATCTGCAAGTTTTCAAATAGTGTAGAGTAGAATAGATTCAAATTGAAAATCCTTCGGACGTCTTTCTGAAAATGTAAGTTTCGAACATAGTTGATTGTACCTTTCCGAGTTGACGATGTTTTTTTTTGTTTTTTTTTTTTGAACGAGTGAAGAAAGTTGGACAATTTTTTTTTCTTTTCTTTAAACCGGAAGAAATATCTTTTGAGTTCGAGATCAACTAGCCGTGACTATCAGAGAAATAAAAGTAAAACTAACAATAACATTCAAAAACTTGTCATTTTTACTGTTTTTACAGATTCTGCCACGTAGAAAAAAAACAGTTTATTTTCCAACTATAGAGCTGTCAAACACCCCTACCTCGGTGTTAAAAATAATGCATTTCTGCGAGATTTTAAACTAAAACTAAGTAATATTTGTAATTTGTTCCAAATCCGATTAAACTTTAATCGGCTAATATTCCGCAAATAATGTTTCAGAAAAGTGTATTTTTATAAATAAATAGAATTACATTATGCTGGCACGATTAGAGACTTTTAAAAAAACAAAAGAAAAGACTCCTCTCACAATGAATTTAAATTCGTTTTGAAATAAATTTAAAGTAAAAGCTTAAAAAAAAAAAGTCGCTTTTTTTTTCTCGGTAGTACCTCCGTGTATTTAGACTGCAAACATTTATGATGATGGGTCCAAATCGAAAGCTTGGACCATATTTCTTACGAAATGAATTTCGGACAATTTCTGACTGAATAATTTCCTACTTACCTGCTGAGAATGATTTTTTTTTTTTTTTTAACAATCCACTCAGAATATTATTTCCAACCACCCTAAAGAAAACTTCCTCTTCTCTCTTAATTTTAAGCCGCAATCCTTCCAGCCACCGCTTTTATCCCAACCATCTCATAAAAACTAGTGTAAAGTAAAGGTGTTTCTATTAAAAAAGCGGGTCAGTCAGTGAGGTACGAACTACACTACAGTAGTAAATACCCTGGCGTACTAAACATCTCTCTTTACACTCTTCCACTTTTGTCTGTCGTCAGTTCGAAACTTTAATTTTAATTAAAATAAAATTTCGTGAAGCTTACTTGATTGTAAATGGATTCTTTTTTTAAAATTGTAAAAAGATTGAATCCACCCCCACAACACCCTACCAAAAAACAACTTAGGTCTGTAGAATCGAGACGCGTTTGTTTGAATTAAATGGACAGGTGATCTATATGACACCCCCACCCCACCAAAAAAAAAATACTCAAAAGTGGGCCTAAATACACAAGAACGAGTGTAATACTTAACACTAACAGCATTTCGCTGACGTTTCAATTTGTCGAATGTTTATGCATTTCTTTCTTTACTCAAAAGAACCTATGAAAATTTCACGGTTTTTCTATTGGAATTTTCTGATGAATCTTAAGTTTTAGTTAATGATTGATAAGCTCCTGGCAACAATATAAAATGATATTAGAAATTCCACTAACGCATAGTTTTTTATTTTATTTATTTTTTTTTTTAGCCTAACAAGTTAAAACAACTTTGCAATGACAATCGTAAATATGATTGACCGTCGTTATTTAAAGAAATAAGGGGGTATAAATGGAAAAGATTTGAAATTAAAAACTATTCCATTTCACTGAAACCCGTTAAACATTTCGTTCTTTCTCTCTTTTCATTCTCTCTCAAGCTCTACCCCTCTCTCTCTCAAGCTCTACCCCCCTCTCTCTCCCCCCACCCCTCTCTCCCCTACCCCCCCCTCCCCCCTACCCCCTCTCCCCCACCCCCCCCCCCCTCCCCCTACCCCCCCCCCCCCTCTCCCCCCCCCCCTCCCCCTCTCTCTCTCCCCCCTCCCCACCCCCCTCTCTACCCCCCCTCTACCTCTCTCTCTCTACCCCCCCCCTACCCCTCTCTCTACCCCCCTCTCCTCTCTCTCCCCCCCCCTCTCTACCTCTCTCTCTACCCCCCTCTACCTCTCTCTCTCTACCCCCTCTCTCTCTCTACATGAGCACACTATTCGCAAAAAATAATGGTTTAGCACTTCAACCAGGCATCGGTGTAATTAATATGAGCGCTCTGTGAAAAGTTATACAATGTATCAATCAACTGCCCATCTATTCCTTACCACACAACAGAATTGGACGGTTCGAAGGAGGAAATGTAGTGGGTAAGTAAAACAAAAATCTTGAGAAAAATGTAAAGCAAAGGAAATGGATGGAACTGAAAGAAAAATCGCGATTTCAGTTTTTAATTTTTAACTCCTTCGATCTCTTTATAGTGGGTGAGGATTCACGCTACAAAAAAGGAACATAACACGCACCTTACACTACTAGATGAGATGGTACTTAAAGAATGTGGTCTGTTGGCTGTGAGTTAATTCATGGTAAATTTTATACTTGGAATGTTTGATACCCTTAAATGGGTTGCGGGACGGTTTGGTATATGGGAATAGAATGTTACGCTTCATTGACTTCGTAAATTCAAATAGTAAAATTATAGAACAAGTCTTTGATTCAATTTGGCAAAGATTTATTATTGGAGAACGCAAATTTGTATTTTTGACACGAATTTCTTAAAAGTATCAAGATTAATTAAACTACCACTTTAGAACATAAAGGGTGGTCCGAAAGTTTTGTCTCCCCCGCCAAACCTAAAAAACGTAATGAGAACAATAGAACAAGTAATAGGGTAATACAAAGCACATGTACTGGATTCAGTTTGTTCACTTTCATTGATGCTGTCACACATCGTGAAGGTCTGTATGAACACCATTTTCGTGTCAGCCATTTGAGACAGAAAATTACATTATTTTGGGGTGACAAGACTTTCGGACCACTCTGAAGATTCATAGATGGTATTACAAAACATCTTCATAGGTAATCAAATAAAAGAATAAAAAGTGAAGGATCAGTTTTGTGTTGTTCTTTAGCATTAAACACATTCCTCATTTCTTAGCCATAGTACAGGGTGGTCCGAAAGTCTTGTCACCCACTCTCAAAATAAATAATAATGCGGACAATAGAACAAGGAGTAATACAAAGCACATGTACTGGATTCAGTTTATTCACTTTCATTGACGCTTTCACACATCGTGAAGGTCTGTATGAACACTATCATTTTCTTGACACAAAATGATGCGACGCCATGTCCTATGTGATATTTTACGAAGCCCTACTTTGTTGTTTGTTGCAAAGGCTCACCGAACGGTGTCCTTCTGCTGATGGGTATTCTGATATCGCTCATGTGAAACTCTCTCCTTGATAATACCCCACAGAAATGGAAATTATATTATGTAGAGGATAAGGCTTTCGGACCACCCTGTAGATAACTTGAAATCGATAGTTGATTTCTGAATAAATAAAAATTATAGATTCTTACGCGTGAAATTCATTAACTGAAGACGATTTGTATGTAAAATTTATATATTGTTCTTTATAATGTACGTAAATATTTTAATATTGTGCCTTTTGTATAAACATTTTCATGGCAATTGTTCTGATTAACTTTAGTCTATAAGACTTAGACTTTATGAATTTAAGCACAATTACTAGATAGGGTCTTCATTTTACAGTTGAAATGACGAAATGGAACCGTAAGTTCTCTGCTAACAGTTTCTTCTATCGCACTTTTCGCTTGTAGAACTCTCCGCCGCTTTTTGCTTTCTCGTCAACTTTGATTTTTCAAAAATGTAAATGCAATTTCAATCGTTGTTTTAATTCTTGTTCTTTTATTGTTCTTTCATGTTTTTTTTTCTTCTATTCTCTCACACTCCGTAACCCATTGTATCGTTGTCGTTATTGTCTTGCTTGGGGTGAAATAATTTTAAAACAATGTATTTTAATGCTTTTCAATGGCACAAAGATTCTGACAAAAAAAAATTGTTTTTTCTCTTCACGTGCCACTCTTGCCGTCAGTTTCCTGTTCACACACCTTTTTAGAACAATTTCTCAATCTCTGTATTGAAACTTCTTTCTCAAAGAAAAATACCTAGGGTTACGTTAACAAACTCAAGATATGTTTGCGTTCGTCATTTTGATAAATACTTATCTTGACTATTTGAACCAAGGATGTTTAGTCAAACATTTACACTAACTTTTTGTTAAGTTGTTGTTTTTTTTTCCTTCTAAATAACAAAATAGCTGGCTAAAGGATTTTCTCAAACAAAACATGACTTACGGTTGTCAGTCTCGTACTCTCCTCATTGATTCTTTCTTATCTAAACTATCATTAATTAGATGTATGGAACCACTTTCGATCTATGTTTGGAACGGATTTTAAACTTATTGTTTAACCTGTTTGTTTGCTATAATGTCTTGTGTATGAAAGACCATGTCTCTGTGCCTGAAGTTGGTTTGTATTTTGTTTTGTCTTTGCGTTGTTTTTGTTTGGAGGGATTTTTTTAATAATTCAGCTGCTGGTGGATCGTATCATCGCATCTGCTTTTCCAGTCGAGCGCAGGTGATGCGTCACTGGAATGTCGTCACCTGGGTGCAGACCTGCGCACTTTTTAACTTCCATAGGAGATCGACAGTTGCACATGCAGCCTGTTCTCCACCTCCAATGATGTTGTCCAATGGGAAAAGAGCGAGTGTCGATACTACTTTGCACTGATGTCATTGCAGAAGTTGCCAGAGATAGGTTGAAATCAATGTTGGGAACACGGCTGTAGCTTCTATCCTCATGGCTTTCTCCGGAGGACTTTCTCATAATTGAATATGAACGCAATATCTATCATATATTCACTCCCAGCAAAGCTTTAACTTCACGCAAAGGGCTACTGGAAATGAAAGCGAAGAAAAATGTACAATGAAATGTAAAATCAATAATAGTATAAATTGTAGAAGGAACCGAAAACCCAATCCTAAACAGGAAAGAAGGGATAAACCTCTACTCCTGTTCAAAAAACAGAGGATGGTGTAATGGTTAGAGGGTCAAACAAGAACTCAATGAACAGTTCGAATTTTGTTCAGGAGCTTTAGCTTCACTTTCGTACAAATACCATTGGGAAAGATAATAACTCCACCCCCTTCCCTTTAAACAGTATATAAGCTTCAATATTATACATTGTTTCATTAATCCTTTGGGAATTTTACTAGTGTCTGTCCCCGAAAGATGAAATGCTAGAAATTAATTTTTCCCTTAATGCCTTACACACGTGAACTTCTTTAAACTCGGCTCTCGTTCGACTGGATGTGCTAATAAAAACAAAATATTTATGAAGTTTTTGAACCCATCACTCTGTGATTTGGGGGTGATGGCTCTACACAATCTTTAACTATCTCTAGAACTGTCTATCGGTCTAGTTCTAAAACTGTTGGGCCTTCAAAATCAATTGGAAAGTCCACTTCCGGTGAGCCAGAACAAAGTTTCTTTTCATTCCCTTTCTTCAGTCTATCATGATCTTTACTAGTAGTAACTCCCGTAAGATCCACTGAAAAATATGGAGTCACTCAAGACGTTGCTGTTATAATCATATTTTGAACGAACTCTAGCACCATTGACTAATTCTTTCCATTATTTTCTGTCCTCCATGAAATTCATTAGTTATTCACTCCTCAAAGTATTTTCGTTTCTTAGCTGATCCACATAGGTTTTGCCGGTCTTTTTGTGTTTAGGTTTCCACAAGGGTACTTCACTTAATAGGTCTTCTTTCCTCCACGCTAAATGGGCCCAACGAATCGCATTCTTCCAATACTTAGCGATTCTCACACACACACACACACACACACACACACACACACAATGAGAGGTGTGTGTGTGTGTGTGTTACAAAGTCCCCAGCGAAAAAACGGGTTTTCAGTTAAGAGTGATAGTAAACGGCCAAAAGATACTTAGACGAGTAAGGCAGGAAGTTATGTCGATCCATAATCGTCCATGTCCTTTCTCCGTACACTTTAATATAAGGGAAGAGGTTCACCTCTGCTGTAGTTTGTGTGTCAGAAACAAACTATTTTAGGAATCAACTTTCGTGAAATTTGTAATTTTTTTCCAAGATGGACATAGGAAACTACATTATGGATAAGCTGTTCAAATTTTTTTTACAGTACTTTCCATCGTTTCAATCATTATCAAGAACTGGATGTTGTCAGTTTGATATTTCTAAATTTTTTTGTGTACAATTCCAATTATGTGTGTGTGTGTGTGTGTGTGTGTGCTAATAATCATAACTATAGCTCTCGATTGAGCACTTTCTTGACAAAAATTTCCACTCGCCTTGAAAATGTTACATTCTAGAAGTTTTATGTATTTTTATAGGTGTTAATTTATATATAATCTCAAATGTTACAGTAAAAAAAAATTTACTAATAATTAGTCTTGCATGTCTACATGTAAACAGTCCTAGATAATGTGGACGTTGCATACAGTAGACTTCGTTATAGACAGCCTCTTCGTCCACTTGACAGTTTTGAGATGCGACTACTACTACTCAACGGAACATTAAAAATCCTGCTCATAAAGCCTCTGTATAAGGATGTTTTGGAATCAGTCTTTTCATTATCATTCACTTCCAGTAGCTCTTTGCAACTTAGTGGCATTATCACCTTGTTTGGGGTGAAACGAATAAAAAAAATAATCAAAGTTGATAATACTGATAGAAAGATTTCTATTATGAAGATCCTTTGATCTTACTTTTCTCTCTCTCTCGCTCTCTCTCTCTCTCTCTCTCTCGTCTTTTGTCTCGCTCTCTCTCTCTCGTCTTTTGTCTCGCTCTCTCTCTCTCGTCTTTTGTTTCGCTCTCTCTCTCTCGTCTTTTGTCTCGCTCTCTCTCTCTCGTCTTTTGTCTCGCTCTGTCTCGCTCTCTCTCTCTCTCTCTTTGTCTCTCTCGTCTCTCGTCTCTCTCTCTCTCTCTCTCGTCTATTGTCTCTCGTCATTCTCGTCTCTCTCTCTCTCTCTCGTCTATTGTCTCTCGTCATTCTCGTCTCTCTCTCTCTCTCGTCTATTGTCTCTCGTCATTCTCGTCTCTCTCTCTCTCTCTCTTCTCTCGTCATTCTCGTCTCTCTCTCTCTCTCTCGTCTATTGTCTCTCGTCATTCTCGTCTCTCTCTCTCTCTCGTCTATTGTCTCTCGTCATTCTCGTCTCTCTCTCTCTCTCTCGTCTCTTGTCTCTCGTCATTCTCGTCTCTCTCTCTCTCTCTCTCTCTATTGTCTCTCGTCATTCTCGTCTCTCTCTCTCTCTATTGTCTCTCGTCATTCTCGTCTCTCTCTCTCTCTCTCGTCTATTGTCTCTCGTCATTCTCGTCTCTCTCGTCTATTGTCTCTCGTCATTCTCGTCTCTCTCTCTCTCTCTCGTCTATTGTCTCTCGTCATTCTCGTCTCTCTCTCTCTCTCTCGTCTATTGTCTCTCGTCATTCTCGTCTCTCTCTCTCTCTCTCGTCTATTGTCTCTCGTCATTCTCGTCTCTCTCTCTCTCTCTAGAGACAGACAGACAGACAGACACACATGACCGCAACCCTCGCTGTTCTTCTGCTTAGCTTCATTCATCCTATGTTACTATTTCCGAGTTTCGAATAGCCGGGACGATTATTCTTATTTGGGTAGCAGGATATCCGTCATTGATATCGTTATTCCAATTACCCTTTCATTAAATATTCAGCAAATCCCCAGTTTTAATTTTAGGTAGCGGGCACTCTAGTTAAAGCCCGTCATTAAAAAAAATAAATAAATAAAAATAATGAAATTATATACACTACTTTATAAAAACCAACCTCTCTACTTGAAATTTAAGTGCAAACAATTAATCTTCTTGCTATGAGAAGAATCGGTCTTTCCTCCCCGTTTTTTAGTCATTTCGGCGATTAGATATGTGTTACTGTTACGTATCTTCACGAGATCGCTATAAAATCTGCATACCGTGATGAAAACATTAAGAAACGTTTTGTATACGCTGTAAGTAGTTTCAAATCGGATTAATTTAACTTTAAATTTGCTAATTTTCCTCAAATTTTCAGACATATGTTAAAAATGGCCGATTTTTTTATCGATTTTACTGAAAAAAAAAAAAAAAAAAAGTCGATTTCGATCAATATAATTTCTGTTTGAAATACACCACAGTATTTTGCTTACTGGAAATAGTAAATTTTAAATCCTCTAGCTTCCAATTAAAGCTAAAATTAAAACTTCAAGAATTTTTTTTTTTTTTTTTCATTTTAAAAAATTCATTTTTAATGGCGCTACCTACATTTGTGCTATTTGAATTGAGTTTTATATTTCTACTTTTGATGAAGTATTACCTAGACTTGAACTAAAAGCTATGATCTGTTCAGCATAGTTACAGTATACATACATTCTGGAGTCTGGCTCTGAACAAATAGTATTGAGCAGACGGGCATGCTCGCGAACGAGAAACCATTCTGAAGTTGAAAGATCACACTAGTGTGCAGTGTGCCTTCAAGCTGAAACAACTTTGATTATATTACTATCAAATTGAATCTACTCGTCAGTGTAGATCAACTTTTACCATTAATCTTTTCATTTATTACTATTTATTACTCAAGAGAACGAAATGTTTTTTTAATATTATTACAGGCCGTTCTATATCGGTTGCTGGAGATTAGTGAACATTCTTTAAAGCAGCTGAATGAAAAAGTTGCAAGTTGAATCTAAATGTTTCAGTGTGAATTATGGTTTAAATTAAATATTAGGGTACTCTGAGAAAATGTAACGGGAAACCACTCTACTATATTTCCTCAATTAGAGAAACTCTGTGAAGAGCTATGATCGTCCACGCATTGAAAGAACGAACGTGGCATTTAAAAAAAACGTGTGTCTATCTCCAAATTAGTTTATATATTCATTAAATCATAAAGAGTCACGCTTGTCGTCTTTTTTTTTTTTTTTTTTTTCAAATTTCATTCTCTTTTATTAATACGGTTTGTTTTTTTTTCAAAAAACCGTAAAACTAGATGCTGAAAAGTCCTTAAAAACAAGAAATCTGTTTTAATTAGATGAAATCAAGAACTTTTCAGCGATCTCTCTCGTACAAGTACGTTGAAATCCTTTTTTTTTATCTTTCATATACTTATGTTACCGAGACGGGTCCGTGGCAAAGTTTGTAAAAGTATTTTTGGATTGAACTTTAAACTTAATAACTCAAAACCTTGCGAAAGCTTTCGGGTGACGCGTTGTGTCCTTTAAGAACATCGGACTAAAAAATCATACGTTGATGCGACTAAATATGCACACGAAGGTCGCTAAGAATATTTTTTTTTTTTTTTTTTAAATATATAGAGTATATAGCCTCTAGTTTTAGTTTCTTTTTATCCATGTGCCCATCAATGTTATGAAACATTGCGATAGATCTGGCAAGAGATATGAAGTGCTTTAAAAATCTGGACTTAAATTTACTGGGGATGATCTAGCGATTATAGCATTATATATGCTATGTTTTACGAGTCTCCTACGATTTATATACGACCAATCTACAGGCGTTTCAAAAGTCGCATTACCATTGATAACCATGTAAATTTGATATTTATTTACTAAATGGAATCCGGTTTCTGGATATGACAATATATTAAGAAATTTTATTGGTCGAATTATGGATGATGTCTTGCAAGTGTGTTTTCTGCCAATTGTCACGTGACTTTTGGACACCCTAGAGATCAGTTGATCCTCGTTTCTTACTAAAACAATTAGTACTGAAACAATATGGAATATGCAAACCTTAAAAATATGTTGACATTAGTTAAAATTCAATTTTATAACTATAATTAAAGAAAAAAATAAATCAAGCGTTCCGCCGCTTCACATTTTATTTTCTCTTTCTCGATTTTGCGGAATAATTCTTTCTGAAGACGCCTATTCATCGGCGAAACATGTCATCAGAAAATTTCCAAATAGTCTTACACACACACAGATGAGAATAATCATGGATTTTCTTTTCTTTTTCATGCTAATTTAACACCACCGCCGTATGTGGTTAACACTGTTTTGCACGTTTTACTTGTCTTTGCACCATCGAACTTACTTATCTCTTCGTAACAAGTAAATATCCTGTGTTCGTCAAATGACTACCTTAAGCCAACTGTAATTGGCACCACCTTCTGTCATTTTTTTATTTTTTGAAGTTACATAATGTGTGTACATATTGGGGAGTTTGTGGTTTTGTTACGTCAATCAGAAGGGTGGGATCTGGGCAAATTCTCGCACAATATTGGACCTCCGTTTTGGTTTGAGGGGAAATTATTTCTGATTATTACGAATGGAGGGGGGGGGTAATGTTTTATTAATGATTGGAAAGAATACTGGTTTTAACAATCGCTATACAACATTCTAGCTAACCGCTTCTCATAAGATACTACTTAACAACAAGAACCGCAAGTCCTGTTGACTTTGTATTGTCACACGCACACATTGTCATTGTTACAGTGCTGTTTTGTTATTGGAAATTGTCTAGTACCAATTTCTAATCTCAAACCAACATGTTACTAACTACCCAGAAATAATTACAGAATTGACTCGCTTGCCAATGCAACAAAAAAAAAATTAACTACAGCTTTAAAAAAAAAAAAATGTGTACATTTTCTTTCGACAAAGAATCCCCCCTTGGCCACTAACTTCATCAGGATTCGTTGTCTTTTTAAGAAACTAAATACCATATTATTCTAGGATGACTATATCAACAGAATATTCTAAACACAGATGACTATCTATGATTTCTTCTTGCTATTTCTGCGTTGATAGTGGATTTTTTTTACCAAACGCCTGTCCTGTTGATAGCTTCACTTATTTGAAGCCAACGTTCCTTGAATCCAACTTTTTATTATGTCTGCTCAACAAAACGATAAAAGGGAATGTTGTCACATCTCTCAGGTCGGCAATAATCAAAATTCTGGTCAGAACTTATCTAATGAGCAGAATATTAACAATCAGCTTTCAGGTAGAAATGTTGTTCATTTTTCTTTCTTTTCCCTCTGATGTTGCTTTCTCTCATTCATAAATCGCGTCAATGAGCAATGAGCATCCATTCATAAATTATTCGGATTCGTCTAACAACGGCATTGAATTTTTCTGTCTCTCTCTCATTTTCAATTTTTACTTTCATTAATCTTTTTTTTTTAATAGTACGATTTCGTAATTCATGCACTTTTTATTTCTTTTTCTTTTCTTTTTTTTCTTTATTTTGATTTCTTGCCGGTGTAATATTTTTCAATTATTAACTAAAGAAATACATATTGAAGCCCAATATGTAGAGTTCATCAGTTTATTGAAAAATTAATTATTTATTTGAAAATAAATTTAATGTTCAGTTATTGAACATTGAATAAATTTATTTTAGGGTATTTAATAAAAAAAAAAAAATTTGCAATGACTTAACAAAATTTGAATGGCACTTTTTAGTTTCTTAACTGTTTTAATAATTTAGACATTTGGGAGAGAGAAAAAAAAAATATATATATAATATATATATATATATATTGTTTCTGTAAAATTCTAACTTTTAATGACAGAATTGTGCAAATAAAAACATGGATATTTTTCCTGGAATTTGCGAGTAATTTCCGATTCGCCGAGTCTAATGCTCATTCATTACCAATTTCTATAATGATTTTTAACTTTTTTCTAAAATTAAAATTCAATTTACGTGTTCCTTCTCTCGGTAATTTTTCATATTAATACGCCTTCTTGGTCAACCTTTTCTTATAGAACAGCTTTAAAAAAATTGACTTATTTAAAACCAGGAAGAATAAGCTTAAATTCCTTCCTTTTTTTTTTTTTTTTTTTTTTTTTTTCTATTTTATTTTATTTATTTATTTATTTTTCTATCGTAACCCTCAAATTCTCTTGTTTACAACTAAATTACTCACTCTTTTCATTGTACGTGATAGTTTTAAATTACGTATTAAAATTGCATACCGGAACACTTGGTCGAATGAATACCTACTTTTTTTCTTTGCTTTTTTTTTTTTTTTTTTTTTTTTTTTTTACGTGTTTAGTAATAATACCTGATCAAATGATTTAGGGTAAAATTATTAAAGATTCTACTGAACGCCTCTCCCAAACTCTAAACCAAAAGGACTAGGGGATAATAATTGAATGATGAGATGATTTGAAATTGTAAGAAAAAAACAGGTCGTTTTGTTTTAACTTTTTTAACATATGCTATGTATTTGGTTGTGCAAATACTGATTTCTTTAACTAGTGCAGTTGTTTACCAACACCGTTTATTAACAAGATGTTAAATTACAAATAGGTTAAGTCCATGATGACCACACTCGGGTCTTAATATATTTTTATGTGCCTATATTTTCCCATTAATTGTTGATCAGCTCAACTTCATTTTCAAATTGTGAGAAATATTTAATTTCTTGGGTAATTCTTAATACTTTTTCTTGATTTAGTTTCTATATATATAGTATATAGAAAAGATTTTTTATTTCTATTCAGAATACATATCAGTTATTTGCGTTTTTTGCTGTTTATTATATATCTATAAATAATTTCTAGTAAAAATAATTTCTGACTAGAATGACTGCTCTAAAGTTAGTTTTTTTTCTGTAGTTCTGAAAATATTTTTTTTTTATTATTCAAATCATTTATTTTTAATCTTCAAGTGGTTATATAAGTTGAAAATTTAACCAGCGAGAACATTACGTTCCAATCCATGCTGTGAGATTTTTGAATGTTGTTTTCATTACACGAATTCTTTTACGTTACGGCAGAAAAACTTTACTCCTGTAGGAAATATTACGAATGAAGAACACATGGTTGGTCCTTGACAAAATCTTCGTATATTTTTGAAATAACAAAGCTTCACACATTTTTATATATTTTTCAAATTTGTCACTTCATTCTTGAGTCTTGACTAAATGAATCCCCCCCCCGCCTTATCAAATTTACTTTTTACTCCTGTTGACCATGATTGAAATCTTAAGCTCCCATAAACTGAAATTAAAATGAGTTCGATCCTTACTGGGTGACCCCACACTTTCGACCTTGTACGACATCTAAGCTACGCTTAGAAAATTACCATAACTGAAATTAAAATAATTTCAAAAGCAAAACTTAAAATGAGAATTTGTCCGTCCGAAACGCATGCCTACACGAAATTAAAATAAAATGTCTAGCTCAGAACTGTCTTCTTCATGGAAACACTGGGTTTTTTAAATTTTTTAAAAAGTCACAAATACCAGACCAAGGGCCAAGGCACATGCAAACTGTGTAACATGTTGGGTGTGTGTTTGTTTTAGTAATATTTTGTTAGAAAGTCTTAAATTTTGTTATTGTTCAAAAAGATAAAACCTTTCAAAGCACATTTGCACGAATAAGTGTAGCTTAGATGTGGCACAGGTCCGAAAGAATGGAACATCCGGTCCATATTAGCACGCCGAGAACAAGCAGGAGGCTTGCACGAGATGTTACTAGCCCCATGCACGGCTGATTTTGAATTATCCTTCTCCGAGACTAGTAGCCAATTACCCTACTATTTAACCCATATCTAGGGGGAAGGATGGCGTCATACCTTTCTCAGAGGCATTTGGACGAAAGTGTAACATCTCGCTCCGATTCGTTAACTATTACACCACTTTCTTTCTATAAAATTGGAAGGTGTCGTAATAGAGGGTAGGAAAAATCAGAAAAATGGTTTGGAAATGATTTTTTAAAAAAATCTTGTCTTTTGTTTCTAACGAAATTTTCCTGTTTCTTAATACTTTGTTTAGCATCTTTGGCTATTCCAATGTACCTTTGGATTTCCATCCTAAAACACTTCCCAGATATTTAAATTGTTGTTATTGTTTGATTTTGGTAATTTGCATATTAGGCTGCACAGTATTGAACTCACTTCAAGAATAATACTTTTCTATACTATCTTGGTAACTTTTTGTTAACGCAAGGCACCTAAATATGTTAGATTTAGCATAGTCTGGCACAAGGCTACAAGTCTTGAGCACTCAGTGAGGAGCAAATTTACACCAATCCTAATGGTCTGAGAAAAAAATTGTTTGTACCTACTCTATGGTGAGACAACCGTTTTGTTTCAACTTTTCATCCGTTCAAGTCAGTCTAGGTTTGGCACAATGCTAAATTTTGATGGCGCTCAATGCTTGAAAAAGAAGTTGAATTAAGTAACAAGATTAGGTTGGTAAATTTTATATCACCTCTAAATATCTGCTGTGTTTGACTAGATCTGGTAAATAAACAAATACAGTGGCAGGTGAAACTAATGAAGTTTCAGAGGCCCTAATCCCAGAGGGGATCCTGAAGCAAGGGATTTTTTGGTGGTGGGGGTTAAGTATTTGTTCTTAAAATGGGGCTATTTTAGTGATAGAATCATAAAGATAGAGGCACTTCAACATGGTGTAACAGTTAGCAAGCTTGTCTCACTAGATCAATTACAACTGAATAGCTAGTTTGGTCCTCATTGGGTGCCCATACTTTCAGCCTTGTGCCACATTTAAGCTATGCTTATTAAACTGCCATAAGCCAATAGGTTGAAGTAGCTAATGTTGGCCTTATGCCCTAATATAGCCTCAATTTCCCTGGAATTGGTTAAAATTCAAAAATGCTCTTGGTAGCTTGCAGCATCCAAACACCCAGCTCTATGGGTTCATTGAGCTTACCAAAATATACTCATAGGCTACATTTTGGCAGTTGGATCCTTGAATCTATTGTTGCTGGATTGAGAAGGTCACCCTATCTGTTCAAGCTTTAGGGCCCCAAAAATTTAGGTCAGCCACTGAACAAGTATCTATCGAACAAAAAAAGTGTATAATAAAAAAAAAAATTCTTAAACAAACGTGGGACGTTTTTGAGACAGAATATAGTGTGTGATGCATACCTTGTACAAGCCCTGAAGGCCACTTGTGGTTGAGGGTTACAGAGTAAAAGGCACAGATTATGCGGATATGTGGGGAAGATAATAGTTAATGCTAGACTTGAATAGGTTCACGTTACAGTGATCAGAGGAAACATCCTTTTAGAATTTGGTTTCACAATGAGAGAATAAGAATGTGGGGGTTTGGAATCTCTTCTTCTTCCTAACCAAAGAAGCTGGGAACAGGCCATTATGCATAGCTTAGATGTCATAATTGTTCTAGCAAGACAAGCTTGCTAACCATTACACCACGCTGAGGTGCCCGGGGATTTTCTAAGCATAGCCTAGACATGGCAAAATGTCGAAAGTATGGGGCACCCACTGAAGATCGAATTTGGTACTCAGTCGTAACAGTTTTAGCAACACAAGCTTGCTGGCTATTACACCCCGCCAAGGTGCCCTTTGTCCCTCCTGTCTCTTTCCCTACTTTCTAATCAATACTTGCATTTGTAATATTTATTAAATTTTCAAATACTGGGTTTAAATGTACTAGCAAGGCTGTTTGATTTGGTGGAGTACAAACTTTCTATCATATATTGACTGTTTAATTCCATTTTAATTTTTTTTTGTTTTTCATTTTGAAGTTTGAATGTATATGTGATGTAACTTTTGTAATTTACAGATAACACTTTTGAACATTTTTTTTTTTTTTTTTTTTGTTGGTTGGTTTACTTCAAAGTTCTGACTGCTATCAGAAATAAATTTCTGAATGAAAATCTCGTTGCTGCTTGCCATGCCTTTTATTTTTACAAACTTGGCACATCATCAATACGGACCTTTTGTGTTATTGTTGGCGTTGGCAAATCCTCTCATCTGTCAAAGAAAACAATAATTATTATAATAATTCCTCTGTTCTCTGCAATTACTATTGTCAACAATCAGCTCTTCTTCCGACGAAGACTTTGACATTAAGTTATGAATTAGAGGAAGAAGGGTGACAAAAGCGAGATTTGTCTCTGAATTTTCTATGAGATAGGGGTGGAGGTCTTTTGTCTAGACATGGTTTATTAAATAAGAGGAGGAAAATATAATTCTACCACTCTTTTATTTATTTTTATTTGTTATTTTTTTTATAATTCTCCTCTCCAATATATAAAAACAAGTATAATAAATAACTTCAAAACCAAAATCGTATCACTGAATTTTATTTAAGAGTCTGGATCTGAAAAGTTCTTAGACCAATTTTCAAAAATATAGCCAAATATGAACATTTTTTTTTTTTTCTATTTTTAATCTGATTTAGGTTAAGAACTTTTCAGTACCTGCCTCAGAATATTAAAAAAAAAAAAAATTCTTTTTTTTTTTTTTTTTTTTTTTTAATTTGCATGTATTTTATTTCTAATGAAAAATTCCATATCAATGTTGAATTACTAAAGTCTTGCCCAATAATGTGCCAACACTTCCAGTGGTGCTTACACTACAGCAGTTCACAAATCATTCTGAATGTTTTTGATTAAGCAAGCATTTTCACAATTTGCTAGTTTAATTCCATTTTATTTTTGTCTGTCACTTTTTTTCTTTCTTTAAATGCCATGTTCCTTCTTCAGACAGCTGACTATAGCTCTCCCATGGATTCCTTTTCTTTATTTGTGAATTACCATAACTTCTTGGCTAGTTTCCTGTAGCATTCTCCTAGACTGTCTAGCACCCAAGGCTTGATAGCACAATATAGTATAAAGAACAAGAGAGGAAGATGTTGCAGCAGCTCTAGATTTATATTAATAATTAATATTAATTATTACATTGGTGTAAAAAAACTGTCTGATTATTAAATCATTGAAGCTGCTTTATTTATATATATATATATATATATATATATATATATATATATATGTGTATATGTAATCTCCACGTCAACAATGTAAAACAAAAACACATACATAGTTACTAATACCCAAAAAGAGACTTTTGAAGGAGCGTCCTTTTATAATTTTGAAAGTGTATGTGTAAAAGTTTTCATGTGACATGTTTCATCCTTTAGGGCTTCATCAGACTAAATTTGTTACATTGGTGTAAAAAAAAAAAAAATGTGCACAAATGATGGATACTGGGAAAAGTGATGGTAAGAAAAAGAATCTAAATGAAATTGGCTAGATTATATACTCATAAAAAAAACTTGATTTAAAATTACCAGCATTCCTTATTCATGCATGTATATATATATATATATATATATATATATAGTCACACCAACATAATAGATTTATTCTGATGACATCCTAAAGAATAATATGCATCAGATGAACACTTCCCACTTTTCTGTTTTCTTTAGTAACTTTTTTCATTTGATTCATTTTCAATAATTTAGATATTCAGTTAGTCTTTTTTTTAACCCCATCTCCAAAATAGATAAAGGAAATTGTGTGTGTGTGTATATATATATATATATATATATATATAAGGCAAAATAATGTGAACAGTTAGCAAAAATAGGAACATTTTCAATTCTGGCATTTCCAGATATTTGTAAACATCAAATCAGCATAAAAGGTAACTGCTCAGCACTTTAATCATCTACCTTGCTTTTCCAACTAATTAAGTCATTATTTATCTTCAGGTAAAATAATTAGAAGCTAATGGAGGTCCAGGACCATTTTAGTTAATAAATGATTAAGCTAATGTTCACATTATTTTGTCTAACCCCTGTATATTTTACGGTATGTTGTATACATAAGGGTAAAAGTGCTTAATATAAAAGTGAACACTGAGGCCAACAGCAAGCAGTTTCATGCTTGAACACAATCTTTAGGCCTGAAGATTGCATTCAATAATCAGACAGTTGGTGTTGACCTCAGTGTTTCTCTTCTTTATATATCCCCCCACTAAGCTTCACTTTTATAAACATGCTTAAAAGCATTAAATTAAATGTAATAATGCTTCCCACACTCAACCTTTTTATTGTCTTTCATTTTTCAGGTCCTGTTGATCAACACAATCTTGATGTAGCATCAAAATCTCATCTACTACAGAATTGTCAACGTGACGGTCAGAGTTACGGCCAGTGGGTACCATCGGGCACTATGGCACCTAATGTGATTAACCGTGAACAAAGCATAGATAGTAATTCAGACACTTCCTCCCCAACTGAACAAGAGAAATCTACGAGGAAACACCATAACCCAATGCCCATCATTGTGATAATGGCTCCTGACAATGCCTTTGATCATCTTCTTCCTGAGGGCACTCAGTATTCCTCATATCCTTACCACTGCTCCCAACAACGTTACTGGCGTTCCAAGAAGGCTACATTCCTCTTCTGCATTGTCATCATGGTGCTACTTGCGTTGTTCTGTATTACGATTATCGCCACTACTAATATCGTTCAACAGGTTGTTCAATCGGGTCATCCCCCGGGACCGCAACCTCTAATTCAGACATCTTGTGGCCCTGTAAAAGGAGAGTACCAAGATGGAAGTTGGGTTTTTCGTGGAATCCCATATGCCATGCCACCCATCGGACACCAGCGTTGGAAACCACCTACCTCAAACCAGATGCCGAACGGGCGTTGCTGGGAAGAAACGCACATGGCTACATCCTATCCAAGTGTCTGCTTCCAGATGGACAGCAATCATAGCAAGGTGATTGGCAGTGAAGATTGTCTGTATCTGAACGTCTGGATGCCGCATAACTATGACGAAAAGAAACCCAGATTGCCTGTTGTCGTTATGATGCAAGGTGAGGGGCAATCCTTTCACAAGGATACCCCACAGAAATCTTTTGAATTTATTCGCCACTATGTGAATAAAGCACAGGCAGTTTTTGTTAGCGTCAACTACAGACTGGATATTTTGGGTTTTTTACCTACTGCTCAGAATTTATTTGGGAGACAAAGCAGGGAAATTGTCACTGGAAATTTTGGCCTCATGGATCAGATCTTGGCTTTAAAATGGATTCAGAAAAATATTGAAGACTTTGGTGGAAATTATAGCCAGGTAATTTTTTTAGATCTTTAAAATGTCTTTCTGGTTATGTGCAAGAGTCATAAATGTCAACATGTGTGCCTTGGGCACATTTGTTTATGACTCTTAAAGTAAATTCTGTTTCGGTGGTTGTTTTATCAAAGATGGATCAGAATCGGACAATGATAGTACAAAGAACAAATTGGAAACCTTTATGAATCTAACACTTTCCACTTTTATTTAAGATTTATCAGAGAATGAGTTATGGTAAAAAGAAAGGAATTTCTGATATTTTTATTTTTGTGTTTGATAATCTTTGGCTAAGCAGACTTCACATGCATTTGACTTGTCAAGCAATATCCATGTGTTTAATTTGTGCTTATGTGTATCATAAGTCTATTGTGTGAGATATATGAAGTAACAATATATAATTTTATATATCGACAAACAGTATTTAGAAAAATATAACAAACTGGAAAGTTTGTTTTTTTTTTTTAGTTTTTTTTTTTTTTTTTTTTTTTTGTGACATGTTTCATCCGTGACAAAAAGAAAAATAATAAAAAAAAATATTCTTTTGAAACTATCTGCTGCACCTCTCATTTCATGCATACGTGTAGATGTGTAATGTCAATAAAGCCCAATCTGATGATATCCTAATAGATGAAATGCATCGCAAAAAATAACCTTTCCAGTTTGTCAAATTTTTCTAAAAATTGATGAACCAATTAAAATGTATCTCAATAAACTTAATAATAGCTCTAACAAAATTGATAATATTAATAATAATATTGTATGTCAAAATAAACATAACACTATTAATTTATACTATTGTAACCAAATGCATAATAATTAAAAACACGATGAAACAACACTCAAAAAACATAATAGGTAGAAATGTTAAACCCATTAATAATAATAAACAAGTTAAGCTTATCATATATTATAAAAAATTTAAAACCCCTTGACCTCATAGTTTCCAATAACCCTACAACCACACAACTAAATCCTCTACTAAAACCAATGTAATGTATCAACTTACATGCCCGTTGAAAGATTGTATCTCTGATACTAATAATAGATCCACTACTACAACTATGCTCTCCAATAGACTTACCTGTCACCTTTCTGATCTTAATGCCATTAAACATTTCTTCAAACCAATTGCAACATACTACAATGCATTTAAACACCTGGTCCTGTTGATAACATTTCTTTCTCTCATATGGTCATGTGCAAGAAAGAAATATATCAGTGGCTGAGTAGTCCAAAGCACACTGGATCAAACCATAGTTTCCTTTTCAAAAGGGCAATGCACTCAACCCCTACTGAGGGGTGCATTTTAAGTATACCGGTCACTATATGTAGTTTAGACACTCTTTTGTGTGTGCGTTTATTTTATTTTTTTATTTATTTATTTATTTTTTTTTATTTTTTTTTTTTTTTTTAAATAAATAAAAAAAAAAGATGCAGGGTTTCTACTCACACATTTATCCACTAATATATAACAATTAAGTAATAAGAATTAATATCAGATTAAAAGAAAATCCATTAATTTCACTCCTATGAGAAAGACAGTAGGCATCCATTTATCTCCCAAGATAAAGGTAGTGCCCAATTTGGTCAAAATTCAGTCCTTTAGTAATGAAACTGGAGTGATTCTGTATATGGAGGCCATGTGCTGCCCAAACTACATGGACCCCTCTTGGCTGTACTGACAAGATCAAAAGGAATACAAGTCATTACATTTGAGCATAGCTTGGCTGCAGGAAGTTGTCAGTGTTGACAGCCAACCATCTTTGTGTCTCCATTTTAGGTTTTCTGCCTGGATTTACTTCCATAACCTTTTCCATTTTTGGATATGACTGCAAGACAGTGGAGGTTTAAAATTTTACAATCTAAAACTATTTTCTGGCTTTAAATAATCTGCAAGAGGTTGTTAAGCCATAAAAAAACAAATCAAATTGTTGAATAAAGAATGAAAGAATAACAAGACCTGATGAATATAGAGAAAAATTCTATTACCAATTCTTACTTATGGAAAAGAAAAAAAACATTAAACTTTTTTTTTTTTTTTAATATGTATTGCTTTTATTAATCCTTTAGCATTCAAACAGGGTTTCATCTCTGCAAAACCAAAATTGATGTGGTTCTTAAAAATGCTTCATTTGTAACTGTTTAGACCCTTTTTAAAACTATTTCTTAATTTTTAGTTGAAAATATGACACAATTCTGCCTAAAATGATGCAGACAATAAGAAGCATTTATCACAAGTCAAACTTTCTTCCTCTAATGTAAAAAGATACCCATCTGCCCTCAACTAATAACAAAAGCCACATTACTGATTTAGTCAGCATCTTCATGTTAGATGCATGTTTTGAAAATGTCTCTTCTGTTCCTTCAGTAAGAAAATTACAAAGATAAACATTAATGTCTGTTTTGGCAGTGTGTTTTGTTTTTTTATGGGTTTTATATTGAAGTTTGCAATTTTATTCATATTTTTGTCTTCATCAGAGAATGAGTTCTCGTAAAAAGAAAATTCTGATTTTTATTTTAGGTTTTGATAATCTTTGGTTAAGAAGACTTCACATGCATTTTGACTTGTCAATGTGTATAACTTGTGTGTAAGTGTATCATAATTCTAGTTTATCTGTGGGATGTGTGTGTGTGTATATATATATATATATATATATATATATATATATATATAAAAAAAACTGTGTTTTGAAAAATGAAAACAAATACATACATGCAGCAAACTATTTCTTATTTAACAGTTAAAATATTTCGTCCTTGAAAATGGCTAAATGTATAGCCAAAAGCGCTTGGAAAGAAAAGAACACTTGGACAGTTTTTATGTAATTTATCTGAAAAGAAAAAAAAAATTATTAGTTCACATGAGAAATTGTATAAAAAAAAAGCTAGATCAAACCACCTTGTCTATCATATTCAATGATATATATATATATATATGTGTGTGTGTGTGTACTAGTTATTTTTTATGGCTGTTTTGGAAGTTTTTTTTTTTTTTTTTTTTTTTTTTTTTTTTTTATGACTGTTTTTATATTGAAGTTTGCTATTTTATTCTTATTTCTGTCTTTTGTTTTAGGCAGTGACTGTTCTCTTCCATTTTAGGTAACAGTGTATGGAGAATCATCAGGAACAGAGACCATGTTGGGTCTCCTGACCAGTCCAAAGGCTCAAGGATTGTTTCAGAGGATGCTGGTTATAAATCCATCCTTTCTACCCATCCAGCCTTTTCCTCAGGCTGTCTATGCTAATAATAGCTTATTTTCCCATACTGGTTGTCATGGGGATGTAGAATGCTTGATGATGTTGGAAGGAGGAGAACTGATGATGGCTACATCTGCTCACCGCCTGTCGAAACACAAGAGATTCAAAGAAATGTTACCTCCTAATCACCGTTTTCCTTTAATCATTGATGGTAAATTTCATTTTTATTGACAAAATGACATTGTTACCTGGTTACCCAAAATTAAAAAAAAGCAAAAATGATTCTAATTAGATATGCAATTTTCTTTCAGACAAAAACAAAACCCTGTCTTGGGTATGACAATAAACTATGTCCAGCGGCAAGGCCTCTGATCAGGAGATTTTGAAGAGTGTGGAACCACCTCTTAATTGCTGGTCTTCTCAGGTCCACCCTGACCCGGGCTGATAGCACCTGTTAGGGTCTCAGCCATGGATAAATAGTTAACCCCCCCCAAACTGGAGTCAAAACACTATGAAAGTGTAAAAGTAGGTTTTAATACCAGAAATATTTTGTAAAAAAAATTATTACCAGCAATAAAAATTTTGTCAGCATTAAATAACCCATTGAGGTTGATATGGCTCAAACCAAACCTAAAAACAAAACCCATGTTAAATTTATTAGCATTGATAGATATGGTCACCTGCTACATGACTTTGTTATTATACTGCATAGTATCTCTGGAAGAGGCAGCAACCACTCCTCAGTTAATTAGCAAAAGCCATAGCAAAAATAGTAACAACACTTTTAGGGACTATCAGCCCTTCCCATCTTGAAAATTCTGTCAATTTCATCTACAAATTGAATAGAATAACTATTAAAAATAAAGTCATGATCAACATACTAGCTGATAGATGTCCTACTTTTTTTTTTTTTTTTTTTTTTTTTTTAACCCTTTGGAGACTGCTTCATTTGAAGTTTCGTTGCCTAGAAGACCAGCCAGCTAATCTCAAAGCTTATATTATCAAGCCAATGGATCAGCCCAGTTGTCTTTGTCAGTCGGTAGATTGGCCCTGTTGTCTCTTAAAGGTTAAGAAGCAACCTTACAAAATCAAACTGAAACCCTTGCCTACTAACAGCCATAAAAAAAAAAATTGTCAACTTCATACTAACTTGTGGTAATAGACACCCACATTGAAGGGGAAGATGTGGTTTTATCTCAGTGTCAAGTATTTCTGTTTAAGAGCCAGTAGGTGGAACTCAGTTTTTCAGTGATTCTTACGATAAATGGTATCAAGATGGCTAAACATCTTATCTGAAAACCTGGGGAAAAAGAAACTTGATTAGATTAGTGTTTTTTAGATATTAAACATTTTGTGGGATGGACAATTATGCTCTGTTACAGTGTGTGTATATATTTTTTTTGTATATATATAATATATATACACACACACACACACACACACACACACACACACACACACAATGTCCCATGCCAGTGAGGAAATTGTTAATCTACATTAAAGTCAACCACTTTCACACTCTGATCATTTTTTTCTCTCTCTTATCAGGTGAAACATTGGTAAGTGAGAGAGGACAGATTAAAGAAAAGAGACCAGAAGTTCCAGTCATGATTGGTAATTATCTTTTTTTTTTCTTTCCCTTCAAACATAAATGTTAATGAAACTGCAATGTTATATTAAAATTACATGCAC
Organism: Acanthosepion pharaonis; assembly: GCA_903632075.3. Lineage (NCBI taxonomy): Eukaryota > Metazoa > Mollusca > Cephalopoda > Sepiida > Sepiidae > Acanthosepion > Acanthosepion pharaonis. The sequence goes on along the minus strand of CAHIKZ030000779.1, from coordinate 5,079,877 downwards.
TAAGTTTACTTGTAAAATATGTATTTTCATTGTCTATTACTAGAGCAGCCAGGATTTTTTAAGCTGAAATCGCAATTCTATATTTAGATTTCTTCTAACTAACGATCTCGTCTTCATTGCTGTCCTTTTTCAAAGTTTGTAATTATCATTGATGTCAGTAAACTTGACATTTGTAAATAAAAACAAAGTACAGAAAACAGTTCATGAAGTCAGGGATCAATTTGCAAATATTATGAACAGGAACCCTCACTTCTAAAATGATAATGAATATTTTTAGTTTGGAAAAATGTTGAGGGTAGAGATGAAAATTTCATGGATCATTATTGGAGAACTTCTTTCATTTATGTTATTTAGTCAGACTAATGTCCTCAGACTTGTCACATTTCAACAGTGCTCCTCTCAAGCAGGTGTTGATCCAGGTAAACTTTTAGGGAATTTTGAACCAAACCCATCATGACTTCCCTCTTAAACCAACCCTCCACACGCAATATTTTTTTCTTTTGCTGACTCTCTGACTGACTCTCTCTCTCTCTCTCTCTGACTGACTCTCTCTCTCTCTCTCTGACTGACTCTCTCTCTCTCTCTCTGACTGACTCTCTCTCTCTCTCTCTGACTCTCTCTCTCTCTCTCTGACTGACTCTCTCTCTCTCTCTGACTGACTCTCTCTCTCTCTCTGACTGACTCTCTCTCTCTCTCTCTCTGACTGACTCTCTCTCTCTCTCTCTGACTGACTCTCTCTCTGACTGACTGACTCTCTCTCTGACTGACTGGCTCTCTCTCTGACTGACTGGCTCTCTCTCTGACTGACTGGCTCTCTCTCTCTCTCTGACTGACTGGCTCTCTCTCTCTCTCTCTGACTGGCTGGCTCTCTCTCTCTCTCTGACTGGCTCTCTCTCTCTCTGGCTCTCTCTCCCCCCCCATGATTTACCCCATAAGATTTTCTCCCACTTGCCCATGATTTTTTTTCTCTCTGTCACTCTCCTACGACCCCCCCCCCCGCCATCCCACAATTTTTTTTCTTTTTCCTTTTCCTTCCCATTGCCATCATAATTAAATTTTTGGTTCACATATGACACACACACACTCAGTGGAAACAGATCAAGCATTAACTGAACTGTACTAAATAACAAAACAAAATACCCCAGCGTTGGACAGCAGAATGAGAACACTTTAGCCCTTGTAGATTAAACAAATGTTTCACTTTGACCTTTCTCGAAGGTAACCTAAATCAACAGACTCCTGAAGAAGGTCAAAGAGCACAACACCTAAAATGTGATAACATCAATAAAGATAGGACATTAGTCTGACAGTAAATATCAACACCACATCCCAGAAATTCATACAGATCTTTTTCGTTTTCTTTCTCAGGATTTTCCAATTGGTATACACCATGTGCTGAAGACCATCTTGAGAGAAATTTCACCAAAGTTGTACAATTGAAATTTAAGTTGAATGTTCAATCAGCAAAAAAGATAATCATGATGTACACCAAGCAAAAGAATGAAAGCAATGGTGAAACTTTGGAAGAGATGTTGTTTGACATCAAAATGTGCCGAGCTCAGAAAATGCTCTCAAATATTAACTTTCCAGTCTATTATTCAATCATTCGCCCTCATTCCCTGTCACTCCAGGAAAGCCAGGAAGCCAAAAAAAATGCATCTTCATTGCAGTCCTCATCTGCTAACATGGGTGCGCATGTAAAATGTTCCAAACAAGGTAACAGAGATACCCACAGCCTTTTTCTGTCTGAACTGCAACAACTCTGGAGAGAAGGATTTTCCTTAATCAAAACCGGACGTCCCTCAACAAGCAAAGTGCCCAATACAACAGCCCTGATTTCTGATAATGTGATTACCATTGAAGCCAATTACCATCAGAAAGAGTGTGCTTTCTGGTCACGGCATAAAACGGTGTAGCAGTTACTGATGATTCAGAATGTCGAACGAAAAGTAAATTGATATTGATGAAGGTGTGCGGATCTTGTTGACCGAAAATTAAACTAGTCATGGCTTAACATTTTTGCTACATCTTCCAAAGAGGTCGCAGCATCACTAAGAGGTTGAAATGAAATATATTTCAGATTCATGTTTATCTTTGAAATGAACTATAAATTTTAAGAAGTATACATGTCCATTGAATATTTGCCAGTAGATTTTCCTGATGAACAGAATTTCTGACAGAATCGCAATATTCTGGATCTTTGAAGAGGAGTTAATATCAAAGAAAATGAAATCTGTTAATGCTAACAAAAAAAAATTTTTTTTTTTTTTTTTTTTTTTTTTTTTATTTAGAAACTGTCCATGAATGGTTTTGTAATACAAAACAGATAGTTTTCCTTTCCTTTTTTTGCATTCCACATTTGAGCCTGTTAAAAGATTGCTGCATAATTAAAATTTCCTATAAAATATAAAATAAAATGGCTCTTCCTATAAAAAAGGTAGGGGAAAAAAGAAATTGGATTCGAAGGAAGACCTGAACCGTTTCAAAGCTGTGCTTCCATCATCAATGGACACCGAAAATGGTCTCCTTCAATCTCAACATATTTAAATCGGTATCCTTGAAATGCATGTCAAGGTTTAAAATGTCTGTGCCCGAGACTAACCAGTGCTCGTAGCCAGCAAATTGGAAGATCTTTTGAAATACAAGACTTGAATTATTTTTTTTCCTTGCTCATATTACTGATGTCCATTTTTTATTTTTTTTTATTTTTTTATTGTAAAAATGGATGCCTGATTATATACATACAGGGAGAGACCTTCAAAAGATTAATAATTTGCTTTCTGGGGTCCGGCTGGACGGGGACGGAATCATTGTTTGATCAGAAAGAGATTGAAATGATGACAAAGAACTTTACCTTACATACATGAATTTTTTTTTTTTTTTTTTTTTTTTTTTTTGTTTGTTTGGAGTCGTGATACTTCCTAATTTATTACAATACAAAATGAGAAGTTTCCAATATTGAAAAAGGTCACTGTTTTTTTTACCCCCACCCCTATTCAAATGATCTGCTTTCTGTCCCAACTAAAACGCCTCCCACAGCAATAATTTTGAGTGTTTAGTGACTCTGCTTTCAACTTACTCTGGAGGAACACTCTTGAAACCGGCCATGATATTATTTTCATATTTTATTCCTCGTCTTTTAAGAGTTTGTTTTTTTTTTTTTTTTTTAGCGCTTGTTCTTCTCAGACGTAAGTCACAAACTACTTGGAGAGGCACAACAAGATAGGCATTCTATAGAAAACAAAAGCTCCAATTCGATATCTTACTGTTTTTTTTTTTTTTTTTTTTAAGAATAGGGAGAGAGAGAGAAAAAAAAATCTTCATTTTGTTTTCCAATTTCTAAGTTCCAAAATGTTTTCCACTTTTCTCATGAAATTTATTTAAACCTTCATATGTCATAAGGTTGTGTGTGTGTGCTTGTATATATGATTTGATGGTTCTTGTCTACCAGTAGCAGTACTAAACAAAAGTGAAAATAAGATTTATTTATTAGTTAAAATATTGCAACTTATTTATTTTAATCAACTGACAAAAAAGGCCATCTGATTATTTGATTGTTCTCAGGAATTTTTTTTTATGAAATGCAAAAGAAAAGAATGTTCTTTTTAATAAGTGGAAATGAGTTAAAATGAGCACTTAAAAACGTTCAAGCAAAGTTTAGTTTCTCCAGATGAGCAGGAATGCTTTCCCTCTCTCCGGAATGAGATTTTAAAAGTACAGATTATGATATTTATTAAACCTGCTTTTGGTTTTTGTGAAAGTAACTTAAAGAAAAAAAAAGGTGGAGCCCCTTATGTGCTAAAATACAAGTGGGTACTGCCTGACTTGCTTCCAAAATTCAATTATTATTAAACTATTTTTTTAATAACAAATTAGGTTGATAACTTATCAACACCCTCCTTCTCATAATTTTTTTCTGCTTATTCCTACTTTTCTTTGTCATCCATTTTTTAGGGCATTTCATTTGTTTTTATTTATCACTTTTGGAAGTAGATTGGACATTACAAAGGTAGCAAAAATATTGGAGAAACTTGGCCTGTTTGTCTGCCTGTGTTTTTAGGAACTCTGGCCACCAACTGGAGAAGCCAATCATAAAGTCAAAGAATTGAAAAGAGACCAGTATCTATAGCATTGATATTTACAATAACTTAATGTTTCTGTGCTCTAAAAGTATGGTTACTTCTCATTAATAATTTAAAAAAAAAAAAAAAAAAACATTTTTTTTTTTTTTTTTTTTTCAATCTGAAAATTTAAAAGCAAATTCAAATTCTTTGACATTTCCCTTTGCTCCAACTGATTTTTTTTTCTTCTCCTGTCCCTAAAATGACCTGAACTTGATGTTGAGAAAAATTCCTTACTAGTTGGAGGAAAAGCTCTCTCTGAACACTTTAGATGTTGCAATTGACTTTGGTTTTTATCATTGGACTTCAGAATAAATCTATTAAACATCAAAATATTTCCTTTGATATTTCCTCTGTTTTGAAGAGAAGAGCTTATGTATTTATCAGTTCATTAAATTAAGTGGGTAACTCAACTCTTTACAGAAAAACATCCTTTTGCTTATCAGGTTATTAATTCACAAGTTCAGTCCTTCATATAATTAATGTCGAATTTGAGCAGTTTTCTTCTCTCTCCAACATTTTAGTGATATTCCCACTGGAATGTAAATGCATTTTTTTTTTTATTTCTTTAAAATTCCGAGGGCTAAAACTGTACAAATGTTTGAGAAACATTGCTTTTTATTTGTTTATTTATTTATTTTTTGTAAATATGTTTATTCATGTTGACAAAGTCAATGAAATAGATTCCGGTGTTTAAGCAGTTAACTAAGCCTTGAGCAAGTCTTTCATTATATTTAACTTATGGGCTTTTAATTTCTTTTAAATTGTTGTAATTAAGCAATACATATTTGTAAAATTATGCCTATAAACATTTATGTTTTGTGCATATTAGAATGAAAAACAACAATTTTCACTTTTGCTTTTATTTTATTTTTTTACAGAAATTGTTACATTTTGCATATATATATATATATATATATATATATATACACACACACACCTTTCTCTTCAGGGTGACCCTACCTGCAGAGTGGTACAGTGATAGTCTCTTTTATTATGCAAGTCTTCTCTTTGCTTTGACAACATTTTTACAAATAAATGCTGATATTTAATGAACTGTTGCAATCTCATCATTTTTACCAAAATAGTTTTTGCATGAAATTCTATCATATTCGCTAAAAATAACTCTCCCTGACCCCACTCCAGCCAATTGTTTTTTTTTTTTTTTAACTTTGGCTTTAAAAATAATTGCATCTGATGAGCTTGTGTGAATAAATAACAGAACATGATGTGGGAGCAGTTGGGGAAAAAATTGCTAAGGACATAAGATAGATATGGTAGTTTTGGAGAGCCATTATTGCTAATACACTGAACGGATGCATCTTATAGAACCAAAACCAGTGGAAATGCAAATTTTTTTTTTTTTTTTTTTCAATGGATTATCTTATAATTCCTCTCTCTGTAATTCTGTTATCTAAATATTATTTTAAATTATTTTTTGAATTCAGGGCTGACTCCTTTTTGAGTACCAGAAGCAGATTAAATTTAATGGTATGTGAGGGATGAATATTCTCAAATATTTTATTCCTTAATATTGTAAATAGTGTCAGTTAGTTGTGATGTCTCTTGTTTCTGCCAATGAACCAGGGTAATTTTTCTACATGCTTAGTCATTTTAAACAATTGAATGCATTACTGTGATTTTCTCCTCAACACATCCACATACACACACACACACACCTCTCCAAAGAAAATCAACTTAAAGCACTTTTCAATCACTACAAACCATAATTGATGGGAGTACAGTGGAGAAGAGATTAATCATATATACTAGTATACTTTAGCTTATATTTAAAGAGTTCCTAACATTTTTATATATATATCTCATCAAAAATGACAGCGGTTAAGTTTAGTGGTTTTTTTGTTTATTTTTTTTGTGTTCTTATTTTCTTTTTTTTTTCCCAGGATATACATCATCTAGAAATTATTCAAATATTTTGTGTGTTTGAGTGTTTTTGGCTATGCTTTTAGCCATTATCAAAGGATTGTTTTAGTTTTACTGAATGTATGGATTTTTATGTATGTATCTAGAGTTCTAGAAATGTTTTATTTTCCAAACACAGTCAGCACATTGTGGCTGTGTTCATAGTTGATATTATTCAGTGTTGACTTTTTTCTTTTTTTAATTCTTCCATTATTTCCAGTCTGTTTTAATGAAACTTGTATAAAAGAGGGATTGCTGTTTTATATAATTGTGTATTTGGACAGCAATCCTTCTTTTATACAAGTTTCATCGAAGAGGACTAACAGGTCACTGGGGGGGGGGAATTTTTTTCATTCATACAAGTGATTACTTTTCAGGACATTGTGTGTAAAAATTGTTCTATTAGCCATTGTCAAGGATTTCTTTTTTTTTTTTTTTTTGTAAACCTCCATATTCTGTGAAACAAAAGAAATTCTTGATAATGACTAATAGATGAGCCAAAAATACTCAAATTCAGAAATCATTTGTACAGTTTTTGTCCAGAAAAATCCACTCTCCTTTTTACAAATAAATGCTGATATTTAATGAACTGAAAAGCAATCAGATGCCAGAAAAAATTAATAAAAAACATATTGCATAATATAACTCTATTTATGACTAGGGCCATCCTTTCATAGGAATTAAATTTAAGCATTTTTTGCTCTGTCTATACTTCAAGTGTGTGCCAGGCCTATTTTTTTCAGTATTGTCATTTTAATTTGAGACTTGTCAAGTTGTCTGTTGGTTCCATTAACAGTTTCGGGTTTCTTTAATTTTATATATATATATATATATATATATATATAATTGTCACTGAGCTGATTTGTGCTATATTCAGCCCCCCAAATACAGTTTTGTAGACGAACATTTTTGTAAATGTTCAGTCAACTTGTCAGGTGGTTGCAACAATTAACTGCTGATACACACACACACACACACACACTTATCACAATTGTTTTTAAGTTTAAAAAAAAAAAATTACTTTAGCTAAATTAGCAGAATTCTTAATCATTTTAAAATGTATTTAGTAACTCTTACTTGATTTTACATTTGTTGCTTAAGATTTACTTAAAAAAAAAAAAAAAATAAATTTAAGCTGTTGTATAGTTAGTTTAACACTTGCCATCATAGTGATTTCAAATTCCAATTGACACTGTAACATTCACTTCACACTAATACCCTTAGTAAAGGTATGAATGCATCTCCAGGTATGTGTTAATACATAGGACAGTCTTGGCTCTTTAGCCTTGGTAGGGAAACCAGCTTGGAAGACCGGTCTAAATTCAAAGTCGGCTTGAGGAGATTGTTTCCATCAGCTTGACACGCCCACTGCTGCTGTACTCGAAGTACTCCCAATGACCTTCTTGGATTATGAAGCTCATGATTGTGATATTTAAGTTGGTCATATGGAATATTAGACTTTCTTCCTCAGTTTACTTGTCATTTTACTAGCATTTGAATTTACAGAATTCTTTTACAATGTACTATGTCCCTTCACGATGTTAGTGATTGAGGCTCTCCACAACTTTTGTCTTTTCCATTTCTCCCATACCCTGCTCTGTCGTCCATTCTAGCATTCCAGGTTAGGTTATGCATTGCTTTCCTCTGTCTCTCTTACCTTCGATGTGTCCTGTGAGTATCAAATTTTCCAAGCCTTCCTTCCTCATGTGTCCTAGAATTACATGTCATAAAATCCTACATGCAAACAATTTTACTTTTTTCTGACCAAAATAAAAAAAAAAAAAAAAAAAAGGTAGAAAGCTGATATTCACTTTCTGCAATACACTTGTACCTTTCAAATTTGCATTCAATTTATTATTTTCTAAGTCTTTTTTATCTTGGCATTTCTTTCAAGGATTGGGGAATTAATCAGTTGTATTGTAATCCAATTAGTATACAGGTGATAAATTCAATGAAATATGCTTCTTTGCATCAACAGACAGAACTTTAAAAAAAAAAAAAATAATAAATTCTAAACAGGTAGGCAAGGAATATGAGGAATCCAACCAGAGGTCTACTCAACTCCATAGAGCAGATTTTACTCGGTCAAATCATCTCCCTGTCTCATTCACATCACATTACTAAAATGGCCAGCAATGTTTTACTTCTGTCAGGGTTCATTGAAGTGATTAGAAAGCTTCCCGGGTATCAAGCCATCTTCTGATCAAAGAATAACCAAGGCACACAAACATATGCAGCAGCTCTGTTGTTAAACTTTGTTTACATTCCCTTTTCTGATCTCCACTTTCTTAATATGGCAATAAAGACCTTACCTCAAAAGTCAAAAGATAAGGTGTTACCTTTTAAAAGCCTAATACTTATCACCTGACTATTAATCATCACATCTTCATTGGATACTAATTGACCAGAGATAACACTTGAGTTCTTCCTAGACATGCAAAGTAAAATGATTTAACTGAATGAATGAATGGTAGAATGGCAGCAGTTGACCTCAGCTTTTCTTTACAGACTAGGACAGTCTCTTGGTCGTGGGTTTTTTTTTTTTTTTTGTCTCTGCTACATCTGTGGAAGACAAATATCTCATGGTGAGCCTCTGTATTCAGAAGGAAGTGGCGTCTTTCAGGTGTCAGGTTACACGTCAATTTTCATAAGTGCATATAATTAACTTCTAATAAACCTGGTAATGCACTTAAGATGCAATTGCTAATTCTGTTAACTTTTTTTCCTTCTCTCTCTCATTCCAGCCCCACCCCCCAAGATTCTGAAATAATGCTAAAATGCTTGTTAGGAAAATACTTTGTAATACTGAAAAAGAAAGATGTCAACTTGCAACAGCATTTTGTTATTCATATTAAAATTAAAACCATTTTGATTCCGAACACTCACCAAAATACTCACCTTGAATTTTTCTTTTTTATATATTCTCACACATTAACATCTTATTTATTTGTTTATTTATTTTATTTTTTTTTTTTTTTTTTTTTTTTTTTTTTTTGGTACTAGGAAGAATTATTGCTATCACTGTATCACCCTTACTCCTCACACATTCAAACTAAAAGGGTATTTATTGATTCTAAACCTTTTAAAATATGACTTCTCCATAATCAACCAAAATTTAATGAATTCAAACTTCCACATTGACTCAATGTAATTTTTCTTTTATTTGAAAGAATAAACACATTTTAAACAAATTGTCTTTAGTTTGCATTTTCTGTTTGAACAAAACTTCACTTTCAGGTGATGTTTGCTTTTCTTTCGCTAAGCAATTAATGAATTTTTAATCCAATATTACTTATTCCTACTAACATTTTAATTAATGGCTACTTTTTTTTTTTTTAATAACCTTTTAAACAGTTTTAGGGATACAAAAGGTGATCAACTCCCTTTGGTCGAGATGAATTTATGTAATGACATCATTTCATAGAGTGATGAAAGTGGACAGTCCATCATTTAACTGCCTGGAGTTAAGACACTAGTTGTTCGTTCTGCCTGGGCTTCCGCACAGGCCAGCCAGCTGCCATATGCTGCAGTTTACAAACCCATGGCTCCATTTTTCTTTGGGGAATATGTTTCTATAGCCGGAGATATGGAAACTATCTCTGGTTCTCAATCTTCATGTTGGAAAAAAACTCATGACTCGCCGTTCTTTGTTCGAGAAGAATATGTTTTTTGCTAGTGACATAGCAGATAAATCTGACCTGCTCTAACCTGGAATCCTAAACATGGCCTCTCCAGAAAAACTGGAAAATCTCCGGCAATTCCAATTCCCGTAAGGTCTTACATGTAATAATTCCCAATCTTTTTATTCATGGGGCAGGTGGCAAAATAGCTTCACCACAGTTTCCAATAATCTTTCTTTAACATGCTCAGCTTTAAAACTTAGTGTTTCTAAACAGATTTGAAATATTTGGTGAATAACAGAAGAGCGAAAAATTCCTGCCTGGCCACCAAAGAAATTTTCTTTAGTATTTCTTTGATATAAAGCTAGACTTTTAAAATTCAACCACTTATATATTCTTATAGTTTCAGTTAGAAGCAGCACTTTCTCAGAATAAATTGGAATTCAGCTTTCTGGAAAGTGCTTGTAAAAGAATCCCTTCTAATGCAACCAGAGATACATAACATCTTTAACAAGGTTCTATGATACTATGAACACCCACATAGAGAAGAGGTTTTATCTCAATCTCGAGTGTTTCTGTTTGGTAGACTAGTAGTAGTAGTTCTTTCTTTCTTCATTTTTCTTTCTTTTTTTTTTTTTTTTTCTTGGTGGTGGTGTTTTATGGAAAACTTCTCAAAGAATTCAAAAAATTAATCTGCAACGATCAAATAATTTTGGTGCCATCAACTGCTTGAGCCAAAAAGGTCACAAAAAATGTAAAATTTTTACATAAACCGTCTGGACTTCAGAAAAAAATACTTTGCTCAAATAACGTGTATTTTAAAAAAAAAAAAAACCTAGACAATTATACGTTTACAATTTTAACATTTTTAAAATGATAAAAATAAAATGCTTAGATTATTATCTCGCAGTTGCGTCACTGTCTTCAGGAAGAGTGCAACTCAGTTGTGGCTTCTGTCTGTGGAAAATAATACTTTGAGCTACCCAATCCCAGGAACAGCTGCACTAAAGAGGAGGCACGATGCTCACCACCGAGGCTAGCACAGCCAGCGGAATTTTTTGTACCTGACCTCAATGTACATACTCGGCTTCCCCACATAAATAAAATATTAATATAAATTAATTTAAATAGACTCGACATTGTGAAAAGATCTTCAGCTATCATTGACATCGATGGAACTGAATATAAAAAAAAACTCTCAAAGCAGCATTAACTGCAAGGATCTCATTGGATAAAGCTGCACTTTTTTAAAATTTATTAATTACTTACATATTTTAAAATGGTTTATTATGAGTTATTTTACACTAGTGTACATAAATTCAGTTAGTTAAGTGCCACATGTGATACACGCTTTGTCGATCATGTATCTTTTAATACATGAGTGACGAGGCAGAAGATTTTTGCCATAGTAGGTTGCCATTTCTTTCTGAGGCAGACTGGTTACCAACCAAGGCTAAAGAACCTAATCTGTCTTACTATTCAACCCATAGCTAGGGAGAGAAGAGATGGATTTGTGGCGGACTTCAACACATTAATTTAACTTTAGGAAACAAGGCTCACGCAAAAAAGGATAACCAAAAGACACTGTTATCATAAAATATATATTTAACAAGATGTACAATATCAAACAACGATGTGAAGGAAATGTTGAATTAACCAAGAGTTGTCTCTCTTTATCTGTCATTTTAGTGTTCAATGAGAAATAGTCATTTGGTTCAAAGTTCACTGGAAGAATGTTCATGAGTCTCTTGTAATGATTGTTCTTGAAAGATATTGCTGTGTAAGAAGAGTTTATGTGAGTGTGTACAAGGTATGTTCAGTGTGTGAGTGAGAAAGTTGGCGCATGGTTTCAACGGCCGTGGATTCGTTTGGCAGTTGAAATCTCACTAGTTGGGATTAGAAAAATCTTGGGTTAAATAAGTGACTATAGGCTCCAATAATTATTCTTCACGTGCAAATGATCTGATTGGTCGATGCCAACCAATCAGCGAGTGAGCTTTGGGGAGACTTAAGAAAGCTTCTGTGATCCACTTCTCCCAAAAGTGCACAAAATTAACTACTTAAAAATAGAGCAATTACAAAATTGTCACATTACTGCGATTTGTAAGTTGCCTGTAGTAATGTAGTGGTGATTTATTAACCAATGAATGCTTGGCATTGTATGTGATTTGTATTTTTGTATTATGTATGTTCTTGCATAATAGATCCGCACAGATTCATATCTTTCCCAATGGTATTTGTGCGTAAAAATATTCTATAGAATTTAGTTGCTAAATTATACAAGTCTATTTTCATTAAATTTATTTTACTTCAAAATAAAGAAATATTTCTATAATACAATTCTTAAACTTATTTTATTTTTTACTAATAGATAAGTTTTTTTTTTGTTGTTGTTTTTTTCTCATCGAATGGTTATGAAAGGTCCACCAAGGAAAAGAGAAAAAGTGGTCCATGGTTAAGAACTACTTGCCTAAAGGAAGAATGACCTTTGGTGTGGTTTATGATGATTCATTTCATTTGTCCCATGTTCTCTTGCATGCAACATTGTTGTAAATAATTTCTACTTTCTATTCTCTGTCATAATTTGTTTAAATAGGAAATTTTTTGATACATTCACAAATTGCACATGAAAATAAAGTCCTGTAAGTTACCTTTTATTTTCTTATGACACTTAAAATATTATTTGTGCTGCAACGTCACATTTTAACGTCACTGCTACAAGGGAGATAACTCTATTTACCCCCCTTGCATTGGCAATGACGCAACAATCCTTCGATGTGACATGGTGGTATTTACGAAACGAGTAAGTTAAAAAAAAAAAAACGTGTGAAAGAGCAGAGGACATTGATATCTCAAAAAAAATGTATTTATAACGTAATTTAAACAATAAGTGGATTTTATTTCTCAATCCGACAATATTATCATTTGCTTTAGCACACGTGTTTCAAATCCTAAATCTCTGGCAAAAAGGGGATTGCAGATTCGATTACTGTCCCGATGTACATTTTCTGTAAGATGTAAAGATATTATTATTATTATTATTTATTAAAAATAAAATATAAAATAATAATAATGAATATTATAAATAAAATAAAATAATACAATAATAGTTAAACTCTATTTAAAATAAATAAAATTTAAAAATAATAAAAAATACTCCCAACATGCAAAAAACCCTTTCTGTTGGAAATACGAACATCCTACCAAAAGGTGTTAAATTCAATCTCTTCACCACGAACCTTGGTACGGGCAACGCGTGTCCGACTTCTCTCTGTAATATGGCGTGTAATAACACGGGGTAATTTCTCCCTTTTATCACATGTACCATAAAACAATAGTAACCTAAAAATACACACAAAAAATATAAAATGTGTGAAATTAACATACAATTTACCATGCTTTTCTTGTTACTTCTGTACGTTTTATTTCCTGTCAAGTATGCTTTTATCTCCGTGAACACAACGCTAATTTCTGCTGCTATGATGTGAGTGAATCCCCACAAAGATTTTCAGTGATGTAGGCCATTAGATGATAATTTCGCTATTTGTAAATAAACAGAAACGTCTACTAGAAATATATGGATAGTCCGACATATTATTTTTTTAGTGTACTCGTGTTTCTTTAAACACACTCTGCTTTTCTTTTTTTTTTATCTACCTCCTGTGCATTCGAGAAGAGGGAAACGCAGTTTCGAAATTTTCCTTATGAATTTTCTCAATGTACAGGCCGGTAGGTGTTATTCACACTTTATTTATTTTTTTATAAAAGGGCGTCTACTCAGATACGAGTATCCACTAAAAAGGGACTTCCGAAAAAAAAAACGATATCTAAAGTTTATGGAAATTTGAATGAATGAATGAATTTTTAAAATGAAAAATCTTTCTTGAAGCTTTATTTTAGTTTTAATTCCAAGCTAATAGATTACATTTAATATCTCCAACAAGTAAAAAAAATACGGAATTTAAATTGATTGGATTTTTTTTTTTTTTTTTTGAAATTACTAAAGTTGGATATATTGAACAACATAATTCTCTTTATTAAAAATCTTTCAAAAATAAAATATATTTTCCTTAAACTTTATTTCAGGAAAAATAACTGATTTAAAGTTTAATTAATGAAAAATTAAAACAACTATTACTTTCTTTCCAAAATATCGCAGAATTTTATTTTTAACAGGTGTTTATAAATTTATCGAAAACCGTTTTAAATTTTTAAGTAAAAGGCACATGAATTTTAGGTATTTTGAAATAACTATATACAATCCGAACCGTATTCTGATACAGTGTAATCACGATTATCAAGCACCTACGTTATCGTTCGATTCAGTTATCGGTCACGATTTTTTTTTCAGCGAAAATATGTCTCGGAATTTGTCCATCTCCTCGGTTATCGAGCAAGGAAATCCGTGCGTTACATGTACATGTGTACATGTCTGTTGGCTTGCTGTCGTGTGACTTCCGCAAGCACAAAGAAGAAGAGAATGGAAATAACCACGTAGTCCTTATGGGCGGATATTCCCCTGCCAAATACTAACATCACTCCCTCTCTCGCCACTCCTCACCGTCTTATATAAACCAACAAGCGCCTTCAATAAAGACAAAGTGAAATTAAATTTTAATTTGTCATTTATTTTATTTTGTTATCTGCATGTAAAACTATAGTTATTCTGCATAAAATATATTTTTTGTTAATATTTTTGCCTGTGTAGAACGGGTTAGTTGGATTTCCATTATTTCTTAAGGGATTATTACATCGGTTTTCGTACATTTTGGTTTTCGGTCGACTTTCTCGAACTGATTATGGCCGATAACCAAGGTTCCACTGTAGTTTCTTTTCTCGCCTGCGGAACTCTCTTCATGTTTTCTTTCTTTTCGGCCACCTACGATCTTCGAGATTTTAAAGTTAGCATGTTCTGTCGTTCTGATACCTGTCCTATTTTTTATTGTTCTTTCTCCTCACTAAATACTCCACGTTCTCTTTCACTTTCAATAACGAACGAGTCCTACATTTAAGATGGCAGAAAACTCTCCATCCAGTATGCCATAAAACTTAGAAATAACCCCAATAACAAATAATAGCATCCCAAATTTCCAGGAACCGGTTCTATAAAGGCAAGTAATCTTTAAGAACCGATTCTCCTTTTTTCTTTTCTTTTTTTTTTTTTCAAACTGAGCTTAGAAACACATCACTTTATAGTATCAAAAAGAATTAAACCATTTTGATAATTTAACAGAAAATAGATATTTCCAGATTGAAATTCTGTTCCCATCATATTTCCGTTCAGAAGCATGATGCTTTTTGATTTTAGGGTCATCAGCTGTCTTATGCCATATTCGAACTGAATTGTTGCAGTTCCAAAGATCCAATAGAAGACCTAACAAATTTATGACTAGAAGATTTGCTACATTTTCAACTTAAAGACGATTTCTTTCATCAGAATAAATTTTGTTCGTCACAGAAAAGTCTCTTTCAGCCTTCACAGAACTTACAGCAATGGTATTAATTATATTTTTAGCTCTTTCGATAGTCTTGGGTACATGTTTATCGTAATTTCTCGTTACGTTTTCAATGTAATCACAGAAATCATTAACAGAGATCTCATGGCGAAATACTTTACAATACTTTTCGGTAACTTCTCTTCAGCATCTTTCCAGAGAACTACAGCTTCTTCCATATTCCAAGAACCTGGGTTCACAGTATTAACTAATTCATGAATTTTATGATTTATGTTACGAGAGCTTAAGAGGGTGTCTATTAGAGTTTCACTAGGCGCGTGCACGAGTGTAGCGTAACTAACATTTTATGTAAACTATCGGCTATTAATATATAAGATTATTTTCGGATAATCTAACACTCGGTTCGCTAGGCTGTTATAATTTTAAGAATCGGTCCGCGCGAACCGGTAGGATGCCACCACTGCCAATAACCCAACATAAAAATTATAGAATTCACAGTATACCCAATTATACAGCAGCCAACCATTAGCAATAGCCTCCTCTGGAATACGTATTAAGGAAGTTCTTTCACAAATAAATTGAAATCCCAACCGTATAGCATAAGTTGTATACCCATATATACCACCTTGGATAATCACAGAACCAATAGTGGATCTCACATTAAGATAGTTTAAAAAAAAGAATCCACTAATGAATATAAAAATGCATTTGGTGAACTAAAAGCCAACTACAATGAATATAGAACAATATGTACAGATGTAACCAAAAATGAAGATAAAACAGGAGCAACAGCAATAAGTGAACAAATCCATAAACAAATAAGATTACTCAACGAAACATCTGTTTTTACTGCAGCAATTACAAGCCCTGAAGATGACACGTGACCTCATAATCAATCTACCGGAAGACCATATTTACATGTTCTCTATTAAGTCTCATTAGTTGTCGGCATCGCTCGCATTCGAGCATCGGGATCGTCATCCTCTCTCCTTATTTCCTTTCTCCCGTCTGGTGGCGGTGACGGAGATGGCCGTGAAGGCCTAGCCTACTTCTAAAGACCGGTGAGCCGGAGTCACAGAGGAGTGTGGGCGGTGGACGCGGCTAAGCGATTCGGGCCTTCCTGACAGTACGTCGCAGATCCTCTTCATGTTGACGGTTGGAATCGAAATTCTCGGTATCCCCTCGGATGGCCGATTTGCAGCAAAGGTTTCCCAGGTCTCAGGGTCGATGATGGCCTGGGCCAGGAATGCTTTCAACTGATCCTTAAAGCGTCGTTTTGTGCCTCCGCGTAGCCCCTTTCCGCTGGCGAGTTCTCCAAACATGGTGATACATGAGAGTCGAGTTGGACGCATTCTGGACACGTGACCTGCCCAGCAGAAGTGATAAGCCTCATAGCTCTAAAGAAAAAAAGAATCTAACCATCTATATATCAATATAATAAATGCGAGTGTCAGTGTGTCACATTTTTTCAACTTTACTCCTAGAGGCCGTAGCCGAACATATACCATTTTGGAATCAGATCGACTCCGTGAGTAAACTGAAAACACTCTGGGCCGGATCTGGACCAGCAATACTGAAATTTTGGTTTCTCAAATTTTCATTACTGCGAGTGTTTTTGAATTTTGCCATCTTGGTTTGTACTGATAAAACAATTAAAGGGTCACAACTCTCTAACTTTCAATAGCTCATGTTCAAATGGAAAAAAATATTGTTCTCAAATTACAGTGTTTCGCAATAAAATTGTCCGTGTTTTCACCTTTACCCCTAGACACCGTAGCCCAACATATCATACCATTTTGGAATCAAACCGACTCCGTGAGCAAATTAAAATATTCCGGGCTGGACCCGGACCAGCAATACGGAAATTTTCATTACTGCGATTGATTTCGGCGATTTTTTTACGTGATTTTTTTGCGACAATTTTTTTGTACGATAACAGTTTTTATAACTTGGAAAGAAATTTGTGAATGATCGAAATTAATTGCAAAATCCAGAGAACGTCACCCATGAAATAAAAATAATTGTTTGTACGGAAAGTGAGGACCTACGTACATCAAATTGTCTTTAAATTAAGTGACGGCAGAATAATTATCGTTGAACTTTTAAAAGGTAAGAATAAATATTAATGCAATAAATGTAGCTATCAATTTTGAGTTCTGTAGTTTATTGATGCTTATCGCATCTAACCCTCCCTGCCTGTTGTGATGACGGCCTAATCAATAGCCCTCCTAATTGGACATAATAGATTAACCGACATACACCTGCTCAGAAGACAAGAAATCCAACTACTGCAACTACAGACTAACAATAAAAATATATTAATAGAATGCAAAAAGTACAGTAAAAAACGCAACACAGTAAAACACGCAATAAATACTACCAAACTTTAAATCTTTCTTCCAAAATATAAGCCCTGCCAAAATTATAGGTTTCTTGAAAGAATTGTGGATATTTGCCAGAATGGTTCTTGGCATTTATTTTATCGGAAACATGGGATACGTAGGACATAAAACAAACTGGAATAAGAGGTATAAGATATAATCAAATATTCTTATTTGATTTAGATTAGAGTGAGTGATTTGGCAAAATGTTCGTTTATAAAGCGGATATTGGTAGCAGTCTGGAGAAATGTCCGTTTCGGCTCGGTAGGGGGATAGTTTTGAAATCAGACCGTGTTAATGGTAGTAGTAACATTAGAAATAGGTCATTGTCAATCTACTGTGTTTTTCTCAGCCCTAAACAGGGTAGAAATATGATAAGCAGACGACTTCCCGACTACTTTACGCATGGCTGCTTTCTCGTCACTCTCCTCGCTTAGAGGTGTGAGCTTTATATCCTTTTGACTAGGCTCCGAGACTCTTGCGCGAAAAATCTGTGTTAATTTTTTTCATTGGTCGAAACTATTTATTTTCCAGCGTTCCTTTTTCATTTTTTTTTTTTTTATAACGGAAGTTATGTGCGGATCCTCTCTGGTTTTTGTTAGTTTTAAGTCACGAATTAGTAGGCTCTGTTTTTTCGGCCGGGTTCATTAGTTGAGAGAGAAGTTTAGAGAGAGAGAAAAAGATAGAGAGAGAGAGAAAGGAAGAGATAAGGGTTTTAAAGGAAAGCTCAAATGCCTTGTTTTAATTTGATTTCTTTTTATTTCTTGTTTATATATTTTAGTTTTATACCGCAGAAAGAAATGGCAACCTACTGCGGGAAAAAATCTGCCTCGTCAGTCATGTATCGAAAGATACATGATCGCCTACGCGTGTATCACGCATGGCACATAACTAATTTTTTTTTATTGAGACTCGCTACCGAAGCAAACCTCTACAAACTACAAAATAAAAAATCGAACCAAAGAAAGTGGACTATAACAAGGAGCTGGGGCGGGGGGTGGTGGTACTGAAAAGTAACTGGGAGAAATAGAAAAACGGTTTGAGTATTAATTAAATAATTGTGAGAAATTCTGCAATTTAAGCTCCTATTGGCTAATTTTGTAACGACCAATCTCATTGGTCGAATTTGACTTTGTTTTTTCGTGGGCATTTTTCAACGGCCCGTGCTCCTTTGAACTCAGTCGCCGCCTGATTTTCAAACTAGAAGGTTGACTCATTTATTCTGTGCCCTTAACCCTTACGCAGGCCGGAATATCTTAACTAACAGTTGCTGCAGGGCCTTTAATGCCCAAGCCTAAATAATTAGGCAATGATTGTTCTTCAGCAACCAAAATGGTAATGCTTCAGAGACAGTTGCGGCAAATTATTGGAAATGTCCGGACTCATTTCGGAATCTCTTTGCAGGGCCCTTAGCGCCCAAAATCCAGCCTAAATAATTAGGCAATGATTCTTCAGCAACCAAAATGCGTCATGTTCCAGCTTCTTAATACTTTCAAGGCTGTATAATTCTGTCATTTATTGACTGTCGTCAAATGTGTACGTTCAACACGAAGAACTTGCTGCATGATCTCGACAATAGCCGAGTTTCAACATCAGCAACCGAAATGGTAATGATCCAGCAACGACCAGCAAGTTCCAGCTTCTCCAACTTCGTAGAGACCAATTGAGTCCTACTGAAGTAAAAGACACTACCTATTCTTTGAAGAAGTACCCCAACCTGTTCCCAGGGGAAAAAAAGGGCAAAATCTTTTTTTGCAAGGATACAATAAAATTTGTTTTAAGTTTTATGGTAGGCCTTGTTGATTGTTTGTCTTTCTTGTCTCTGCCAAGGATTGAACTGTGTGAGAAGAAATTCTCACATAATTCCCAAGAGTAGATATGCCTTTAAAACACACACACACTCACTCTCAGTAACCTTTGGCGTCTTAGTGGCATTGTCGCATTGTTTGGGGTGAAATGATTAAAAAACGAATTTACTTTCAAAGAAGTGATCGTTATCGGAAGTTTCTGAATGAAAAACCCGTTACTGCTTACCAAGTCTTTCTTGATTGTTACACAATGCAACTTGGCACATCACCAATACAGACCTTTTGCGTTATTGTTGACGTTGGCAAATCCGCTCGTCTGCCGAGGATAACAATAATTATTATATAATAATTCCTCTGTTCTCTGCAATTACTATTGTCAACAATCAACTCTTCTTCCGACGAAGAATTTTTAACATTTCTGCCCAAATTATGAATTAGAGAAAGAAGGACGGAGATATTTGCCCGAAAAACTTTCCATGATCTCCTTTTTGTGTGTGTGTGTGTGGAAAAAAAACAAAAAAATGTTGTCTAGACGTTTTTTTTTTATTTTAATTATTTTTAATCAAAGAAAAAATACTTGTTTTGAAAAGTTATCTTCAATAATTTGTAACCAGATATTTAATTAGAATTAAGATCAACCATTAATTACCTACTGGCGAATAAATATTCTCTAGAGAACAATAATATTAAATAGATAAAGTTGAAATAACTTATTTTTCGATTCGAAGTTTTGCAGACACTGTTCCGCTTATCAGAGTAAAATAAATCTATATTAGATTCATTGACAGGTATTACCTTCGTTGTTTAAATGAGGAGGCACGGTTATGGATAGACGATAGAGGCTCGGATTGAGGAATTGGAGAGCCGAGTTCGAATTCCAGTCGAATCCATTACTTTCACTTACCTGAGAAAGGTATGAATCTTCTTCTTCTTCTCCCCTACTCCACCTATGGGTAGGACAGCCTTGGATGGCAACTGATCTACCGCAGAAAGAAATGGCAGCCTACTGCGAGAAAAAATCCACCTAGTTATGTATCGAAAGCCTAAGAGTGTATCACGCATGGCACATAACTGATAACTTTTTAAATACGTTGCATTTAAAAATACATCACTTTTTAAAAAAAATAAGTCAAAATGTGATAACTGTCAATGAATTTAATAATTTGTTTTACCTTGACGAGAGGTTGTGAAACTTCAATTAGGAAGATACGCCATTTTAAACTTTTACCTATCAACTGTTGTTAGTCTTTCTTTTCTTTTTTCTTTTCTTTTTTAACCCTAAAACACTAACCATGGGTATATAGAACCCAGCGCAAATTTTCCTAATTTTAATTACAATTTTCAGTACCTGATTTTCTTACCTAAATATTATGTTTTTCAGTTCCTATTAATGTTAACTCAAAGTACAAAGTTCGAAGTGCCTGCATGTAAAATATTTCAAATAAAGATTTATATTTAATATTTTTTTCATATTTTCAAAATCGGGTATGATATACCCATGGTTAGTAGTGGTGTAACTTTAATTGATGGTTAGTGTTCTAAGGTTAAATATTCTTTCTATGTGCCGAGTCCTTTCAGGACGTAGGTGATTATGGTTCTCCACCTCCCTCTGTCCTTTGCAGCTCTCAACAAGTTCCTTCCCCCTGCCACCTCCTCCAGACCACGTTCTGTCATCCACTTACTTAAGACCGCTAGGTATGTCACGCGTTGTTTTCCTTGTCTCTCTTTCCCTCTATTCGAACCGTGAGTATCAGATTCTCCAGACACTCTTTCCTCGTTATGTGTCCCAGGAACTTCAGCTGCCTCTTCCTGATGTTAAGTATAAGCCTCCTTCTTGTTTACAACCTCTCTAAGACCTCATCGTTGCTCACACGCTCGTTCCATGATATCCTTAGCGTCCTTCTTTAGAGCCACATCTCCGACGCCTCGAGTCTCTTCTTCATCTTTGAGGAAATCGTCCAACAGTAAATAGCGATTGACATAGCTTACGAACACATCTCGTTGAAACACCGGTTGACCTACGTTCGTTAAGCAACGTCAAACTTGGTCAGTACCTAGATGGCTGACTGCTTGGGAATACCAGGTGTTGTAAGATTGGATGTGCGGGTGGTGTAATTGATAATGGCTTGTAAACCAGAGAGACGAGTTCCAATTCCAATTGAGTTTGTTATATTCACTTAGATCCAAATACTCTTGGGAAAGGTATGAATCCATCTCTTCTTCCTCACGGCTAGGGGTTAATTACTAAGACTTGTATCACTATATCATTGTTACCTTAAAAAAAAAATGATGAATTGTTTTCCTCCTTCAACCCTTTTCCTACAGATGGAACATTACTAGCCATTCGCCACTCTACCACCATTTTCATGGCAGACGTTCAGGCAAACTACATTCCTTAGTTTCACCAGTTCCAACCTTTATATCTAGGATCTGCCATGGCACATACATGGGGTTGACTCAATCTTGTTCCCTTCATATTCCAATGATACGGAATAAGTTCCACTCAGACAGCTCATTTCCCAAAACTGTTGCAATATCGAGAGGACTCCTGAGAAGATGCTTGTCTGATCGCTACAATCTTAACCTCTTCAAGTCGAAGACCAACCGTTATCTAGGCTTAAGACCACATCACATTGAAACATTGGTTTATGTATGATCACTAAAGTTAAGCAACATCAAGCCTGGTCAGTAAATTAGTAAAGCTTGTATCACTAAACTATTGTTATCTAAAAAAAAGAAAATTCTTACAATCGAAAAATATTTTCTGGCTTTAATGGGTTGATAATCTGTAAGATAAATGAATCAATCAACCAATAAGAATTTTTTCAGTGTTTCATTCCAAAAAAGGCAATAAAGCCACTAAGATGCAAGGGGGTACTGAGTGTGAGGAAATATGAAAGAAAAAACATTAAAGAGAAAAAACAATGAAAGAAAAGGAATTAAGAAGAGAGAAGATAAAGATTGTATTTATATATGGAATGTTGAAATCAATGAGTTGAAATCAGTAAAATCTGTTTTAAAATATGATGCATTTAAAGTAAAAAAGAAAAAAAAAGCATCTAGGTTTCATATGATTAAAATGAATTACATTATCTCCCCCCTCCAACGACAAAAAAATTCTTACAATCTAAAAATATTTTCTGGCTTTAAATAACCTGCAAAAGGTTGATAAGCCGTAAAATACGAATCAGTCAATCAATGAGTTGAAATCAATAAAATCTGATTTAAAAATGATGCATTTAAAGTAAAAAAGAAAAAATTATCTAGCATTCATATGATTAATGGGAATTTCATTATCTCCCCCCTCACCACCGCCAAAAAAATAAAAATAAAAATTCTTACAATCTATAAGTATTTTCTGTATTTACGTAACCTGAAAAGGGTTGATAAGCCATTAAAAAATGAATCAACTAAAGGAAAACATTTGTGACCATTTCAAATATAATTCACACTTTAATACAAAAACTCTACTCTCGGATTTAAAAAAAAGAAAATTAACAAAAATCAGAGAATTATCCAATTTTAATGAAAATGAATTAATTAATTTTTTGTTGGAAAACAATTGGAAATATTTTTTATTCAGGGCAGCTACAAACCTTTAACTTGCTCTATGGTATACAAATTGAATTTTTTAATGTTTACTGTATTTTTAATATCATTATAACATCAAAAACTATTAAGCAGACAAAAACACTATCAGCCTCAGTCAATTAGTCAAAACTTACAATAATTTATAGGAAGAATAAATAAAATCAATACATAAAATAATAATAATAAATAATAAAAAAAAAGAAGAAATACCATGATGCTAGTAGTCCTTTACTAATGTGATTACCCCCTCTTGGCTTCGTCAAATGCCATTTGGTACACTGCTTAAGTCTATAAAGACAAACGTTTTTCTTCCTAAGCCTCTTTCTCCTACTTGCTCCAAGATGTAGCAGAAAGAGGTAATTACATTCCCACTGGAGAATGCTAGTTTCCTCAGTCCACTGATGACTGAACTCTCTTTTCACTTTCCAATGTACAGTGTTCGCACATGTCTTGCAAAACTTCCACCTATAAAGTTCTCGGGTCCACTAAAATATTTAATAAAATATTTCCTCATGGTTTATGTAGATACCACCAAAATATCATGGGGACATAGTAGAAGACATACCACATGGCTTTTTAGGGCCAATTAGAAAGAAATAATAATAATTCTGGAGCCGATGTTCTTACGAAAAAGTGTATAAAATTCACAAAGTCCGGCCCCAAACATGAGATGCACATATGTCACCAAGGTCCACGTCACTCTAGCTGCTTATCTTCAAGACACCATTCATGCCCACATGCAAAAAGCAATAGCACTTACAAACTACAAAGAGACAACCTCAGACTACGGCACCACAGTTCACAGTAAGAGCTATATTCTATTTCTCATATTCCCCATTACTACTAAGCATGCATACACATATTAACACTTTCACACAAACACACATATAACATTTCACTGTTCTTACATACATACATAAATACAATTTCTGTTCTATTCCAGAATATTAACCAAAATAAAAAGACAACTCATTCAAATCCATAACCAACTTCTTGTATTCTTGCTATATTTATTTGTTTATTTGTTGAAACTATGTTGACCTTTACTACTGGATTTTATTCTTTCAATTAGAATCATGTGATTATTCTAAACGGACGAATTACGAGAAGTCTCGCAACAATGTTTTATGTTATTGTATCGAATTTTGACATTTAACAAAAACCAGTGTAGAAGGATTCCTACAAAGTAAATCAACCTTTTCTTTGATCATTCCAACCCAGCACAAGGCCGACTTGAGCTCGACCATTACAACAATTCTTATCCTTACTTATCCTAACTTATGGATCAAAAAGAAAACAGACATAACCAAGAGATATTGAGAACTTTGTTTCACTACAGTTCAAATAATAAAAACAAGAGAAGAAACAGTCTGTATTAGAAAGTTTTTGTATTCCTCTACATTTAATTGTACACATATAAACACACAACTACTTAAAACAGAAACCAACCCAACAACTTTTCAATTCCATAAATGTTGGTGGCCTTCAATAGGGCCATTTATTTTAGTTTTTGCCACAAGACCAAGGCTAATCCAAAAAGGTACACACTTTGCACATAATTCAGAACTTTATTTCTAATTTTCCAATAAAGTCACTACGACACAACTTTCCTAGCAACAGACCGAACAATTAATTCAATATAATCTTTCCATTTTGTATCAGTAGAAAAACATGAGACCAAGAAGGTGCAATGAATTTCTCTCCTGGAGGTTAGTATCAGCCAAGCTGCTGGAAGGTAAAAAGGATTTTCTATAAAAGATAGCAGTTTTGTTTTAGAAGCATTTAAAATTTTAAATCATGTTTTTATCCCAGTTAACAACTGATTGAAGGTCATTTTCAAGAACAGCTGCCAATTTTACTTTGTTCAACATATCAGATTTACTATTAAGACTGGAGTAAATAGCTGTGTCATCACACATAGTTTGGAAATGATGACATCAGGAAGGTCATTGATGAAGATAAGAAACAGTGTAGGTTCATGGATAGAGAAAAAAAATATTTTACCTTTTTTTTTGTCTATGTTAAATGAAAAAAAAAAAATATAGTTTGGGAAAAAGTATAAGTGAAAACAGACCAGAAATAATATATATATATAATTCAGGTAGATGGAACTCATCAGCCCAGGAGGGTAAGTCCATCTAAGAGAAGAAAAACTCTGAATTTAAACATCTGCTGCCTTGCAGCCATATACAGTCATGGGAAAAGCTTTGTAAGTAAACCCTGAGGATAAATCTGGAGCCGGAGTCTCTAAGACAGTCCAATGTTATGTTCAACTTTGTTCTGGCAGCTGCTGCGGTGATACTGGTGCCAAGCTGTATCGGGCTCCTCTATCTTTCCCTTGGACAACATTGGTGGCGTGGAGGGTGGAGAGCAAGGGCAACTGCTAATCTCTCATAAAACCCTGCCCAGGCATGCATTCTAGAGAGGACACTCCAACGTCACCTCACCATGACAGCAAAACACAGGAGGAAACAGTCTACTGATGGGAGAATTCCGAAGGTTCTTCTGTATGGGGAACTGGCCACCAGCAAAAGGACAACCTCATCTTCGCTTCAAGGACATCTGCAAAAGTGACATGCAGGCAATGGACATAGATATCAAGAGGTGCGAAGACGTTGCCAATGATCGCTCATGCTAGAGACGTGATTTACCCCAGCTGGAGTGAGGAGAGAAAAAAATGGAGGTTTGCCACCAGAGTAAAGCGTGCTCAAAGGAAAGGAAAGAAAAGAACATAGCAACATCAAGGGAGAGCATATTCATATGCACTGGTTGCAATCGAGATTGTCACGACCATGTGGGCCTGTACAGCCATAACAGATACTACTCTGCCATCGACACAGATCCATGGTCTCTAGAGATAATATCTGATCCCTTGATAATTACTGCTTATTACCATAATAAATAGTATATTTAAAGGCTTAGAAATATCAGTTTCATTATATGTCATCATTTTTTATGGCATGAAGAAACTGGTATTAATATATGATTCTGCTAGATATAAAGTCAGTTCTATACTGTAATAAGTAATAAACTAATTCTCACATAATTACTACTTATAGCTGGAAAATATAGACTTGCATGTCAAAACCTAATAATAGTAAGGAGTTAAAATATCAAACTCATTCATTTTGGTAGAATGGAACATGTACACTGTCCTGTTTTTTTCATCATTTCCACCAAAATTCATTCATTGTTTACAAAATCTCAGACACTATAAGGACTAAGATTGTGAAATTTTACAAACGGATTCTTCCTTGGCTATGTTATGTGCATACTATAAACCAAAGCTATAGCTGTACTAAGCCTGCCGAGTTATTAAAAATATAACATTTGATAAGAAAGACAACTAGCTGTTCATAAATGTAAAAGTAAGAATTTTATTCACTTGTTGCTACTACATCTGCATGCTCTTTACAAAAGCAGGAGTCAGAAATGTCTGAAGGGGCAAGCCGGTTTTTTGTGGGCACAAGGTTTAAAGATTTATGAATTATATTTATTATTAATGCTTGATTTATTGATACTATAGAAAAACTACCGTAAAAATGCTATCTTCCAGAAATACCCTGGTCGACCTTTTTCTTTTACTTTTCATCTTTTGTAAAACAATTTTTATTGTTATTGTTATTTACAATATTTAGCTGCAACTGCCACATGTATATGAGACAAAAACCTGCTTTCTATCATCCGTCATATGGCTGTTCCTGCCAACGCAGCTTTATGTTACTAAAACATAAATATATGACATTAATTCTATTGCATTAACTCTGCTTTATTTACCAGTGCAATTTTAACATAGGTTGGTGCCAGCCTGCACGGCTATTTGAAAAGGCAAGAAAAAAAGTTAAGAACCACTGGTTTATACCATGACCAAATCTATTACCCTTGAGCTGTGAATGCATTACAAAACAACTAGTATTCATATTTTATGTTTTTTATTTAAAATGTTCCCAAAAGTTTTTACCAAGTTTTGCAATCCAACTAGCAATGAGCCATTTCTGTTTTTTAATATTAAAAGTCACTTTTGTTTCCTTTGATTTGGTTTATTTTGTTTAACGGCATATCAACTTCAATGGGTTATTTAATGCTGATAACATTTTTAGGATAGATTTGTATGAATAGATTATGTATTCTTTGGTTTAGATTGGTTTGGTTTATTTTGTTTTACGGCATATCAACCTCAATGGGTTATTTAATGCTGAAAAAATTTTTTATTGATGGTAATATTTTGTTTTGTCAAAAATTTGTTTCTGGTAATATATTTCCTTCAAAATTGTATTGCTGGTAATAATTTTTGTCAAAAAAGTATTGCTGGTAATAGTTAACTATTTGCCCATAGCTGGGACCCTAACAGGTGCTACCACCCTGGGTCAGGGTGAACCTGGGAATACCAGCAATTAAGAGGTGGTTCCACACTCCTCAAAACCTCCTGATCAGAGGCCTTGCTGTTGGACGTAGTTTAACGTCTTACCCAGGATGCAGATGTAGTTTAACGTCTTACCTAGAACGCACCACTTCTGTAGAATCCAGTCAGTTACATATATCTACCACAAAAAGCCTTCCAATTATCGTCTGGGAAAGTTTATTGGCAATGTTAATCACTAAAAAAGATTTCTGAATAGATGCAACTAGTATCAATATGACAATTACTTTCTTAGTATTAGAATTTTAACAGCCAAATTAATTCTTTACAGTAGTCAGAATTAATTCATGCCATCAAGGCTTCAAGTGTCGGAGGAGAAGTTCAAATGCATTGCCTTATGTAGAAAGTTTAGATGTACTGCTTTATATAGAAAGTACTTCATCCCTTCAACAATACTGATGTAAAAATATGAAAAAGTTTGCAATAATTCTTAAGAATAAATGTTCATATAATAATTGTGCCTGTCCCTGCTTTTGTTAGTTCACACGACAGTTACACACTGCCAATAACTCATAAATAATGGACTATTCTATTTTGATCAAGTGAAAAGACAAAGGACATTATCAGAGACACTACTTGGTTTCAGGGGGAAAAAAAAAAGATACAAGTGTTAATGTCTCCTGGTATTACCTCATAGATAATGGACCATTCCATTTTGATTGTGTAAGAAGACAAAAGATGTCTAAAAAACACTACTTGGTCTCAGTGAGAAAATGAAAGAAAGAAGGAAAGCTAGAAGCGTTTAATGTCTGTTTCAGTGAAATGGAAAAATTTTTTAATTTCAAATCTTTTCATTTGTATTCCCTTAATCAATTTTGATGCAGGTGAGTCAGGCAGTTCAATTTAGAATCCATCTGTCAGATAACCAAAGCAAAGGCTTTGATTCTAGTGGTAAAGGTTTGCACAGAACCAGCCAGACAATTTGGAAGGACTGATTGAAGAAATGGTGCCACAACATCTCCAAACAGCCCTCCTCTGGTTTTAAATTCAGATTTGTCCTTCTCATAGACTGGTTATTAACCAAAGCTATAAAACCTACTTTACCTGCTACTGGGAGAAGAGATGGATCCATATATTTTTTAAGGGTATTTGTGCAAATGTGAATATAACAATCTTGGCTAGAATTTGTAGTGAGAGACAAAAAGTTATCTCCCTTTGACCAAACAAAAAATATGTTGTGCAGGATATAAAGCATTGACCTCATTTAAAGTGAATGGAACACACAACAACATAAATATATGAAAAGTTCAAATAAAACACAAAAGTCCTTGTATGCAAACACTTGCATATATATATTTTATATTTGAAATTCTTAATACAAAGCATGTACATACTTTCAAAAAATATTGTACCTAAAGCAATATGAATTTTGTATTTATCTGTTTAATTTGTTATGAGCCTGAAATGCATGTCTTGATACCTTAACTTCCAAGAGCAAAAAAGAAAGAGTGACTTTCCCACTTAATGATATCTTGTGCGGGTCTCATCAGGTCATGTGACTCTTTTCTATTCTCATGAATATTTATAATTAATTTTTACTGTTATTTTTTGTTTGGTCAAGGGGAGATAACTTTTTGTCTTTTGCTACAAATTCAAACACATCTTGCCGCTTTTTATTTCCAAGTTACTGTTACACTAACTACACATCCATCTGGATATATATAGTCAGAAGACTGATTGAAGAATGAAACTGGCAGTCATCATGCTGTGTTAATGTCCATAATTGTCAAGATGTACAAATTCTCTATCTCTAATATTGAGCACTCTTCCTTCATAATTATAGACCCTAACACTTAAGATTTTGTTTGTTTTTTTTTTTATTTATTTAATGTCATATCAACTTCTTATGGGTCATTTAATGCTGAAATTATTTTGTTGGGGAGCTTTGAAGTAATAAAAATGATACACGTTATTCTGCTTTCACAACTGAATACATGGCAGTTTTTGTGCATATACATGTTTGTGTGGATATAATTATTAGAGGTGGTGATATGTGTGTTTTATGTTGAAGTTATATTTTGGAATATAGTTTGATTTCTTTAGAAAATATTTGGATATCATATGGATTAATGTCTTGAAAGACTTCTTTCATATTGGTTGTTTAGTTGATTTTGTTAAGCGGCATTTCAACTTTTATGGATTATTTAATGCCAAAATCTAAATATTTTGAATGCAATTGCATGCCTTCAACTATAAACGAAATGAATTATTGGTAATTCTACTATAAATAGGTATTGCTGGTTATTTTACTATAAATATGTTTTGATGGTAGTTTTACTACAAAAATGTATTTTTATACTTTTATAGTGTTTTTTTTTGGGGGGGGGGGTTCACTATTTGCCCATAACTGGGATCCTAACAGGTGCTACCACTCTGGGTCAGTGTGGTACTGGAAACAACAGCAATTAACAGGTGGTTCCATGCTCTTTAATACCGCCAATCTCCTGATCAGAGGTCTTGCTGCTGAATATAGTTTATCATCATACCCAAGACTACAGACTTAAGATAACACAAAGCCAGAGAAAAACAAACTATTAACAACTAAATAAGAAAAACGAAATAAGTAAACAAATATTTACTTCATCATTTAAGCATTAAAATATATATATATGTGTGTGTATATATAAGTACATATATGTGAGTGTAGATGTAAGTATGTGTGTGTATATATATATATATATATTTATTTATTCATTTTAAGATATTACAACAAAAACATGTAAGAATCATTACACAATTGCAGTTGGGTTTCAATGCATCTCCTCAGGCAATTGTAAATTGCTGGCAAGTGAACAATTAATTTGGTTTAATATTGCTCTAATATGTATCAAGCCTTCTTTTAAATTAAATGTTATGAATGTTGGAAGTGCACTTGTTCTCATTGTACCTGTATGCATGCATATATATATATATATATATATATATATTTAACAATATATGTTTGAGAATATAACAAACAACAAATGTCAATTATGTTTGATCATGAGCTGTTCTAAGCATTGTATAGTGGCTTTAGTTTCGGGAGAAAATTTTCATTTTAACTAAAAATATTGATCAAATTACACAATTTAAAAACAAATTTGAAAGTCACTTCGTCCTCAAATTTACACTAGAACTCAATATTAATAAAATTCCATTCCTTCATGTACTTACTGATACCAGCACACATAAATTTACTACTTCTCTATATAGGAAACCCACTAGCATTAACTCATGTCTTCTTCATTATAATAGTGAATGCCCCCAATGATATAAGTTAGCTATTATAAAAAACTTAATCTAATGCACACAAATTATATCTTCTTCCAAAACCATATTCTATAAAGTATTACATAATATCAAACACTCTTTAATAATGAATTCCCTAAATTTCATCATTGATTAGCAATTTAACTTTGTATCTCAATAAACTTAATAATACTACTAACAAAATTGTTAATATTAATAATAATTGTAACCATAATAGTGTACATCAAAATAAACATAATACTATTAACTTATATTATTGTATTACTTGTATTATTACAATCGCAATGAAACAACACTCAAAAAACATAATAGGTAGAAATGTTAAGCCCATTAATAATAATAAACAAGTTAAGCTCATCATATATTATAAAAATTTTAAAACACTTGACCTCATAGTCTCTAATAACCCTACAGCCACACAACTAAATCCTCTACAAAAAAACAAATGTAGTGTAACAATTTACATACCTGTTCAGAGATTTTATCTCTGATACTAATAATAAACCTGCTATATATATATATTGGTTTTATTATGACCATGCTCTCCTGTCATTTTTCTGATCTTAGTTCCATTAAACAACATTTTTTAGAAAAACATAGCTATGTACATATTATTGTGTTGATAACACAATAATACTCACATATACACACAGTAAAAACAACCTTAAGCTATTGAAGGCCAGCTACATTAAACAAAGCAACCTACACTCAACTAAATTACATTTCAAACTAGCCACAGAATATT
Organism: Acanthosepion pharaonis; assembly: GCA_903632075.3. Lineage (NCBI taxonomy): Eukaryota > Metazoa > Mollusca > Cephalopoda > Sepiida > Sepiidae > Acanthosepion > Acanthosepion pharaonis. The sequence goes on along the minus strand of CAHIKZ030000779.1, from coordinate 5,048,563 downwards.
ACAATGCATTTACAGACATGGTTTCTTTTGATAACATTTCTTTCTCTCATGTATGATGTCATAGAACGGCATTACAAATTTACAACCTATGTCTGCTATTCTGCAATTGCTATCGTCTATATAATTATAACAGGATGTCACCTTTGATAGTAAACATCTCTGTTGTAATGTCTATATAACCACTCTGATGATGTCTCATGTGAACTGAAATCTTAGATCGAGGAACAGCATAATAAAAAAATATCCAAATGTTGAACAGTTTTTGTCTTTATTTTCTCCCAAAACTAAAGCCACTCTATGAAGCTTAGAACGGATCATGATCAAACATAATAGACATACGTTGTCTGTTAAATTTAACAATATATGTTTGAATAATGATCTGCTGCCCCAATACACTAAATATATATACATATATATGTGCATATATGTGTGTGAATTTGTAGATGTAAGTATATATATATATATATATATATATATCTATATATATATATCATCTATATTTATATTTATATATATATATATATATATATATCATCTATATTTATATTTATTTATATATATATATATATATATATATATATATATATGTGTGTAAAATTTTGCAGAATTAATCTGTAGAAAAAGACTATGTATAAAAGAAAAAACAAAAAATGGCTAAAACTATATACAGCTTTCCTTTTTTTTCTTTATATATATATATATATATTTTTTTTTTTTTTTTTTTTTTCACAAAAACAAAGAAATATACCTATAAACCTAACCTCCCATAATTAATACTCTAAGCTACCACCAAACCAAATAATAACAAACTACTAAATAATAATTTTAGGCATGGTGGGGTAGTGGATAGCAGTTCAGATTGAGGAATCGGAGAGCTGAGGATTTGATATATTTATATATATTAAGGAAAAAGGTATATTGTTTCATCCTTTAGGACTTCATTGGACTAAAGTGATGTGTATGTTAATGCACCTAGACATTCACATGAAGGAAATGGGAGGCTGAGAATTTTTAATTCATTCTTTTTAAAATATGTGTTTTGGCTATATCATCTAATTTCATTTAGTTTCTTTTTCTTTTGGTTCAGGTTTCCATCATCTTTGCTATTAAATATCCCCCATTGTGATAATAGAAGATCTACCAATAAAGATCATGTTATAAGAACCTGGATGTAAATTTACTATGAATGATCACTTTCTAAACATTTTCATCTTTCATGCTTTCTATCTTAATTAGATTAACACGTTTTTAAATTAAAATTGTGCCCAGTTTCATTATGGTGAATAGCTAATGTATTGAGTGTATTTGTATTGATATAATCTTTTATTTAAATTCCTTGATGTTTCGCCTGTATATTTTTGTGGCAATCATTATAGGGGATAGAGTAATTTCTACCTTCAAATTTTAGCTTATTGTTTTGTTTTGTATTAATTAAGTCTTTCATTGTTTTAAAAGTAGTTGTACCAAATTTTATGTTGAGCTTAGATAAATTCTTTTCAGTTGTACTCAATATATATATATATATATATAAAATTTTTTAGTAGCTTGATATTTGTTCATGATCTCTGAATAGCTTAAGTATTTTTCTTTTTTTATCAAATTGAGAAAAAAATATTAGATCACAATATACCATAAAAGTTAATATTTACACATTGTCCTTAAAAAAAAAAAAAAAAAAGTTTATCCATCTTTTTCTTTAAGTTGATTTTTGGCAACTTGATTTGCTTTTCAAGTTTAGTAATGAGGGCAATAAAGGTGGGGCATGGGTTATTGATGCCCTGGCTGAATAAGAATGAGGAAATGCTTTAGAGTTTGGCAAAGGCTTCCTGCCATATGATGATATCTGCTCTTTGATGACTGGTGGTTTTGCAGTCATAGCCAAATGAAGGACACTGTACCAAAAAAAAAAAAAAAAAAATGTAATTGAATTAAATAAAAAGACATAAAATAAAAAATAAATAAATAAAAAGAAAAATAGATAATTTAATTGGTTGTACATGGGCAGCATTTATCATTTTATGCAAGTTTGGTTTAAAGATTTTTTCTTTATATTTCTGAGATGAGGTATTATTAATTATTTACACTATTTATAGGTTAAGTTAATCAATTGTTCATTTTAAACCCTAAGCATCATGCTACTATAATGTAACCAATGTGTGTGTTATTTGAATTATTACTAGAGAAGCTTTCTTCAAATGGACAATTCATAAACAGTTTGTTGAAGTTTTGATTTGTTTTTGTATCATTAGTGGTTATCATGTTTTTTTTTAGTTTTTGTACTAAGTGATGAGTTTAATTTGTTTTTTATAATATGTATCAATGTATCAATGGTTTTTACTAATTTTTTGTCTAGTTTGTGCCTTCAACCAAACTTGTAGAAATGAAATAAATACTTGCTGTATTTAAATCAAACTTAATACAGAGAAATATAAAAATAAAACGCAAAAACATTTTCAATACACCTAATAATCTTTAATATTCTTACATGCAAATTTTTCAGTCAAAAATTTGCATATTGTTTAAAAAGGAAGCACATATAATTTTTACATAATTTAATTAAAAAAAAATTGTTTTAGGTTTAAGATTTAGGATTAAGGCTTGTGATTGAATCCAAAATGCTGTTTTATAAGAAACTTGTATGATCTTATTGAAAAAGTAAACAAGAAAAGAAAAAAAAAACATTTATAACATTTTTTACTGTCTTTTTTTTTTAAATCCTATTTTTGTTACATTTATGATAATACTCAGGTTTATTGTAAATTCCATGGCCACTGAGGCTGGGTTGGTGGATTCTATAAAGAGATTAACACAGTAGTGAATTAGGTTGACAATTTTTATCAGGAAAACTTGTTAAAAGGTACAATCAAAAGAAGCCATTTCATGCAGAACTGAAGTTTAAACTATTCAAAACTAACTGATCAACCAAAACTAACCAAAACAAAATTTATAAATATCCTTAAAAATGGAAAAAAAGGTTTCATCAAACAAGGAACTGAGGATATCTATTATCTACCAAAAGTACTTATTGCATTAAAGAAACCTTATTTAAATCTTCCCAGCATCTGTGCAATATTTTACTTCTTTTTTTTTTTTTTTTTTTGGTTAGTTTTTACTTTTTAGGAAATTTCTAATTTCTACCATCAATTTTCCTGGTATTCCCGTGGACCAGTCTGCCACTGGATCAACACTTGTTCAGTTATTCAATGTTGAAATCTATTATATTTTAAAATTATATTTGAGTCCATAAAACAGTTATATTCATTACAACTTACAATCCTTTTTATTGTGTTGGGTTGGTTTGGGTCTATTGATTTGATGACATTGTCATGGCTGCCTTTGGCTGCTCCATAAAACAGAAGAGGACAGGGCTCTTTGACATTGACCTGATTGATCGTGTTCCCTACACGCTGCGTAATTTACTCTCATTTCCTTTTAGAAGTGGGCTAATTACTTTTTAGGTCCATTTGTGTTACGAAACTAGTTGTAATACACCTCTTAGCATTTTTAGAACTTTGTTTTTTGTAGCAAATCTCAACTCACTTTTAGAGAGATTTTTTAGCATTTTTGTGAAACCATGTCCATTGTTGGTCTTCTTTAACATAACACAGCGATTTCTCACCGAATTCAAGGTTGGTACACAGACACCTGAACAGACGATACATAGGCTCCTGGCCTTTGTAGCTAGGACGCCGACCTAGGCTGCGAATTAAGTTATGCTCCCATTTTTTTTTGTCTGCCAACTGGATGCGAGTTGGGTCTACCTCTCTTTCTCTCTTTACTTTGGCTTCTTACTTCTGTCTCCTTGCTCATGATTGACTCTCAGCATTCCATCCCTACTGCCTGCACGTTGTCCGTAACCTTTCCTGTACACTATGGTTATGATTACTACAGGAGGTTTCAATATCGGACTCGACCAGCAGACACGCAACGCCAGCACAGGACATTCAATATGCCCAACAACATCACAATGCCAGCTTCCCGGCACTGACCAGATACTGTCACCAATACCAAGCACTGCATTGCAACGCCATCTCCCCATTCCAGCCCAACACATTCAGTCTGAAACCAGATCAGCTAACCAGCAGCGATCACCTGCAATGACCAGCAGTGATCATCTGCAACAACCAGCATCAATCACCTGTAGCAACCAGCAATCATCTGCAATGACCAACCTTTCCCATATACTATCAGTTGTAATTACTACGGTAGGTTTCAACACCGACCAGCAATGCCTGCACTGCAACGTCCAACTGTCAACACAACCAGAACGCACACCTCAGCATTCCATCATCAACCTCAACGTCCAACCATTGACATGACCAGAACGCCTGCACCTCAATTCCAACCGTTGACATGACCGGAATGTCCGCACCTTGACTCCAACCATTGACATGACCGGAACATCCGCACCTTGACTCCAACCATTAACATGACCGGTCCAACCCTCGACACAACCAATTCGACCACAATTACCTTGATTACCAGACCAACATACCCCACGGCCTCTACTTTATAAATAAACTTAGCATTAATCATACATATCCTTGTTCTGTTGTCCATTTTGTTTCACCTTGTAAGATTTCACGTCTTTAATTCAAAAAACGTTAGCGGGCTTCTTGTGACCTCATCATCATCTATGATATGGGGGCATTTGGGCTGTGGTTTCATATCGCCCCCCCCTTCCAGGGAGTCCGCTACAACATATCAACCCTAGTTAAGTTATTTAATGCCAAAATTACTCTTTTTTTAATATCTGAATCTGTCAGAATTTAATTGGTCCAGGGATAAGTAAATATCAGTGGTGAAGGGTCAATATATGCAACACATACACTGCATGCCTGAATTTTTTTAGAGGATAAGTAATTTTATGAAATACTATACTCCTTACACTCCTGAAATTTCCCTTCATTTTTTAGCAATATTAGTACACTAGTATGTAACCATGACATATTTGGGAAGGATATTAGAATAATCCAGAAGCTATATTGACAGCAAACCATTGGAATACAGATAGAAAATAAATTCAGTAAACATACAAAAATAGAAAGGGGTGTAAGATAAGGATGTAATTTATTTAACCTATACAGTGAGGCAATTCTGAGAGAATTAGAAATCCTACCAGGATCCATTACTGGCAGTTACAATCTTAATATAAGATATGCAGATAACAATGGTTGAACATTTGTGTACTGGACAATTGCAGTCCTAGACAAATGCGTCCCTGGATAATTACGTACCTCTGATAATTTTTTGAAGTTAACATACTTTCTTTTGTTAAGAGTTACTAATTGCAAACCAACTTTTAATTATTCCAAATAAGGAAAAATGTAGTTGGCCTAAATTTTGAAAGAAAAAACATATTTTTTAAAAGAATTGTTTAATATAGAAATTTGCACACCAATACTTTTAATCGCTCTAAACAAGCAGAAAGGTAGTTATCATAAATAAAAAAAAACGACAGAAAAATTTATTTTTTAAAGCAAGAGAAAATTAAGCTAGCAGTTTCAGTTCACTCCAGCAGTGCATACCACAAACATCTAATAGATTCTGGATTTTATAGATTATATTTTTATTTGGAACTCATGGCTAAGTTCTGAAAATCAAATACTGGTGGAAAAATATCTGTGGACGAGGAAAATTACAGCTACAATTATCATAAGAAAAACGCCAATGAAACAAAACCATACTGGCAAGGTGTAGAGCAATCTTGCAACACTTAATCTGTCACTGCATTTTAAACAAAAATAAATTTTTAATTTTTTTTATTTTAATCCTTTTATTACTTTTAAAAAAAATTATGATTACGACCTATGCTTTTTTCAAAATTTATGGTAATTACCTTTAAAAGTTTTAATAAATTATCAGAGGTACACAATTATCCAGGGACACATTTGTCTAGGGAGGCAAATGTCCAGGGATGCAATTGTCTGGTAGACAATTGTCTGGGACGCAATTGTCCTAGAAATGCAGATGATACAGCATTGAGAACAGGCATGGGAAGAAAACTACAAGTCCTACAAAACATAGTGAAGGAAAGCAAGAAGACAGAATGCATGGTTGTTAGCAGAAGGGACAACCCCCCCACCCAACATGCAAACTACAAATTGGAGAGACCAAAATCAAACAAATAGAACAGTTTAAATATCTGGGAAGTGTTTTAACAGAGGACAAATACAAATAGTGTGACACTGAAATCCGAAGGCGTATTGGGATAGTGAAACATGCCTTCCAAAAGCTAAGCAAAGTATTAAGAAACAGAAAAAAATTATTAAAGAGTACTGAAGACTTGAAAAATCTGACAATCATAGACATACTGAAGGCAAGAGGGACAGACAAAAAGAACGCATAAGGAGGAGCGTGAACTGGACAACAGGTGAAAAGTAAACATGAGTAAATAAGATTAAAAAGAAAAAAAATTATCTGCTCACTTTTGATCAGATTTAACTGCTTGAGACTTGAGCCTTTTTGAACGGCATGCAAGAGGTGGTGAGAGTGGTGGTTTGGATGGTGGGGAAGGCTTGGCAAAACTGCATGGCTTGAGATTCAACCCATGAACATCTATCTTTGGTGGTGAGACAGAATACATAGGTTCATTGTAGTCATAGCTATGGGGATGTTCCTTGCTCTTACAAACAAGTAACTCTTGCTTCAAAGGCTCATTTTCAAAGCTCCAAGGCTTTGCATGCAATGAAGGTGCAATTGTTTCACTTATGAAAGCAGCATCATTGTAGTCATCATCATCTTTTTCTTTCTCAGATTCTTCTAAGTACTCTCCTGGCTCAATTTTCAACACCTGGGGTGCCCATGATGCTTCAATCTGTTTCCGACGCCTTTGAAAAGAAAAAAAGACATTGAGCATTTTGTTTAAGAGAAATGTGTTAAATTTTTATCTTTATTTTATTTACTTTTAGCAATCCTCAGCTAACACAAACCACCAAGCTTTTGTAATCTTGACTCTCTTGTATGGCTGTGAGACCTGGGTACTCTACTGAAGAGACATCCAAAAACTTGAAAGATTCCATCAAATGAAACTTTGTCAAACCCTGTGGAACACGTGGCAGGACCAGATCACGAACAACAAAGTTCTCTGCTGTGTAAAGATGGAGAGCCTAGAAACCATCATTGACTTGCCACCAACTTCGATGGGTTGGACACCTTGCCTGAATTCCAGATATCTGCCCACCCAAGTAAATACTCTTCTCAAAGCTCACACCTAGCATGAGGAGAGACCACGAGGAGCTTCACGTCATTGATTCAAGGATCAGCCAAAAATGACTTTGCTGAGGACAGAAATCGATCCGGTCAATGGGGAGACAGAGACTGCAGAAAGAACCAATTGGAGAAGAGCTGTCCATGCAAAAATAAAACAATATCCTTCGAAAAGACCAGAAGACAAATAGAAGAGATGAAGAGAACCCAAAGAAAAACTAAAGCTCTGCACCCCTCTTACCCTACCATATGGTGGCTGTGGATATCTCTTCAGATTTAACATAGGACTTATTTCACACAGTAGGAAATGTCTATGAGTACCCCTATACTTGGCAACAAATTCCACCAATGACAATGACAGCTTACTTATGTAACTATAAAGATACAGTGGGTCCCTCTCCTAGTTTTATAATGACTGAACAAAACACCAGACATTGTGCTTCGATTCTCATTCATGTCAGTGCGCACAAAAGTTGGGAATGGCTTGTTGCACATTCTTGTTTAGTGCCAGGCAAAACAGATGTAAACAAAGTGAAAACAGAGTGAGCAATAACTGAAAAGTATGAAAACAATTTGAGCTAGCCCTAGACGTGACCAGAGGTATAGAAACAGTGTATTAAAGCAGATTAAATAAAGTGTTACATTCAAAATTGCCTGATGGTTACACAGATCAACGGACACATGATAATAAGAATGTTTAGGATAACAGTTCAAATGTAAATAATGATAACTCCTCATCCTAGATATTCAGAGAGAAATTTCATGTTTAGTTACCTAAAAGCTGAACACGTCAAATGGTTTCTGCTCATACCAAGGCAACATTCTAAATTGTGATTCAATTACTGAATTATTGCTGTGGAGAAATTTTAGCAAGCTAGACTTAGAAGCCATTACTCCTGTCGTAATTTTGATTCTCACTAGGTGACCCAGGATCACAGCCTTGTGCTAAACTAAACTAAACTCTGAAAAAGAGTTTCTTGTTATGAAATAATGGTAAGCTAGCTATCACTGGAAACATTATACCTGTAGTACCTTTGATACTCACTAGGTGACACTGACTCGCAGCCTTGTGCCAAACTAAGCTAAACACTGAAAAAGACTTCTCGGTTATGAATAATGGTTAGTAAGCTAGTATTGCAGAACATTACACCTGTAATGACTCTGATCCTTACAAGGTGACACTGACTAACAGCCTTGTGCTAAACTAAGCTAAGCTCTGAAAAAGAGTTCTTTGTTATGAATTAATAGTGATTGCTTAAGCATAACTTAGATGTGACACAAGGCCGAAAGTATGGGGCACCCAGTGAGGATCAAACTCAGTACTCAGTCATAATTGATAGGCTTGCTAACCATTACACCACGTCAAGGTGCCCTCTTTGTTATGCAATAATGATTAGCAAGCTATTATTGCAAAACTTTACTCCTGTAGTCTCTCAGATCCTTACTAGGTGACCCAGGCTCACAGCCTTGTACCAAACTAAGCTAAACTCTGAAAAAGAGTTCTTTGTTATGGAATTATAGTAAGCTAGTTATTATTGTAGAACTTTATTCATCTAGTGCCTCTGGTCCTCACTAGGTGACCCAGGCATATAACCAAGCTAAGGTCTTATGCTCTTTTAGGCAGTTTTGTAAACAGCTAAAAGAAGGATGCTTTGATCATGAATAAAATGTTTTTGTAATCATTTTGATTGTCCTTATGAATTTATAGCAAGAAATCCTTTACTTACTTTTCATGTTGTATCTTCCATTCTTGTAATTGTTCTAAAACGTCATTCAGATCTTGATTATCATTTGGCAATGTGTCGTATGTGTGCTCGGCTTTGAATTTATACTGTGTACGAGAGAAAGATGAAAGTGGTAAGTCAGACACAAAGCAGAAAAAAAATTAATGACATCCAAAAGCTTTGTACCTTTTTTATAAAGTTGCAAATTTAATGTACTTAATAGGTAAATATTTTTCCTGCAAGACAGCCTTATTTGCCGGCCTATTAGACACACCTAGATTTTGGTATAGAATATTTAGGAAAAAAAATATGTACACATCACAACAAAAAAAAATAAAAATTATAACCTTACCTTTATGTGACATTCTCATTAATCATGAAGAAACATTTACAGTATTAGCAGAAATTATATTTTGAGAGAAGTTTTAATTACCAGGACATGTTTTGAAAGAGAAGAATTTTAGTACATTTCATCATGTATTAACTGAAAATTGTTTTAGTTATTTTTCAGGGAGCAAAATCTGCATATACAGTAAATCCATAATAGTTACAAAGAAATCTACTGATATCAGTGAACAGTGATACATATGGTAATAGGCAAAAAAACAGAAATATGGTATTCGTTGGTAAATGAAATCACATACCATACATGCTGAAAAGTAAATTTCAATACCTGTATATCAACAAAAACATGCATAAAGCAAGCAGCAATATACCAGTCAAAGCAAATATTTCTTGTAAAATCTGGTATTTCTACAAAACAAACAGCAAAATATTGTGCAATTCCATAAATCTGAAAGCATTTCTGTCGTCCAGTACATATGCAAACAAAGCAAATATCAGTAAACATTGGTACGAGACAAGAAGCAAAAAAACAAATCTGTAAATTTTAATGAAATCTTGCAAGTCCAGTACCTGCATACACAGGAAATACTAGTAATTCTGTAAAAACTGGTACAAAGCATTCAGAAATGAATTTCTGTGTCATGCTCATGCATGCAGTAAAATCAAATATGATATTTCAATAAGTAACAGGGGAAAAAAGTGGTAATATGAACTGTCAATACAGTGAATATCATTAAGAAAAATATACAGGCCTCCCATAAATGCTTTAATTATAATTGTTCAAAAACGAATGGGTTTGGTCCTCATATTTCAGCACAATAAAGGTCTTAAATCATCTAGTACTGTCTAATTATCATGCTAATTATGGTCCTGACACATTTTTCTTTGTGTAGACAGCTTTAGGTGGATTAACACTGTAAGATAAGATTTAAATTACGGGAGGGCAGCAACTAACTTATGTGTTTTGAACATCAAACCTAATTAAATACAGGCTTTAATTTCTTTTTCCTGAGTGAATTTTTCAGGGATATTTTTATTGATATTGTGTTTGTTAACCTCCAGGAATCCTAGTTTCAGAGCTAAGCTCTAGGCATGCACTGATTCCTGGTGAATCCCACTTTTTGTGGTCTTCATGTCCCCCTCGTAATTTTCTGGCACATTTTTGGAAAAAAATATGCGTCCAATAGGTCAGCAGATATTCGTAAAAGTCAATTCAATAATTTGCATGGGTGTGTCAATAACTGTGATAACTGAACATCTATTATATAACAGTCATTGTACGCTGTGTTCTATCATAAAGACATATTCCCAGTTCTAAGGTGGGTGGTGTAATAGATAGCAGCTAAGAATACACAAAAAACAATACCCTGTTCAGTGGCAAAAGCAACTGGTGGTGCCAGGGGTAGCAGTACTGCCTTAGCCACTGAAACTGTATTACCTCCTCTCATTGATGGCAAATGAGGGCAGGGTACCGCATGTGGTTTAACACGTATGTAGAAAATAAGAAATTGGGGAGCTGAGTTAGCTGTTACTATAGCCAAACATGATAGCACAACTGCCAAATTCAAATGTGATATCATTCTATGTTAGTGAGAGGACCAATTTCTTGCTCAACAAACAATATTACCTACACAGTGTTAAAAGTTTTATTGCTTAAATAAGTTAAAATAAAAATGAATAGGCATTTTGTTGGTCCTTGTAAAATAGATAATAAGGCTATTTTGCCAATCACAGTAAAAGAGACACCAAGGTTATTTTGCTAGCAAATATAAATAGTGTTTTAGAATTAAGAATTTATTATAATTAAGATTGTCAGCACAGTGATTGTGTGAGCTGTGTAGGCAGGACTTGAACAAAATGGATTGAGTGGTCTCTGACTCTTGTCTTCAGTGTGTGTATCTTAAATATATTGATAAGAAAACCATGCCCAAGAGCAAGTTTGGGATTTGCAGAAACTTATGTCTGAAGTGTTCAAAATATTCAGAGACTTCTATATTTCTTTTAATAAGTGATGATGAATAAATGATTTTAACTTGTGTTTTAACAATTAATGATGGAAAAGATTTTAAATTGTCTTAACAATTAATGGTGAAAATAAATAAACTTCTGTGTTCAATCTGTGTGTTGTCATTTTTAACATTACCTGTCTTCATAATAATAAAAATATTTACCTGCAAAATAGCTTGGGGGTGTTATTTTACTGAGACCAGTGAAATAAGCTTAAAAGCATTTTTGCCTATTTTACCAGGATGGGCAAAATAGTGTCTTCCAAATTAAAACTATATCATACAATTGAATGATCCAGTGTATAGGAAAGCATAAGATTAATCCTCCTGACTTTTATTTTCACTTTCGCTTTACATATCTTATATATATTTTACATATTCATATGACTTTTAAAAATTCATATGGATATGTAAAACAAAAAGATTTAAAATGCTGTAGTGAGACAAAAATAAAAAGAATTCAAATTAAAATAAGGCATTTGCACTTTCCTTTAAAACCATCATCTCTCTCTCTCACTCTCTTTCTAAAAGAAAACTTGAACCCAGCCAAAAAATTCCAAAAGTTTATAGGACCAGAGTCTACTAATTTGTGACTGAAAAATACCAAAATTCAGGGAGGATTCACGTATAACTTCCATCATAAAAAAAAATGAAAAAGAAAAGAATGCCAGAAAATAAAATAATTTTGACCAATCAAAAGATTGGAAAGAGACTTTTGCTGTTAGCCGAAACCAAAGTTCCTGCTAGAATCTTGGAGCCTGGTCAAAAGGATATAAGCTGACACCTCTGAGCTAGAAGTGGGAGGAGGACAGGAGAGGACAGAACAAAAGAATGCTACAATGAAGAAACTAGCCATGCTGAATGTGAAGAAATAGTTAAGTGGTCATCTGCTAATCATATTTCTGTCCTGCTTAGGGTTGAGAAAAACACAGTAGATTGACACTGACCTATTTTAAATATTACTACTACCCATCACATAGTGTGACTTGAAAACTACACTAATGGATTTTCTCAAGCCTCCTACCAATATTCATCTTATAAACAAATATTTTTTGACACAGAATACCAAAGGACCCACTCTAAAGCAAATAAATAAAATATATATATTATATTTGCATATACCCTCTTGCTCCTTCATTTTATGTCCTATGTTTCCGGTAAATATCACCAAGAATATCTACAATGCTACATCCACACTGATGACCTCCAGATGTGAGAACACACATCCAAAAAGCTATAGTAAACAAAATATTAATTCAATAAAGGCAATTAGTTTTACATGACCTGCTCAACATAGAATGTTGATAAAAAGTCTTGTATTAGCAAAAACATCTGATTATATTTCTAAATAAGAACAAGAAAAGATATCCCTAAACATGGTCAGCAGAACAGGAACAACCTACATTGTAGATTATATAAAGGGTTTCATTTGGAATTCCCAAAAGGTTACACAGATTGACAAGCAATTAATGAAGGCTGGGTATTGTACAACTGCCAAAATTTGCCCATACCAACAAAGATGGATACAGTAATGGAACACGGGATGAAACGCAGGATAGAACATGGAACCTGGGATGGAACCCAGGATAGAACCCGGGCTGGAACATAGGATGCAACACAGGATAGAACCCGGGCTGGAACATAGGATGCAACACAGGATAGAACACAGGATTGACAGATTATAAACCAAAGGAAACAGGAGTATTTACCTGAGGGAAAAGCCGTTTTTTGCTTTCTGGAGGAGCTGTTTTGAGCTTACTGCGAGAGAGGAGAGCTCGAGAAGGGTTTCCACAAACCACAGAACCATCAGTAAGTTCACTGATGGGGTCAGGAGAATGGCAGAAGTCTATAAAGAAGATAAAAACAAAAATAAAAAAGAAAGTGATGATTTCATTTTCATACTTGTTTTTTTTTTTTTTTAATATAATAAGAAAGAAGAGTTATCTCCCTTGAGGAGAACAGACCAAATAATAAAAATTTGCACTGGAAGCTCCAATATGAACATTTCAGAGTTTTTGTGAATCAATCTGAGAACAGTGCAGAGGATTTGGAAAGAGCTGATTGAGTCTAATAGTGATTACGAAGGTGTTCGGAGTGATTACTAGTGATGGCGATGTTATGACACGAATCATCTTCATCTGGCCACCTAACTCCCCAGACTGCAACCACCTTGATTACCAAACAATAGCATGCATATATATATATATATATATATATTAAGCAAGTTCACCTCATACAAGGCAGAAAACCACTGGCACACAAGTGGTTACTCAGTGTAGAAGAATTAGAAAACAGAAACATTACTAATGAATGAGAACAAAAGAAGAGTAATTAGAACAGTAGAAAACAATTGATATTGCATTTAAATTTTTGAAGATTAAAATTGGCTGGAAATCATTGAGCCACAAGCAAGAAATGTGAGAAAAGAAAATGTTATTTTGGTTTTGGAAAGTGTTTGTATTCTTCATCAAGATCAAACTACTGAGCTGATCATTTATGATTGTCATAAAAATTCATTTCTCATCACAAGTCAGTATTTGATCAAGAAATGGATCATTTGGATTTTGCAGATGCAGCACTGAACACACTTCAAAATTTCAAACTCTTTGACTTTCACTGAGATCATGTGGAACCCATTTATTCTATAACTCATGTGAAAAAAAGGTAAGTACATCTTTTTCTTGTTCAAGATGGAGGGTATATAATGTTTTAAGTTAAATTATGAAAGAGATTGATATAAAAAGAGGACACTTTAATCATTAGGAATGAGTAATATTTTTTTGTGCAACTATTATAATAATATATTAAAACACAAAAGGTTTATTAAAAAAGCAGACATTATTTTCCAAACAACAATATAATAGCAAGAAGAGTTATCCACCTTGAGGAGTGCAGACCAATAACATGCATATACAGGATCCGATGGATAAATTGTTGCCATTTATAATTTTAATTTCGCAAATGTGAGATGTTTGTTTTTGATTTTGTCATCTGCACAGTATGGTAGGGTTAGTTGGTTACTATCTATGAGAAAAAAAGTACTATGATGCAATTCACTCTGCCAGAAATTTGGAAACGGCATGCTGTACTTTGCGCCGAAAGCTCTAATATGAACATTTCAGAGTGAGTGTCAATCTGTGAATAGTGCAGAGGATTCAGAAAGAGCGGGATGAGTCTAATGGTGATTACGAAGGTGCTTGAAATGATCACTAGTGATGGCGACATTATGCCTGCATTCATCATCCACAGGGCGTCAGACTCAACATGGAGGCCTACATCAAGTGCCATGAGGTGGTAGTGCTTCCTTAGGTCAAGAGGGTGGCTGCTGGAAGACCCTATGTCTGGTAGTCAGACAATTTCTGTGAGCACATAACCCCTTACACCTGGCCACTTAACTCCCAAGCTGCAACATCCTTGATTATTATGTTGGTCTCTCACCCATCAAAATTCCTTGTAACACCAAAGATGAACTGAAGGCAAGGATTATGGCACCATTCACCAACTTAAACAAGTAGACTGTCCAGAAGAGTTGCAAGAGATTCTGAAGTGATCTGGAAGCTGTGGTTGAAGCCAATGGCAATTTCATTGAATAAATTTACTCTTTAGTATTTCAAGATATTTTTGCCAATTTTGGTAAATATATCTGATAAAATAAGATGTCAGAGTTATTTTCATTTTTGCATAATTTAGATGGCAATTTATAATTTATTCATCAAAACTTATATATATATATATATGTGTGTATGTGTGTGTGTGTGTGTGTGTGTGTGTATATATATATATATATATATATATATATGGGGGGGTATGTATGTATGCATTCTTATATGGAGCTCATTAGGTAGGTTACTTGCTGTTTCCCTCTGCCTCTCTTAATGTCTTATGAGTGTCAAATTTTCCAAGCCTTCTTTCCTCCTTATGTGTCCCAGAAATTTCAATTGTCTCTTTCTGATTCTAATTATAAGCATAATTTTTATTCCCATTTTCCTTAAAATTTCTTCATTGCTTCTGTTTCCTTCATGGTATTTTCAGCATCTTTGTAGAACCACATCTCTGTTGCTTCTGTGAGGAAATTGTTTGGCATTCCCTATCATATTACATAGCAGTTCAGCACTTTTTTCTTTGTTTCTAATGATATTTTTCTATCTCTTAATACTTTGCTTACTTTCTGAAAGGCATGAGGAGATTGTCCAACATTGATTGCCATATAGGAGATAAAATATTACATAGCAGTTCTGCATAGCATTCTTTTCTTTATGTCAATAAAGAAAAAGTGAAGACAGCGCTAAATATAACAAGAGAACTCTAAAAGAAAGAATTCATTTTTGCCAACAGTACAGAGTCTGAGAAAAATGGTTATCAAAACAAGTCAAACAAAACCAAACAAAAGAACTAAATCACAAAAATTTACATTGTCACAAATCTTTGAAAATCTTAACTTTGAAAGAAACCTAAGACAATATTTTCATTTTAAAATAGTTTTTTTCAGATGCAACAAATTACACAGGACATATTTTGTTTAAATATGTTACTTAGAATGATTGCTTCGCTACTTATGTAGAAAGTTTTGGTTAGCAATAATATAAGTGACAGATGGCTATAAAAAGATGCTCTTGATTATTTATGGCTAATTTGTTTATATAATGCACTGACTATTGTTTGTGTAATGAGGCAAAAATTGTAAGTAAAATAAATAACCAAGTTATCGTTTTAAGGTCTTTGAATATCAGTGTTTGTATTAAGAGTATATGACAAAGGTCAAAATAAGAATATTTTTTTTTACCATCAGTTTCAACACCAGCCAAAGCGGAAAATGGTCGAAAAGTTTTGTTGTTTGAGGCAGATGTTTGCGGGCGTGTTCTACAAGAGAGTGGACGGATTGCTGAAGATGGCCGCAAAGCAGAACTTGGGTTAAAACTCGTAGCTGGACGGAATGCACTGACAAATGACGGACCTGTATATATAAAAAATAAAAAAACTCATCAAATATCTTTTGAATTAACATAGATTAGGTAAATAAATTAAAAATTTAAATTTAACAAAAATTATCAGTAATTATTTACTTCAACTGCCAATTAATTACATATGGATTTTTTTTTCTTTTTTCTTTCTAATTTGGCAGTATATGTAGGGTGGTCATGCAAGGCTGGTGCAAGGGTCTGCTCCACACACACACACACACACACACACACACACACACACACACGAATCTGTGATATTCACCCCACCACTACCACTGTACCAAATCTCAATTTTCATGAGGCAGTATTTATATAAAATACAAATTTTATTGTAACTGAAATATACACAATAATGGATCATATGCAATATAGGCGAACAATTCAACTACAAAAATTGAAGATAAATACAATATAGTAATTTTCTAAGCCCAGCTTAGATGTGGCACAAGGCCGAAAGTATGGGGCACCCAATGAGGATCAAACTCACTACTCAGTTGTAATTGATCTAGCAAGACAAGTTTTCTAACCATTATACCACGTCAAGGTGCCCACGATAAATACAATGTATCTAAATACATATACTCTATAATTAGAGACATGTCATAATGAATCCTTCCATATTAAATAAATCAACAATGTTTTGTGGCACTTTTTAATATCAACTTGAGATTTTTCTTGTTAAAATATTGAATAATTTTAAAAAATTCAACATTAAAGATAAAAAGAAGTGAATTTTATATGATGTTTTTTTGAGGCTTAGCATGAGGAAAACAAATTCATGGATATGGACGAAAAAAAAAAGAAGACCCCTAAAATGAGGTCAAAAGCCACAAAAATTATATATATATATATATATATATATATATATATATATATATATATAGGTAAAAATAAGCAAATGTTGATTAGATAGTAATGGCCACAAAGCACTGCCCAGGGTCCCCAATCAGGCTTGGGCACTCCTCCAAACAGGGGACTCAGGGGTAGTATACACTGGCTCTGTGGTCACAGCACACTGAGCAGAGGGGCCAGGGTTGTGGGCCCATCCCCACCTAATGGAATCAACAGCCACATGTCCGTATACCAAAGTGAGTCTGTGAGTCTTCAAGTTGAAGAGGGCTGGGTTCTGCCAGATCTATTTGCTACTTGATACTGGGCTGAGTTCTGCCAGGTTTACAAATTTCAACCCCGATATTGGCACACAACCAAGACAAATATAGAGAGCTAATCAGGTGCCCAGCTGTGCAGTGACTCTATGACCATGCATAGTCATGGGATTTACACTAATGATGATGATGATTAAACATCGTACACTCTTAGGATTAACAAGATTCTGCTCCCAGATATGTAACTTTGTAACTTGCACCTCCTGACTCTTGGCCTATACACTAAGCAATACTTGCCGAATGCAGTTTGAAGTATTAATTATTGAATTTTTTGGTAAGGATGAATTTGTTATTTAAAAATGAATTCTTAAAGGAAAAACATTTAAGAATGTCACCCCATCTCTTAGCTTTTCACTGACTGGACAAATCACACCCAACATTGAGTCTCAATTCTTATTCATGACAGAATGCACAAAAACAGGAAAAGGTCTACCTTACATTCACAAATAAACAAAAGGTGGTAATTAATGCCATAGTGAGAAATGAAGACATGAATTGTGTTTCCAATATATTTGGTTGTTTTATTTTTAAGTTTATTAATCATTTCATGCCAAGCAAGGCAATAAAGCCACTAAGATTCAAGTGGTTACTGAATGTGAGAGAATATGAGAAAAATAAAAACATTAAGGAGAGAGAATAATAAAAGAACAAGAATTAAGAAGACAGAAGATAACAATTGACATTGCATTTAAATTTTTGAAGATCAGAGTTGACTGGGAAGCTAGAAGCCAGAAGAGATTTCCACAAGTGAGAAGTGCAAGAGAAGAAACTGTTAGCATAGAACTTATGGTTACGTCTAGCAGCCATTTCAACTGTAAAATGATGAGCCTATGCCACTAATCTAATACTGCACTTAAATTCATAAAGTTTAAATACCATAGAGGAAAGTTCATTGAAAGAAGACTGAATGCATTGTTATTAACAAAATGAAGAGCCTAACACGCAAGTTATCAGTTGGAGATAATGAAATAAAACAGGTGCAACAATGTAGATTACTGTGAATCATATTAACATAGGATGGAAAGTGTGACACTGAAATCCAAAGGTGCATTGCAATAGCAAAAGATGCCTCCCAAAAGTTAATTAAAGTATTAAAAAACAGAAAAATATTGTTAGAAACAAAGAAAAGAGTACTGAACTGTTATTTAGTATCAGTGCTATTATATGGCAGTGAATGCTGAACATTCTCCTCACAGATGAAGAAGAAACAGAAATGTGGTTCTACAGAAGGATGCTGAGAATACCATAAACTGAACATGTAATCAACAATGAAGTTCTAAAGATAATGGCAACAGAAATGTCACTTGTACTTAACATCAGGAAGAGACAGTTGAAACTTCTGGGGTACATAATCAGGAAAGAAGGCTTGGAAAATTTGATATTCACAGAACAGATAAGAGAGACAGAGGAAAGCAACGCACAACCTACCTGGTGTGTTTTACTGAATGAATGGTGAGGTTAGGGTTTCAGAGAGATGGCAAAAATACAAAATCTATTAAAAGCTACAAAGGACCAGAAATTGTGGAGAGTCATGATCACCAACATCCTGAAAGGACATGGCACATAAAAGAAGAAGAAGAATATGGTTTGCACGATGATAAACACTGCATTTATTGTCATTTAAATAGTTAGTATATTTTGGGGGTACACCCTGTATTTTTTTTGCTTTTTTCACCCCAAGCAAGGTGGGAGTGCCATTGGTTCACAGGGGTTTACATAGAGTGAAGGCGAGAGAAAAAAACTGTGTATGGGGGGGGGGAATGAAGAAAGGATGAAAGATGAATGAGGTTCAAAATATCAGAAGATGGTGATTGACATTACATTTAAATTTTTGAAGATTGTAGTTATCAGAGAAGCAATTAAACAGAAGGGAGTTCTACAGGTGGGAAGTACAAGAAAAGAAAATGTTGGAGTAGAAGTGATGGTTATATTTAACTATTTCAACAGTAAAAGGGAGGGACCTCGATGCTAGTCTAGTAGTATGCTTAAATTTATGTAGTTAGGGAAAAAAAGCTAGACAGAACAGTTGCAATGAAAATATTTGTAGAAAAGACAGAGTGAAGCCATATCACATCTCTAAGAAAGTGACAGGAGTCGAGATGCCAAGTAAGGACCGATTACATTGCAGATCTTTCTTGGGACTTTGTTGAGTACTTCAAGATGAACAGCTGGTGCACCAGATCAAATATGGCAACAGTACTCAAAGCATGGACGAATGGTAGATTTGTAGATATGTAAGCTGGACCCTGACGAGTAAAACCTTCTGGCCCAACACAGTAAGCTAACATTCCTTATAGAAAATGATGCTATTGATTCAATGTAATTGTTCCACGTCAAGTCATTCAAAAGAGAGCTGAATGAGAAGCAAGATGGTCACTTTCCATTACATGAGAGGTTAATATAAAATAGCAACTCACTGGCACTTTCCCCTTCATTGTTGGTCATCATAATTTCTTGTATCACAACATCCTGCTGCAACTTTTCCATGTAGGCCCAATCATCATTAAACACATTCACATTTTTCTTGCAGTCCACATCTGATAATGGCTCATCATCAAGGTACTGTAGCTGAGGTATTGCATCACGAACAGACATGCGGTAATTGTATTCTTCCTACATTTACAGTGGAGAAAAGAAAAAACAAATTTTAGAAACTATACATTTATCAGTTAACTTAGCACTATATATATATATATATATATATATATATATATATATATATGGAAAATGTGTGACAAAGTGGAAAAAGTTTTCATCTGACGTATTTCATCATTTAGAACTTCATCGGAGTGAGTTTGTTTATGTTAGTGTGATTTCACATAAGCATGATCAAGAGGTACTGTGAATTCTAATTTTTAATTATTTTCCATTTATATATGTATGTATATATATATATATATGTATGTATATATATATATATATATATATATATATATTACAGCAGAAAAACAAAAATTACCTCAACATAGGTAGAGTCTATTTCAAACATTTCTTCATATGTCTATTATGAGCCTCTAAGTGCTTGACCAGAGCATTGTTCTAAATTTATTTTCAAAGTCAGTCCTCCTCTAGTAGGCACCTTGTTAATGAGAGCAGGTTTGTGTTAGTGATTGGTGGGAGCATAAGGTATCTTATCCCAGGGGAAGCGGTCTGTGTTTGGTGTTTATTTATGGCCAGGATTCTTGTTTGTCATTTAATATCAGTTCCTACTATGTAGTGTTTCTTATAAAGGCCCCGAAATCTGTTTTTCTGGGATTCACAGTAAATAGATTTTGTACTACTAAGCAATGAGGGATTTAAGCTTAAGATTAATGTAAATTAGTTGAATTATAGATTTATAGATTGTGGGTAGGGTAATACCAGAGCACCCAATGAAATAACACATGCTGTCCAACACACTTATGCATATATATCTTCATACATACATATATGTGTACATTTACATATTCATACATATATGCCACTATACATACACATACACCCCCACATATATGCACCTATATTATTTAATTTGGAATTTATTTGTATGTCTACATTTTGTAATTAGTTCTCTCCACTGATTTAAAGTTTGCATTGATCTTTATATTTTATTATCCTGATTTTTCTTCTAAACATAGCTTGCACCTACCCCTAAAACTATTGGGGGTGTTCACAAAACCTAGAATTTTCCAATTTATTTGAGGGTACAGACTCTCATGTATATATAATATGTACCAAATTATTAACTCCCATAACAATTACATGTTAAGTAAAATCATTGGGAAAAAATTACATTTTTAAGTAAATTCCATGGGAAAAAAAATTAAATCTAACATGGAAACCCCCTGTAATTGTAGAATTAAGAAAAACTGCCCATAAAAGGCAAGTGCAGATCCACTAGGGTAGCATACCAGGCAACCATTACCCTAAAGTAAATATGACAAATCATAATATTTACATTGGCATTTCTGCGGGAGAATTTAAAAAGAGAATCAATACACATAGGCGTTCATTCGCCAATCCAAAATTAAAACACCAAACAGCCCTTTCGAAAAAATTTTGGTAATTGAAGGAAAAGGGTCTGAAATGTTGAAACAGTGGTTTAGTATGATCACTGACATAAAGCAACGTCAAGCCTGGTCAGTACCTAGATAGGTGACCCTTTGGGAATTCCAGGTGCTATAAGGTTGAATGTCCAGGTGGTGTAATGGATAATGACTCAGAATTGTTAACAGGAGAGCTGAGTTCCAATTCAAGTTGGGTTCATTATATTCACTTATACACAAATAACTTTGAGAAAGGTATGAATCCACCTCTTCTCCTCCAAGTTATGGGTTAATTAGTAAGACTAAATCATTATTATCTTAAAAAAAATTCTTACAATTTAAAAATATTTTCTGCAATTCAATAACCTGCAAAGGGTTAATAAGCTGTAGAAAATAAATATAATATATATTTATATAATATATGATACTATATATAAATACTATATATTACAAATATATACCCTATATAATATATATTATGAGGTTAAGTCAAAAATTACCTGCCCTACTGGCCATTACATATTTTTATGTGAGAGGGAGATCATTTTTAAGTTACCCACGTAATATATATGTGTGTGTGTGTGTGTGTGCGCATGTGTATTGGAAAAACTAAATAAAAAATTCATTAAATTTTCCTTGTCTATCATATTCAATAAAACATGTTTGAAAGAAAGGTTGATGTCAAAATACACATTATATATTTATTTATTTATATATATATATATATATATATATATATATATATATATATATATGTGTGTGTGTGTGTGTGTGTGTGTGTGTGTGTGTGTGAAAGTCCTCAGAATATGTGTGTAGAAAAGTGTAATAAAAGACACAGAGCAAAGTAACACAAATTAGGTTTTATTCAGCACAATGGAACAGTTACTGCAAACAGAACCATTTATAAGCAGGCACAGTCCATTTTTGACGATAGGCAAGGGATGGAGAGAAGGAATGTTCACCAAAATCTCCCCTGCTTCTAGAAATAATTAGTAGCAGTTAGTCAATCAATATTAAGGAAAAGATTATATCTTAGCAGGATTTATTTCAATTCTTAAGTATTTCCTTTATAATCTTATTCGATTTAAAGAAATCAGCAAAATTAAATTAAGTGGTTGAGAGGTCTACATGATATGTCAATAATATATATTATACACAGACATTATATGTGTAATATAATAATATCTATAAACAATATATAGGGTACGTTGGATAAATTGTCGTCTAAATTACACAAAAATGAAAATAACACTGACATCTCATTTTAACAGATATATTTACCAAAATGACACAAAAGTATCTTGAAATGCTAAAGAGTTGATTTATTCAATAAAATTGCCATTGGCTTCAACTATGGCTTCCAGATGACTTCAGAATCTCCTGCATCTCTTCTGGATGGTTTCCTTGTTTAAGTTGGTGCATGGTGCCATAATCCTTGCCTTCAGTTCATCTTTGTGTTATAAGGAATTTTGTTGGGCGAGAGACCAACACATAGTAATCAAAGATGTTGCAGCTTGGGAGTTAGGTGGCCAGATGTAAGGGGTGATGTGCTCACAGAAATTGTCTGACTACCATGACTGTTTTTACTGTTTTTGTTGAATATTTTGTATAGGATGCTTGATTCCAGGAAGTGTTTGTGTAAGAGTTTGAAGAATATTTTTCCTATGTTTATTTTTACATTTTTGCTGTACAGTGGGTTGAACCATATGATATTTCTTTTCCTGTTGGCCTTTTTGTGTTCTGTGGTGAGTATGTGAGTGTTGCTGGGAATCCACTATCTTTTAGGGCTGTTTTGTAGTCTTTCTTAGTTTTGTTAAATATAGATTCATTGGAGGAATTGTTGGAAAGCCTGTGGTTATTATTAAATAAGCAATACAAACAAATTTTTACTACATTAATAAAACACTGATTAAAATAAAAATAAATAAATACATAAGATAAGAAATAAATAAAATAAAAAAATAAAATAAAAATATAAATAAAACATAAAAATAAATAAAAACAAGCAAAATAATCTAACCCAAATAAATAAATAAACAAATAAATGACTTCTGGCAAAATAACCGCCAAAATAGATTACCCACAATGCACCACTGACCCGTATATAAATAGCTGAGAAAAAAAAAACAGCACTCGTGGCCTGACGATTGCATCTAGCATGAAACAGCCTGTCGCTTCTAAGTGTTGACTTCAATATTCACTTTTATATTTACATACACTCTATCTGATATTGAGCACTTTATCCCATAAATATAGCACACCTTAAGAATATATATATATATATATATATATATATATATATATATATATATATATTAAAAAAAACAAAGAGTCAATGGTAAGAATAAGTGATTTACAATTTCAGATTCTGGTGATGGTTTTACACAAACTGGATTTCCTTCCAGAGTCAAAGTGGTTAGTTTCGTACAGAAGGCCAAATATGGGACTTGTGAAAAGCAATCAATGTTGTTGCTGAAATGAAAACATTAACATTTAAAATGGATTTAATTAATTAATAACAGACAAAAGATAATGCCATTAACAAACTAATAGATCATTATGAAATGAATCAAGGAAATAATGAACTATTATGTAAAACATCATCTTATTTACATTATCTACATGTAGATTAATATCCTCATCTTTATTGTTATTATCACAGTGTTTCAGCTGTTGTTTCCCCTGGCTTTTGTGAAGGTATTATTCTTATATTATTTTTAAAGGCAAATCCCTAAACAACATTTAAATAAAGACTCATATTCAGGCAAGATGGGAATAATGACTGATGTTATTGTTAGCTGCTCAAATTAATCTCAGTAGTCATAAAAAACAGATTCATAGAGAAAGGAAAATCATGTAAAATATAAAACACAATCTTATTTATTGCAAATTGTGATGTACACGTAGATTATTGTCTCTGACCTGATATCTTGGCTTCAGTCGCTTTCCCACCACCATAACATAGCTTCCCTGTCTTTTTCTATAAATATTTTCATGGTAATTGTTCTGAAAAACTTTTCTCTTTGGGGTTTCATTTTTAAAAGTTATTTTTATCCTCCCACCACCAGTCAAATAGTACATATGGAAACTAGTTAGGACTTCATGGAGACTTTGAGGTATTATGGTGGCTATAGTAAGAATGTGTTGTTTTGATGTAAGGAATACCGTGGTATGTTTAGGTCAGTAATTGTGGCTAGCTAAGTTTAAGATAAGACAGACTGAAGACCAGCTTTCCCCTATTCCCCCTATTTTTGCCTTGTGCCACATTTTTGTATTTTCTAAATAAATATCATTTTCCTCTATGGTACCTAAAATTTATCAATTTAAGTGCAGTACTAGATTAACAACAAGGTCTCGCCAATTTACAGTTGAATTGGCTTGATGTAGCCATAAGTTCTATGATAACAGTTTCTTTTCCTACATTTCTTGCTTGTAGAACTCTCTTCCAGCTTTGATCTTCAAAAATTTAAATGCAATGTCAATTGTTATCTACTGTCTTCTTGATCACTCTTCTATTGTTCTTGCTCCTTAACAATGTTTCTATTTTTTAATTATTTCACGTTCATTCCCCCCTTGTGTCTTAATGGCTTTACTGCCCTGCTTAGAGTGAAATGATTACGAAAACTATATATATATATATATATATATATATATATATAATCATTGGAATGAATGAGATTTTTGAGATATTTGTTTAATAAATAAAGAATTTAAATAGGATTGAATGAATAGGTAAGTTTTCAAAATACACTTTTCAAATTCTTGAACCAGGATCATCAGGAGTTTCAAAACTTTCACCATCAGACCCCCTTCCCCACTTGACCCAATCAGTGTTGACAGACCCTGATCCACCACCCCATAATTAGATTACACTTCATACATCTTCAATTTCCATTAGGCAGTTTGATTGGTGGTTATGTATTTTATATGCTTCAATGACATCACTGCCAACCAATGGCCACCAACATTGATCAATAAGGAAATAATTAAAGAAATTAAATAATAAATGAAAAAGTGAATCCAATCAATTAATTAGAAATAACTCATTAAGTGTTTACAATAATTTTAAATCATTAAATATATGTCCAGTGTGGCTGATTAAATTTTTGCTAATTTATGACTATTTTGGAAGCATCAATTAATAATCACATATTCATATTAAAGAAATAATACAGAAAAAGTCTTCTTTTCTTTATACTAATGTTCACCCAATACAAAACCCAAGAGCCACTCAAGGTAGAGGGTCAGTGTGTAGTGTTGTATGAATGTAAGAAAAGACAAGAAGTGAAGTTTAACGAGGCATGCAGGAAAGATAACAGTTAACCCTAGATTTGAAAAGGTCTCATATTGTAGCGATTGGGAAAACATCTTGCCGAGTGTTTGTTCCATAAAGCAGCAATTCTCAGGAAGAAGCAGTATGAATGGAACTTCCTCCTTACTAATGACATATGAAGGGAATGGGGATTAGTAAGATGAAAAAAAAAAAGGATCACAAATCCTTTATTCAGTTCATGAGATTACACTGTTGTTATTCTGTTTTCCATGATTAGGGGATTTTATTTCATATCAGTTAATACTCCTTTCAATTCTTTGTGTTTTTTGATTTTTTTGTAGATCCATTCAACTGTTTTGCAATCTCGCCATGTGATATTTAGCATGATTCTTTCTAAGATTTAGATTTTGCTGTGTAATCAAGTTTGGTCACTCTGCAGGTGACTGTTGGCAGAATGCATTGGTCATAGACTTGATGTTTCAAGACATACTCATTAGCTGTTCACTTATCCCTACTATTTTTAATGCAAATCATTGAGACAATTGAAGAGTAAGCATTCTCAAAGCAAATTTGTGGCTTTCACAACACAAAGAAAGAAAATCACTTGTAACGCGTCAGGAAAATAACTCACACACGCCGTAGCCAAAACTGCCCGAATTTTCCTTCCCCGAGTCGACAACACCAACTGCTTTTATCGGCAGAACCACTTTTTTTTCCATTCATCGACAGCCGGGATAGGATGCTCCGTAATTTGCATATTAATATACTCTTATAGCGACTCCTGCGACGGACTTGTTTCTTTTTCGTCACAGAATACACGCGACGCGCTGTCGCTTGGGTTGACGAGGTAAGTCGCTATAAGAGTTTTGCTGACTACTTTTTGGCAATCCCTCCCCGGCAGATCGCACACAAAACACGAACTTTTTTCCGGGGTACTTGATTATCTCATTCACTACAACAATATGGCAACCATTAAAATTGTACCTACTTTACTGACTTTCATCTATATTTAGAATTTCATTCAAACTCTTCCACCCTGGATATAATGATAAACTGGATCTGGCATTCAAGGCCTCTGATTGTAAGATTGGAGGAACATAAAACACCCTCTTAACTGATGTTGTTCCAGGTCCATCCAGATCCTGTTAGGGTCTTAGCTATGGGAAAAGAGTGAATCTCCAAACAAAAATCAACAGTACATTTTTATGATACAATTATCAGCAGTACATTTTTAATACCTGTCTATATTTATCAGATGAGGTATTATAACTATTTACACTATTTATATCGTTTGGACTGTTGGCATCATCTTTACTGTCATATTCACTACATTTCAGCTGTTTTAAGATTTGGCTTTCTTCAGTGGAACTTGAACAATCTACCCCCATGGGCTAAATAAAGGGTTCAGTTCAAAATTCCAACATATGTCACCTGAAGAAGGTCAGAGCATACAACAGCCAAAATGTTGTGGATATGACAGTAAAGATGAGGACAACAGACCAAATGATGTAAATAGTGTAAATAAGTACATTTTTATAATACAATTACCAACAATACATTTTATCATCTACATACTATATATATATAACAAAAATATACATTTAGTCTGAAAGTATGAAATTATGTACAAAATATCTGCAGTTGAAGGCATAAAATTATGTACAAAATATTCAGATTTTGGCATTAAATAACCCATAGAGGTGTTGATATGCTGGTAAACAAAATCAATTAATCAATCATTCAAACTCCCATTCATAACTAATTATCATTCATTACAGGAAAATTAACACATACATACATACATAATCATTTAGAGTAGACTTCCCTAAAGTGAGGAAGGGTCACAATTTAAGGGGTTACCAAAAACTTCAGAGGTATTGCAACTGTAATTGAGAATTTTCTTTTTAAATTTTATATCCCAGTTTTAGGATTGGTTATTGCAATTTTATATATGTTAATTTTGAATTTGATTTTTTAAAAATCAGTAGCTGCTGCTTATTTTTATTTACTTAAATTTTTAAAACACACAAAAAACATCTACGTAATTATTTTTGTTAAAGAAAACAAGCTATGCATTCATTTTTGTTGAATATATGGGAATTTTCATTTATTTCATGTCAACTATTTATGAATGATAAAATCTATAAGTTGATTCACCTGAAAAATAAATGCATAAGACTTTTCTAAAAAATAAAAAGATTTGTCTCCAGAGTAGCATTTTCTTCTTAATACTATTTATCCAATACAAGGCTCAAGAACCACTCAAGGTAGGTTACTATCAAGTTTATGTTGGATGAAGTGTGTGAGATGAAAAAAAAAGTGGTGGTAGGGAATTAAGATTAGGAAAATAAAGAGAATAGATAGCAATTGACATTTGACTTAAGTGGTTAAGATTTTAATGTTAATGGAATCATTCACAATTCAGCCATTATGAATGAAATAACCCCTTTTATTAGGTTAAACCTCTTGTTCAGAGAAGCATCCACAATTCAGCCATTATGAATGAAATAACCCCTTTTATTAGGTTAAACCTCTTGTTCAGGGAAGCATCCACAATTCAGCCATTATGAATGAAATAACCCTTTTATTAGGTTAAACCTCTTGTTCAGGGAAGCATCCACAATTCAGCCATTATGAATGAAATAACCCCTTTTATTAAACCTAAACCTCTTGTTCAGGGAAGCATCCACAATTCAGCCATTATGAATGAAATAACCCCTTTTATTAGGTTAAACCTCTTGTTCAGGGAAGCATCCACAATTCAGCCATTATAACCCCTTTGAAATAACCCCTTTTTATTAGGTTAAACCTCTTGTTCAGGGAAGCATCCACAATTCAGCCATTATGAATGAAATAACCCCTTTTATTAGGTTAAACCTCTTGTTCAGGGGAAGCATCCACAATTCAGCCATTATGAATGAAATAACCCCTTTTATTAGGTTAAACCTCTTGTTCAGGGAAGCATCCACAATTCAGCCATTATGAATGAAATAACCCCTTTTATTAGGTTAAACCTCTTGTTCAGGGAAGCATCCACAATTCAGCCATTATGAATGAAATAACCCCTTTTATTAGGTTAAACCTCTTGTTCAGAGAAGCATCCACAATTCAGCCATTATGAATGAAATAACCCCTTTTATTAGGTTAAACCTCTTGTTCAGGGAAGCATCCACAATTCAGCCATTATGAATGAAATAACCCCTTTTATTAGGTTAAACCTCTTGTTCAGAGAAGCATCCACAATTCAGCCATTATGAATGAAATAACCCCTTTTATTAGGTTAAACCTCTTGTTCAGGGAAGCATCCACAATTCAGCCATTATGAATGAAATAACCCTTTTATTAGGTTAAACCTCTTGTTCAGGGAAGCATCCACAATTCAGCCATTATGAATGAAATAACCCCTTTTATTAGGTTAAACCTCTTGTTCAGGGAAGCATCCACAATTCAGCCATTATGAATGAAATAACCCCTTTTATTAGGTTAAACCTCTTGTTCAGGGGAAGCATCCACAATTCAGCCATTATGAATGAAATAACCCCTTTTTAGGTTAAACCTCTTGTTAAACCTCTTGTTCAGGGAAGCATCCACAATTCAGCCATTATGAATGAAATAACCCCTTTTATTAGGTTAAACCTCTTGTTCAGGGAAGCATCCACAATTCAGCCATTATGAATGAAATAACCCTTTTATTAGGTTAAACCTCTTGTTCAGGGAAGCATCCACAATTCAGCCATTATTGAAATAACCCCTTTTATTAGGTTAAACCTCTTGTTCAGGGAAGCATCCACAATTCAGCCATTATGAATGAAATAACCCCTTTTATTAGGTTAAACCTCTTGTTCAGGGAAGCATCCACAATTCAGCCATTATTCAAATAACCCCTTTTATTAGGTTAAACCTCTTGTTCATGAAGCATCCAAATTCAGCCATTATGAATGAAATAACCCCTTTTATTAGGTTAAACCTCTTGTTCAGGGAAGCATCCACAATTCAGCCATTATGAATGAAATAACCCCTTTTATTAGGTTAAACCTCTTGTTCAGGGAAGCATCCACAATTCAGCCATTATGAATGAAATAACCCCTTTTATTAGGTTAAACCTCTTATTCAGAGAAGCATCCACAATTCAGCCATTATGAATGAAATAACCCCTTTTATTAGGTTAAACCTCTTGTTCAACCTCTTGTTCAGGAAGCATCCACAATTCAGCCGTTATGAATGAAATAACCCCTTTTATTAGGTTAAACCTCTTGTTCAGGGAAGCATCCACAATTCAGCCATTATGAATGAAATAACCCCTTTTATTAGGTTAAACCTCTTGTTCAGGGAAGCATCCACAATTCAGTCATTATGAATGAAATAACCCCTTTTATTAGGTTAAACCTCTTGTTCAGGGAAGCATCCACAATTCAGCCATTATGAATGAAATAACCCCTTTTATTAGGTTAAACCTCTTGTTCAGGGAAGCATCCACAATTCAGCCATTATGAATGAAATAACCCCTTTTATTAGGTTAAACCTTTGTTCAAACCACAATTCAGCCATTGAATGAAATCCCCTTTATTAGGTTAAACCTCTTGTTCAGGGCATCCACAATTCAGCCATTATGAATGAAATAACCCCTTTTATTAGGTTAAACCTCTTGTTCAGGGAAGCATCCACAATTCAGCCATTATGAATGAAATAACCCCTTTTATTAGGTTAAACCTCTTGTTCAGGGAAGCATCCACAATTCAGCCATTATGAATGAAATAACCCCTTTTATTAGGTTAAACCTCTTGTTCAGAGAAGCATCCACAATTCAGCCATTATGAATGAAATAACCCCTTTTATTAGGTTAAACCTCTTGTTCAGGGAAGCATCCACAATTCATTATGAATGAAATAACCCCTTTTATTAGGTTAAACCTCTTATTCAGAATATCCACAATTCAGCCATTTAATGAAATAACCCCTTTTATTAGGTTAAACCTCTTGTTCAGGAAGCATCCACAATTCAGCCGTTATGAATGAAATAACCCCTTTTATTAGGTTAAACCTCTTGTTCAGGGAAGCATCCACAATTCAGCCATTATGAATGAAATAACCCCTTTTATTAGGTTAAACCTCTTGTTCAGGGAAGCATCCACAATTCAGTCATTATGAATGAAATAACCCCTTTTATTAGGTTAAACCTCTTGTTCAGGAAGCATCCACAATTCAGCCGTTATGAATGAAATAACCCTTTTATTAGGTTAAACCTCTTGTTCAGGGAAGCATCCACAATTCAGCCATTATGAATGAAATAACCCCTTTTATTAGGTTAAACCTCTTGTTCAGGGAAGCATCCACAATTCAGTCATTATGAATGAAATAACCCCTTTTATTAGGTTAAACCTCTTGTTCAGGGAAGCATCCACAATTCAGCCATTATGAATGAAATAACCCCTTTTATTAGGGTTAAACCTCTTGTTCAGGGAAGCATCCACAATTCAGCCATTATGAATGAAATAACCCCTTTTATTAGGTTAAACCTCTTGTTCAGGGAAGCATCCACAATTCAGCCATTATGAATGAAATAACCCCTTTTATTAGGTTAAACCTCTTGTTCAGAGAAGCATCCACAATTCAGCCATTTTATGAATGAAATAACCCCTTTATTAGTTAAACCTCTTGTTCAGAAAGCATCCACAATTCAGATGAATGAAATAACCCCTTTTATTAGGTTAAACCTCTTGTTCAGGGAAGCATCCACAATTCAGCCATTATGAATGAAATAACCCTTTTATTAGGTTAAACCTCTTGTTCAGGGAAGCATCCACAATTCAGCCATTATGAATGAAATAACCCCTTTTATTAGGTTAAACCTCTTGTTCAGAGTAGCATCCACAATTCAGCCATTATGAATGAAATAACCCCTTTTATTAGGTTAAACCTCTTGTTCAGGGAAGCATCCACAATTCAGCCATTATGAATGAAATAACCCCCTTTAAGTTTAATTTCAATTGAACATTATTAATTTGGTAATGCAAAACACTGATGACATCTATATGAAGAAATATATTTTACTTTGACAAACAAATTGTAAATATAAAATGAATTTGACAAAAAGAGTTCAGTCATCAAAAACGTTTTTTTTTTATTAATTATTCAACTGAACATCTGATGACTCATACTTTGATGGTTTCTGGATAACATTTAAAAAATGATTATTTTTTTATTTTATATTTTCAATATACTATTATTATTTAAGATTGATGTTTTGTATCTTTTTTTTTTTTTGTTTTGTTTATATTTTTACTTTAAACTGTTCTATACAAAATGATTAGTCCTCTCTGTAACAAAATAATATCCACTCTTTTCTGAATTGGTTAGGATCAAATGTCACAGGAACAAAAAATGTGTGTGTGTGTGTGTGTGTGTGTGTGTGTGTGTGTGTGTGTGTGTGTGTGTGTGTGTGCGTGTACATGTGGGGTGTGCTCAAATGAGGCCTTCCCAGGAATTTTGGATTACAACCCCCTTTTGTTTAAAGAAATCTGTCATGACCATCACCTCCTCCCAACCCCATTTGGTGAAATAAATTCAGGGACTCTTCTCTGCCTGAGGGATGTAGCACATTTGTAATAAAATAAACCTTCAGCAGTTTAAAGTACAGGAGACCAGACATGTCAATCTCATATTTTAGGGAAAAAAAGACACTGAAAATATCATGAACAGATCTCATAAGAAACATGGAAATTTTAAGAAGAAAAGGAAATTTAAAGAAATTGTTAATAACATTCAAAATGAGACAGTTTAAATTTTAGGAACACATACTTAGGAAAGGATGCTTGGAAAATTTAACACTCATGAGGTGTATGGTTAATATGAGAAGTGAGAGAAGTACTTGACAAGTTTGTGTAAATAGATTGAGGAACAATTACCACAATGACAAAAAGTGAGTGTAAAGAATCAAGTAATTCTGAGAGCAACAAAAGATAGGAAGCTGTGGAAAGCCATGATTGCACACACCCTGAAAGAACATGACATAGAAAGATTGTTATATCACTTTGTTAATATTGAATTCTGGAGCTGTCAAAATAATTTCAAAATTGATTTCAAAGAAATCATCATCATCATTATCATTATCATCAGTCCCATGATTAGGTATGGTCATAGGGTCACAGTGCATCTGAACACCTGACCAGTTCCTTCTATCTTATATTTTTTTATTTAAATTGCTTTCACCTCAAGCAAAGTTGTAAAGCCACTAAGACACAAGGGGTTACTGGGTGTGAAAGAATTAGGAACAGAAACATTACTAATGTTTAGGAAGAGAAAAGATTAATCAGAATGACAGTAGGTAGCAATAGACATTGCATTTAAATTTTTTAACATTAAAGTTAACTGGAAAGCATGGAGCTGGAAAGGAGTTCCACAAACAAGAAATGCAAGAAAAGAAACTGTTAGCATAGAATTTATGACTACATCTAGCCAGCCAAACTGTAAATTGATGAGATATTGATGCCAGTCTTGTATTGTACTAAAATTCAAAACGTCTGGGTACCACAGTGAAGAGATCATCAGAACAATTACCATGAAAGTATTTATAGAAAAGGCAGAGGGAGGCAACTTTACGGCAGTGGGAAAGTGACTGAAGCTGAGACACCAGATCAGGACCAATAATATTGCTGATTCTTCTTTGGGTTTTATCAAAGAGCTCAAGGTAAATAGCAGGGGCACTGAACCATATGTGGCAGCAATATTCTAAACATGAATGAATGGTAGACATAGATATGTATGATAGATTCAGGAGAGAAAAATTGTCTCACATGTCACACTCTTGTTTGAAAGTCAAAAAGTTTATGTGTAGCATGTCTTGTGCAAGTAGACCTGGCGGAGCCCATCCCTCTCCAGGACAAACCACCAACCTGAAGTCTCACCTTGGTAAATGTTATAGTGGAACAACCTAACACACCCCAACTGTGATTGGTCAGTCTAGAAGAGACATGATTGGGAGAATAAAAGACGTGACGAACTATTGTAGTAAAAGCGTACGAAGGACGACTACAATCTCCGTGACATATCTCCCGTTTTACTGATTGTTATATTTACGAACTCTTACTCATTGTACTTTCCATACAATAAAACCTTGTTATTGTTTTACCTAATTCCTGTGTTAGTGTAATCTTTCCACCCGGGATTACCTGGTTGCTTATATCGTATTATCCATGATATAACAGTAAAAGAACCATGGCTGTTGATTCCATCAAAGAAACTTACTACCCTGGCCATTGGTTTCAGTCTAGAATGCCCTTAGGGATGGCATATCATCAACACACTGATTATATCCATAGCTATGGAACCCAGTCTACCCCATTGTGCTAGATGACTGTTGACTCTACAAGAAGGTTCATCTGCTCTTTGACAGGTCTTTTTTAATGCTGCTGAGTGTCTAGCCAACTTTCTCACCAGAAAATGCCTGGTGGGTGGACTAGTTTAGTCACCAATGATCTGATCCTTAGGCAGAATCATCGACAGCTGAACTGGTTCAAAGAAATCAAAACGCAAAAATGATTTTACTAAAATTCTAAATAAAGACTTACCCTTCCAAATCCAGGATCTGCAAGTTTTCCAGCATGCTGACCGAACTGATCTCGGATATTTCATTGAAAGACAAATAGAGTTCATGAAGATTTGATAAAGATCCGATGCCATCAAGATCCTGCAGGCTGCACTGAGACATCCACAAAATCCTCAAGTTATGTAAACAGGATCCAAGATCTCTAGAGAAGGAAAAAAAGTAGAAGATGAATTATCAATGATTGGTCAAAATACATTAAAGAAAAATTAATTCTTTTTAGAACAGCAGTCAAAGGCAAAATTTAATAAATAAACTAAAAATATTTCTTATATCCTCTAAATAGTATCCCTTATTTATCATCTCAATACCTTGTTAACATTAACACTGGCATTCTTAAGGACAGGTCAATCAACTAATTTTATTTCTGAAAGCAGATACTTAGATACGCAAAAACAAAAGATCAAATACCAAATACATTGATTGATTCCTTTTCTATGGCTTACCAATACTTTACAGGTTATTTAAAGCTAGAAAATATTTTAGATTGTAAGAATTTGGGGGGGAGATAATAATTGTTTAGTGAGGAGGAGAAGAGGTGGATTCATATCTTTCCCTAGGGTATATAAGAGAATGGGATTTGGTTTAATTTTAAGAGAACGAGACTTGGTTTATTTTTTGGAGAACAGGATTTGGTTTCATTTTAAGAAAACAAGAATAGGATTATTTTTAAGAGAACAGGATTTGGTTTATTTTTAGAAGAACGGGATTTGGTTTATTTTTAGAAGAACAGGATTTGGTTTATTTTTAGAAGAACAGGATTTGGTTTATTTTTAGGAGAACAAGATTTGGTATATTTTTAAGAGAATAGGATTTGGTTTCATTTTAAGAGAACAAGATTTGGTTTAATTTTAAGAGAACACAATTTGGTTTAATTTTAAGAGAATGAGATTTGGTTTATTTTTAAGAGAATGAGATTTATCTGTTTATTGGTTATAAGTGATGTGCGGATAGTGTAACAGATATCATCACCATAAGCAAAATAGGTGATTTGATATGGTTAATTCATTTTTTACGGCTTATCAACCCTTTGCAGGTTATTTAAAGCCAGAAAATATCTTTAGATTGTAAGAAATTTTTTTTGAGCAGGGAGATAATAATGATAATGGTCTTACTAATTAACCCATAGCTGAGGGGAGAAGATTAGATTAATACCTTTCCCAAGAGTATTTGCACATAAGTGAATATAATAAACCCAATGAGAATCGAAACTCAGCTCTCTGATTAACAATCCTGAGCTATTATCTACTACACCACCTGCACATCCAAGCTTATAGTACCTAGTATTACCAAGGGGTCACCCGTCTAGGTACTAACCAGATTTGATGTTGCTTAACTTCAGTGATCATATGGGAACCAGTGTTTCAACATGATGTGGCCGTAAGCCACCCAGTACAAAAACAAAGGACAATCTTAATTGCATTCCCTGTAATCCCCAACCACATGTTTTTAATCATTTCACCCCAAGCAAAGCAATAATGTATGGATTTTATAAAACTTGGTGATATAATAAAATATGTTTGACATGTGTTTACAGATGGAAAAATATTTATTTGAACTCCCTCAATGTATTTCCTGCATAACAAATTATGTTCTTTTCTACTTAGGGTGACATTTACAATATCAAAGTTATGGTCTTTTTTGCTTCTGTGTATTATGAGTAAGTTTAAAAAGTTGTCTCAACATACATCTTTCTTATGTTCATAGATGCAGGTGTTTAGATTCCTAGATGTTTCGCCAATGTAACTTTTTCTACATTGTAGGTTATTTTATGTCATAAATCCCAGCATCTGATGTAGTGTTGGATTTCTTGTTAACTATATCTTCAATTGTTTTGGAAGTGGTGATAAGGATCCTAGTTTTGGAGATAATTTATTTTCAAATTTTGTTCATAGTGTGTTGAATTATGATTTTGGGGCTTTTGTTTTATACAAATGCACACTGCTTGACAAGACAGCTGCTTAACCAATGAAAAACAAACAACACAAAAATTAAAAAATACCAAAATTTCCTTTTACTCCTCCATATTTCATTCTCTGATGAATCTTTAATAAAAGCAAAACATGTTAGATTTATAAACATTTCCTATTTGTTCTTTATCCTATCATATATATAATATATATGGGAAAAGATATATCAATTTTATATACCAGAACAATATTAGGAAAATCAATGACAAAGTGGAAAAAACCTTCTATTATGACAATGTGGGATACTTAATAACAAAACTGATATAAAGATAAACAAAAAGAAATAAAATGAAATTGTCTAGACTATATATGCAAGCACATAATAAAAAATTAATTTAAAAGTTTAGAATTCTCCCATGTCATATGTCTCAAATAGCCTTGAACAACTAAATCCAGCTCCAAGTCTAAGAAGGCAGACCACTGATACCCATAACATAGGGAAGGCAGTCCATCTAGGGGAAGAAAAACCCTGATTTTAAACCTTCGCTGCCTTGTAGTCATATCCAAACACAGAAAAGGCTATGGAAGTAAATTCAGACAAAAAATCCAGAGTGGAGGTCCAAAGATGTTCAGCCGTCTACACTGAAAACCTTCTGTCAACTGCTGCAACCAAACTAGCCCCAAATGTAATGTCATGCATTCCTTTGGATCTTATCTGTACAGCCAAGAGTGTGGCCATGGGATCTGGGCAGTGCACAGACTCTATATACCATAAAATTAGGGCATTTCCAGTTTGTGTTTTTGCATAAAAATATATCTTTCTTCCACCATTTAGCTATGGCAATCACTAGTGACCTCAGAGGCCAGTGCCACCTATCCCATATTCACCCTTAAGTTATAGATGAAATTAAAGCTCCTAGGGTAGGATGTAAATTATCAGGTTGCAAGGTGATTGGTGGACTTGAAACATTGAGAAGGTAGACATTGTTGTTGTCAGTTCTTTTTTATTTTCCTTTGTTGAAAGACTCCGTTGACAGTGCTTTGCTTCAGTCAAGTGAATATTTTAAAAGATTGCCTGAATAAGGTTTCTTACTGCCAGAAGTACAAAAATTTAAATATATGGGAAGTGTTCTAACAGAGTATGGAAAGTGCAACACTGAGATCTGAAGATGCAATGGGATGGCCAAAGATGCATTCCAAAAATCAAGCAGAATATTAACAGACAGAAAAATTTTGTTAGAAACAAAGAAAAGAGTACTGAACTGTTGTGTGATATTTGTCCTTCTGCATGGCAGTAAATGCTGGACAATCTCCTCAAAGACTTGAAGCCACAGAAATGTGGTTCTACAGAAAGATGCCATGGGCTGAACATGTGAGCAACAACGAAGTTTTGGAGAGAATAGAAACAAAAAAGAAATACTTAACATCAGGAAGCGGTAGTTGAAGTTTCTGGGGCATGTAATGAGGAAGGTGAGCTTGGAAAACCTGATACTCACAGGACAGATTGAGGGAAGTGGGACAGAAGAAAGCAGTGTGTAACACAATTGATGTGCTTGAACAAATGTATGGTAGAACAGGGTTTGGGAGTTATGACTAAAAGACAAAATTTATTAAGGGCAACAAGTGACAGGAAGATGTGGAGGGCTATGATCGTCTACGCCCTGAAGGGACATGGCACATAAAAGACAAAGACTGCTAAAAGCCTGCTTTCAGCATTTATGGCAAGTTGACTTTAAGTGGCAATGTTGTAAAGCCATTTAATAAAAGAGTGGTATAGTGACATAACTGAGAAAACAAAAAAATGAAAGTGCTGGCAAAGTTGCAGACACTATAAACTTTATTTCACTGTAATTTGGAGATAGATGTCAAGAGAACATGAAACCACCAAGGGACAGACAGGTGAGATTGTTCACTGAGATTGTTGTATACTTTTCATTGGGCAGTGGGGTGTTAGTTGGCCTCATCTCGTCAGGCTAGTGATCACTGGTCATTTTAGTTCAATCCTCTTCTTCTCTTGGTCAGTGTCGCTAAATGTTCTTTGGATTCAGAGCATCAACAAAGAGAACTTTTAACTATTATTTTATTAACCACGTTGATGGGTACACCTTCTATCAAGTGGGGGTTACTACACCCCTCTTACGGGACCACTTTCAAACACAAAAATCTCACTTGTCCATTTCCTTTGATGTGTAACCACCAACTCTCAAAAAACCCTTCCCCACTGTGGCAGGGGTGGAGGGTGCACAAATGCAAGCTGACATATCTAGTTAGCTTGATGTCCAAACAGCAACTCCCATAAAACCTTAATCTATATCTCATTCTCACATTCAGCTCAGCCAATCAAAATCGACATCCCTATTTTGTCTACCATCTGACATCAAAAGTCAGCCTCAGGTCTGAGCCAAAATACACTGCCACTGAAAAATAATAGTCTGAAACTATTATTTAACAAGATCACATAGGGACTCAGTCTGATACTGCTTAACCTGGTGCAAACTCAGTTTGTTTGCCATTGCAATGGAATAGTGATCTGTGATCAAGTTGTTGTGTGATGCAAAATTTAGCAATTGTTGGCTTGCAATCTGATTGGTGGGCATGAGGCATTGTGGGCCATGAAAAGGAGGTCATTGTTGTTGTCAGAAGTTTTCTGGGTTTTTTTCCCTACATTAACAGTGCTTTGTTTCAGCTATGTGACAGTGTTAACAGATTGCCTGGATTATGATTCTTACTACCAAAACCCTGCCTGCTTGGATTTACACAGGATCCAGCCATATGACATATACAACTTTTGGAGTTGTAAAAATAGCATTGATACTTGAATCTTACCTTATTGAATGGATAGAGCTGTTAGATAATTTTAGTTCTGTCAAATTGGGAACCAAAGAACCAAAATTACCCAAACTCATTTCTGAAGTGTCAACTTTTACTTCTAAACTGCTGATGTCTTCAAGATCATCCACTCCTCCAAGGAGGCACTGAAAAATTAATAAAAAGAATACTATAGATCATTTTTAGAGGATTCATGAGAGAAAAAAAACCCTTAAAACTTAATCCTAAATAAAAGTGAGATTATCCCCTCTTTCCACAAGGAAGCACAAAAACCACATGACTTTCTGGGACAAAAAAAAATAAAAGATTGAATGTTAGAAAATCAAAAGCAAGCTTTTCTTCTCTGGTCTTTCTGTGTCACCAATAAGTTATCAACCTTTATTCGACTTCTATGTGCTGCATCCCTTCAGGATGTTGGTGATCATGACTCTCCATAATTTCTTGTCCTTTATAGCTCTTAATAAATTTGATTTTTTCTTATTTCCCCAAAAACTTGTTCCACCAACCATTTCTTCAAGCTCAATGAGTAGGTTATGCATTGTTTTTCTCTTTCCCTCTTGCCTTCAATCTGTCCTATGAGTATCAAATTTTCCAAACCCTCTTAACTGATTATGTGCACTAGAAATTTCAACTTTTTCTTTCTGATGTTAAGTTTCTTTCTTCTTTTATGTGTCGTGTCCCTGCAGGATTTAGGCGATCATGTCCCTGTCCCTTGTAGCCCTTAATAAGTTTGTCTTCTTGTTATTTCTCCCAAACCCTACCATCCACTTCTCATCAAGCATGCTACACACTGCTTTCCTCTGCCCCTCCTTCCCTCAATCTCTCCCATGAGTATCAGATTTTCCAAACCACCCTTCCTCATTACGTGCCTCAGAAACCTCAACTGCTTCTTCCTGAAGTTAATTTTCCTTTTTGTTTCCATTTTCTCCAAAACTATGTTACTGCTTACATGTTTGGTCCATGGTATCCTCAGCATCTTTCTATAGAACCACATTTCTATTGCTTCAAGTCTCTTCTTTATCTTTGAGGAGATTGTTTATCGTTCACTGCCATATAAGAGGACTGGTATGACATAACATTTTCT
The DNA here is from genome assembly GCA_903632075.3 of Acanthosepion pharaonis. Lineage (NCBI taxonomy): Eukaryota > Metazoa > Mollusca > Cephalopoda > Sepiida > Sepiidae > Acanthosepion > Acanthosepion pharaonis. The sequence goes on along the minus strand of CAHIKZ030000779.1, from coordinate 5,008,430 downwards.
TTGTTTCTAACAAAAATTTTCCTATTTCTTAATACTTTGCTTTTTGAAAAGCATCATTGGCTATGTCACTGTGCCTTTGGATTTCAATGTCACACTTTCCATCTTCTGTTAAAGCACTTCCCAAATATTTAAATTTTTGCACTTGCTTGATTTTGGTATCTCCAATTTGTAATTTGCATGTTGGGCTGTTCATTTTGCTAACAACTATGCATTATGTCTTCTTGCAATTCTGGTAGATTTATAAATGTGTAAAATGGATTTCGACGAGAAAAATTGTCTGGCATGACACAGTGAAACAACTTTACAGTTGATTTAATATAATTGCACTACTGAATGTCTGTGGAAAATGTGACCAAGAAGGTGCAATGAGGTGCTATCTTGAAGGCTAGCATCATCCATGTTGATAGAAGGTAAATAAAGGTTCTCTACAGGGATTAAAATATAGCAGTTTCATTTTTAAATTTACAAGCCCTTCCTTACTGCAGTTAACAGCTGATTGGAGGTCCTTTTCAAGAGCATCTGCCAGTTTTACTTTGTGGGTCACGTCAGACTCACTATTAAGACAGGAGTAAATAGTTGTGTCAACATAATTACATAGTTGGATACTAATGACAATGGGAAGGTCATTGTTGAAGATAAGAAACAACGTAGGTCCAAGGATAGAAGAATCCTGGAGGACTCCTGCACTAATGTGAAATGCTCTACAGGATACCCAGTAAAAAAGTGGCAAATTTATTCTTTGACAAAATACACCAGCTCTAATTGGTCCATCTCAGTGGACCTCTAAAAGCCCAAATCTGAATGTTTATGGATTACTGTATCTGGAGTATAATCCTAACTCACTTGCAAAACCATCACTGTGACATCATTGATATTGATTCATTAAAACTTGGAATTAAATTCCTGTTGACACTTTCTGCAAAGCTATTACCTCCTGGTTAAAATGCTTACAACTTTGTGATGAACATTCAGGCAAACATTTCAAACATCTACAATAATTGTTCAGTCTGTGCATGAATCATGATAGCTAAATAAATTTCTTTATGAATTTACTGCATTTTTACTGTGCACCCTGTAGAATCATGGCCATTCAACATGACTTTCATTACCCAATTTGTGAAAACAATTGGATTAAGTCAAATATCCAGCCAGGAACACCTTCCTGGTCAATGTAGGCAGGAAAACCTTAGCATTTCATCTTGCCAAACCCTGTCAAAACCTTTGAGATATCTAAAGCCACAACCTGAGCCTAGATTCAGTGATAACAGTTAACACATCAGCCGTTGACCTAGGGAAAAGAAAGCAATATTGTTTATCTGCAAGAAGGCTGTGTGAAATGAGACATTTAACCAATTCAGAGTTGATTAGAGCATCTAATACTCCACCAGAAACAGGTAGAAGACTAATAGGAAGATAATTCAAGGAATCAGAAGGTTCTCCAGAGTTCATTTTTGAGAGCAGCTAACTAGTTGGACTTACTATTAAAAATGTAGAAAAAGCTTCTTCAGAATTGTTATTTAAAGTTCACAATTTTAAAGTTTGGCTTTTAGCCAATTAAAAAGGTTCTAGAAGTATACACTGGTAAGGAAAAGGAGCTGTGTTCATGTACAGATGCTCAGGAGGAGAAGACAATTAGCACTTGGTGTCTTTGCATCTATATCTGAGTAGTAATCAGCCATGTTTCTTTGAATTTACTATAGGTTCAAGTGAATCTTTTACAACTGACATTTTTCAGATACTGACTCACTTTTTATTTTTTATTTTTTTTTGGATTAACTACCAACTCCCACACTTAGTTGTTTTGAAAAGTAAATAGAGCCATTTGATTGGTCAATTATTCTATCTCAATAAACCCATGATGTGTTCTCTACTACATTCACTGAACTCATTATTATCGTCATCATTATTAGTCTCTTGACTGCTTCAATCATCAAGCAGGGGAGAGAGCAGAAGAAGCAAACAACTACCCCCAGGCTGACCTCTTGGCAGGACTATCAGGAGTTCCAACATTGTCATGCCCGTCCACTCTTTGATGTTGTCTGACCATCTCTTGCATTGTCATCCCCACCTGTGTCGATCTTCAACAGTGCCTTGCATGATGATCTTGCAGAGGCTGTCATGCTTGTGTGATGTCACCAAACTATACCATCTTCCAATGCTTAATAGTGGCAACGTGAGATTCTTGTCAGCCCACGAGACTTCCAACCTTGCTCTGTACATCAGTCAGTTACGTGCTTAGGCAATCATGTATCTTTCAATACATGACTGACAAGGCAGATTTTTTTCCCCGCAGTAGGTTGCCATTTCTTTCTGTAGTAGACCAGGTGCCATCCAAGGCTATAGGACCCAGTCTGTCCTGCTATTTATCTATAGCTGGGGGGGGGGGGAGAAGAAGAGGATTCATACCTTTCCCAAGGGTATTAGCATGTAAGTGAATGTAATGGATTTGACATGGAATTCAAATTTGGCTCTGTACATAGTCAATGGTTTAGTGCTTTCAGTAGGAGTTGTGGAGGAGTTTTCTCAAGCATTCTTGAAAATTTGGATCCTGTCTCAGCCAGGAATGTCCAAGTTTCATGCCAGTAGAAGTGGATGGAGATGACCAGTGATTTGCAGAGCTAGAATTTGGTTTGGGAGCTGATGTTGCTCTTCCATATCCTTTCCAGTAAGGTCAACACTGCTGTGTGTGAAATTTTGCATAGCAGGTGCCATCTTTTGACAGTTAACTTTCAAACTTTTTTGATTTCAGTTGCCATTTAAATCAAACCAATTCAAAAGAAATATTCTTTTTCTTCTTGAAACCAGTAATAAGCTAACCCAAAGTGGAAAGATTATATTGAATCAATTGCTAAGTTTGCAGGTGTTGAGGAAGACAATTTTTCTCACCAGAATCTATCTTACATATTTATAAGTCTACCATTTGTCCTTACTTTGAAAATTGCTGCCACATCTGATCTAGTACCCTTGTTATATATTTTAAAATCCAAAGAAGAATCTGCAATGTTATTGGTCCTGACTAGGCATCTCGGCTTCAGTCAATTTTATGCACTGTAATGTAGCTTCCTTATGCTTTTTCTATAAATAATTTCATGGTAATTGTTCTGATGAACTTTTCTCAATGGTACCTTGACTTTATGAAATTAAGTGCAGTACTAGAATGGTGCCAAGGTCACATCATTTTATAGTTGAAATAGCTAGATGTAATTGTAATTTCTATGCTAACAGTTTCTTCTATTGTACTTCTTAATTGTGGAACTCTCTCCCAGCTTGGTTCCCAATCAACTTTGATTTTCAAAAAAGTGAATGCAATGTCAATCGTTATCTTCTGTCTTCTTAATTCTTGTTCTTTTATTGTCTTCTCTCCTTAATAGTATATTTTTCTCATATTCTCTAACATCAGTAAACCCTTTCTTCTTAGTGGCTTTATTGCATTGCTTTAGGTGAAATGATTAAAAAAAAAGAAAACATTATGGCCATTTTGGCAGGGATGGATGCTAATTGTTTGTGATGTCTCCTGCCATTGTTCGGTCATTGTGTGGAGATATGTGCATGTAGAGCCTGCAGTAAGTATTTCGATATCAAACAAATCTCTCAATTCAATGGTAAACATTACTTTTTACATACTAAAAATCATAAAATAAGCCTGCTTTGAAAGCAAATAATTTTAGATTTTAATGTCATGTCCCTTCAGAAAATAGGAAATCATAACTCGCCACAGATTCCTTTTCTTTATTATCTCTGAATTACCATACTTTCTTGGGAAAGATAGTATTTTCTCATTACCATTTCAAAAGTTTCAGAGCCCACCTGTGGTTTATACTGTAACTATTAAGGTTTCTGGAAGAAAGCACTTAATCTGGAATGATCAATAGTTTGAACAAGGGCTGTACACTCAAACACTCAGTCATGATGACTTGTGACTTTATGCTAGCAAAACCATTTGTCAGCTTTCACCCACAAATGAAAGTTATTTAAGCTATCTAGCTGAGGATGGGGGAAATACAGATTTATGCCTTTCCCAAGGGAATTTGTGTGAAAGTGAATACAACAGACTATATCAGAATTTGAACTCAGGACTCACTGATTAACGTGCCAATATCCATTACAATACCTGCATATCTGGAATGCAAATATATGTGACATTTTAATCTCAGTAAAACCGATGATAATGAAGCTCTACTCTAAACAATATTTTCTTGTATATATACTATAAATTTATGGAGAATAATCACAGTCAAAATATTACTATGTCCTTTTGAGATTTACACTCTCCCTAGACTTCAAGTGGAACTGGTACATACAATCCATTACTAAAGATGTTTGGGAAATGGTTGGTTCCCCATACCACTCCAGTAAGTATCTGACTCCACCTGCTATCCTCTACCTTTACAAAAGCCAGATCAGTTGGAAAATGGAGTACTGATGTCGTATATGGAAGGGAACTGCCCAATCTTCATTTTCCACTTTCTGTAGAGTCCAAAAGCATCTACACATCCTTGTAGCTGACAAATTATTTTCTACTCTGCAACTTCTTTCTCCCAATCAAGATGTCACAAGCCTCTCACTGTTGTATCACTATTTCCATAGAAATTGTTCAGATGAACTTCATTCCTTAGTTCCAACAGTTCTAACCTTCATGGCTAAAACCTACCATGCCATATACATTGCAGTGAATCACCCTCATTCCCTTCATATTCCACACAAGCACAAACCACTGCCTTATGGAAATGACTACCAAGAATTTGCTTTCCCAATCACTACAATCCTAACCTGCTCAAGTCTAGGGTTAACCATTATCTTCCACACATATTCACATGAGTTTTGCCTTTTACCCTGTAGTCCTCTACTTCAAGTGGCTCTCGGGCCTTGCACAATGTGAACACCATATACTGGAAAAAAAAACAGGTCAGCTGAACAGAGGCAATAAAAAGATTTTGTCTTGCCAATACACTATGGAATCATCAAACAAGATTTAACAAGAACAATTCTATTAGTATTCATTGCATATTAAATGTTTATATTGCAATATTCATAATTATTTAAATGAATCAGAGATAAGAACTCAATATAAGAAATACATTAATTGCTTGAAAAATTATGTTTTGGATATGGAAATAAAGTTAGCAGATATAGACTTTGAAACGTCCCAATAGGAAAAACTTGGCTTTGCTGTGATGACTTTATATGACTCAATGATAAAGCATACTTGGTTTGAAAAGTTTCCCAGATTAAAATGGAAATATAGATTCAATTCCTGTAAGGAGGCACATTTCCCCTTAAGGGTGCGGGTTTTCATAGCCCTGTACTATTACTTTTAGCTAGTTAATTGTTTTTCTGCTATTTTAGATTACGTGACAGGCAGGGGTTATGTTACCAACTTAATTTTTACTTTGTTTTTGAAAATACATTTTTAAAAATTGTTACTGGGTTTTTATCATTTCATGCCCACATTTCATGTGGACTTTATATTTTAGAAAACAAAATGTGAATAGTGAACTAGATTAGCTTTCATAGAGAATATGTGGCTTTATGGCGGCTGAGATATGAAAGATGTTGGATTACTAAGGTAGGGATTATCTAGACTGAGCAGGAGAGAAATGTATTATTCCACTTTTTCATTTCAAATTCAAACTTTGTGTGTGTGCATTAAATGACACAAGCACATGCAAGCCACTGACACATAATACAGACATACACATATACAAAATCACACATAGGCAATGTTTGACAGACAAAGAATCAGCTCTTTTTTTATAATATAGATATTGTAGAATTTTTTTTTTTTTAAATCAAAATGTTGTCTCCAAGCATACCAATTTCCTTGGTGACAGGTACTGGCGCAAAAGTAAATCGCTTTCATCTAAGGGAACTGGTTCAGGATTTATTTGGTCATCATCAAATTCTGTAATTTGAACTCCTCTTGCCAACACACTATCTGGACGTTGATCAGAAAAATTCATGTTCAAACTGAAAGACAAAATTATTTTCTCAGTTGAAACTTGTCTATAAGTTATTTTTAAAATATAATTAAAAAAGAAAGAAAAGACTTTTTATTAGGTACTAGACCACCCATAAATCTGTTGGGTTTCATTTAAAAGCAGTTCATGATACAGGTAATGATAAGGTAACAGTATTATCAACTCTTTTATTAATTACACATTTTAATTTGTATTTAAAGATGTTAAGAGGAGGATTATTGTGCCACTAGACTTCATAGTTAACACATTGCCTGAACATTTGGAATAAGAGCTTAAAACAGATTTAGTCTTTTTCTAAATAATAAGTGACTTTTTATTATATATACTTGTTTCTTCCTCACTTTTATTTCAAAATAATGGTAGCAATTTAATGTGCATCTATTTATTTATTTACCATCAAGTCATGGGACACATATAGCCTCTTTACCTTTCAAGTAGTTGTTTATAAAAAAGGAAGTTCCAATGTAATGTAATGAATTGTATAAATATATGTGTTAAGAGTTAGCAAGAATGCATATCCAATTTTGTTTCCTTCACCACCAATTAGGTGGTGCTGTTTAAGTTCTATAAAAAGACAAATATTTCCTTCCTCTTCCTTTTTCTCCAGGATGTAGCATACCATACATGGGGACGTTCCTGCTGGTGCATGTTTGTTTCTCCACTGAACCCCTATACACATGCTGAAATACATGCACGTACCACATACACAAACAAGTACATTCTTAATAGCTAAGGTTTTAATATCTTTTACTTTCCTTTCAATTGTGGATACATTTATGTAATTTCTTTGTGTTAATTGTCATTTTTTTAAAATTCCAATTATTTTAATACTTATTTTTACCCAGACTCACATGAGTCCACCAAATATTGTTTCAGTGAGAAAAAGAAATAAAGAAGGGAAGATAGAAGTGTTTAACGTCTGTCTCAGTGAAATGGAAAAATTTGTCAATTTCAAACCTTTTCATTTCTACAATAACAACCAGCATTCATACTTATGATTGTTATTACATAGTTAAAGTTGCTAAGTTTAAATATTTAATGATATGATAGGGGAATTTCTATGAATATTTTATTGTCATAGAACTCACCATGAGTTTCCTCAATCATTAACTGAAGAATTAAGAATTATCAGAAATTTCAAATAGGAAAACCATGAAATTTTCACTGATATTTCTAGTTGTTGTATAATGTTCAATCCATGTAAGCTATAAAGGGATATTTTGGATTAAGTGCAGCAGCAATAAAAGAGCTTACACTGAAAAATTAATGTTTGTCCTTTAAAATAAATGCTTTTTTCATCATTATGTTACAGTCTTATTGATGCAGCTATGTAGTAGGGTAGATCAATAAGCCAGAGACAGTTACTATTCTGATCTGAAATTTTCCCTGTATAGAGTTCTCTGTGAATAATATTCACCACTGAATAAAAATGGATTGACAGAGAAAGAAATTATGTTAAAAACAAACTTTTTTCTTTCTTTTTTTAAAAAATCATTTTACCCAAAGCAAAGCAATAAAGCCACTAAGATGCAAGTGGTTACTGAGTATTAGAGAATATGAAAAAAAGACTGATTGATTTGTTTTTTTTTACAGCTTATCATCCTTTTTGAGATTATTTAAAGTTGAAACATATTTTAGGATTGTAAGAATATTTTGAAGATAATAATGATTTTCTGATACAAGTGTTACTATTTAACCCATAGTTGAGAGGAGGAGAGATGGATTCATACCTGTCCCAAGAGTATTTGCATGTAAGTGAATATAATGGACCCAAATGGAATTCAAACTCAGCTCTCCAATTTCTCATTCCATTACACCACCTGCACATCCAAGCTTACAGTACCTGGTATTCTCCCGCAGTCATCCATCTAGGTAATCACCAGGTTTAATGTTGCTTAACTTCGGTGATCAGATGTGAACTACTGTGTCAATATCATAACAAGGAAAAGAAAAAGTTTATTAAGGAGAGAGAACAACAAATATAAAGCCAATGCTTCTTTTTTTATTGTTCTATGTCAGTTTGGATTACCTCCCCTGGTGTATTAATACATTGGAGTAAAGAGATGTCTTCCACAAATCCTGACTTATGTATCTATGCCTAGCAAATGCATGCATCCTCCATACCATTACATGACATTATTAAACAATGATGACAGGTGACATTCTTTCTTCCTAGTCAATAAGATAGGACATTTCTCAGTCAATAAGACTTAGATCTGTTCTTTCTTGGCTTGAAGCCAGACTGCTGCGGTCACTTGTCTGTATCCCCTTTTGTGCGTTTACACCATTCTTAGTTTATGAAATTTTTGCAAAACTATTGTTGCTTTGCCTTGCATATATTGTTTGCTTGCTTAATATTATTTTCTGCCCTGTTCTTTTCTTTTCTTTCTCATGTTTATTGCAAGCTTTGTCAATTCTGTTTGTTAGGCATTTCTGCCAATTACATTTAACAATGGTCAATTACGCTACAGATACAAATCTTCTAATTAACAAGTAGCTTCATACCTTTGCTAAGGGTATTTGAATATAAAAAATCCAACTTGAATTGGAACTCGGCTCCTCAATTAAAAAATTTGAGTTATTATCCATTACACAACCTGCACATCCAAGATTACAGCACATGGTATTCCCAAGAGTTGCCCATCTAAGTATTGACCAAGCCAGACATTGCTTAACTTCGGTGATTCAATGGGAACCGGTTTTTCAACGTTATGTGGAAGTAAGCCTAAAGTTCACCTAGGTCAACTGTCAAGGTTTTGAAAGGTAAAACAAAGTCAAAGAAACCATTCCTCACGGAAGTTAAAAATATTTGTACACAGGTAAAATTATAATAGTAAGGGAGGTAAATCAACTTTTGGTGATAAATTCATGTATGGTTACTTCCCTTGGTCATTTAATAAGCGATAAAAAAAAAAAAAAAAAAAAAAAAAAAAAACTCCGACGTCCACGTCGTAAATCATGGAAAATGCCAAAGTAGGGGATCGCTTGGCAAGGTGAAATATGTGTGGGCTTTCGTTGGTCCCGATCCGCTATATTAGCCGTGAAGGCCTACCTACAGTGGCGTAGCTAGTGTTTTGTCGCCCGGGTCGTCCCTCAAGTTTGCCAGCCTTCCCCAACAATATTACAATGAGTTTGTTTACAGTTTAAGAGTCATAAATTAAATACCACATTAACTGTTAATGTGGTAATGATTAACAGAAACACGGTTTCGTTTTTCTTTTAACAATGTAAAAAAATGGAATGTCTTTTTAAATTATTTTGTTTTAGTTGAAGTTATATTAGCAAATTATTATTGTAGACTAAGAATTAAAAGTCCGATAAAATTAATTTCACTTTTAAAAACTGAAATAAATGTTAAAGTCTTTTGTTTAATAAAACTTCAACTATAAACAAAAACAAAAAATAAAAGATTGCATTGTTTTCTTTTACTACCGTGAAAACTTGTAAATTGAAGAATTTAAAAAAATGCCTATTTTGGGACTTTAAATAATTTCTGTTTTTCAGAAAATTTACTTTGGATAAATGCTTATGCTTATTTCACCCTGAAGTGATATCACTAAAAAAAAAAAAAAAAAAGAGCATGCCTAGCATGATGAAAAAGACGCCAAACTTGACGAAAACAAAATTTTAACGTCTAAATGTTTATGTTATTAAGAGGAAAGAACAAAGTATTTTTTAAAAATTTTTCCCTCATTTTAGAACATTCTAAATTTTGATTGAAAAACCTTGTTTCTCTTCGTGTCCAGCGGAACTACCAAGTAACATAAAATTTTAGCGCGTTTTTTTTTTTTTTTTTTCTGTAGTATGACAGACATTAATTTTGAAAAACTTGCAAAAATAAAAATAATTGTCGGATTTTAATGAAACTTTCAGAAACTATTCACAAATGATAGAACTTATTATAAACCTGTTTTCCTTTTTTTAAAGTCGTGGCAAAAATTTTTTCATATGTATTACCCCCCCAACTAATTGTACAAAAACTCTATAATTTTAATTTGGGGCAGATTAGTGATTTAGTTAAAAGCACAAGGTTTTATGGAAACCGAATCATGTTTTTTTTTTTTTTTTTTTTTTTTACTTGGACCACCTCTACCTGAAAATCACCTCTAATTGTAACATACAAAATCCTATAAAACAAAAATATTATTTAATTTCAAAAGCTTTTAGTTATTTTAAGGAACATAGACAATACTGTCTGAAAGTAAAAAAAATATTTCGATGAAAAATGAATTTTTAAAACATTTGTTATTTCTGAAATATTTTATTATTTTTACATTAAATGTTGTTAATTCTTCTAAAAGTAAGGAAAAGTTTGTACAATTTAATGAATGTTGTTAAGTAGATATATATTTACAGATTATAATTTTCAAAGCTTCTTACAAACTAAACAAACACCAGTATATAAAAAAATATAATTTGTGTCAATAATACAACTGCAAATCAAATCTACGGAAGACCAGAAGTATGATGTGTGTGGAAAAAAAAAAAGTCACATAGATTGAGTTTCTGTCTAGTATTTAAGTTAAATACTGAATTTTCGATATAAATATTTGTTATTTCTTTAATTATAATAGATTTTTACATTTAAGTTGTTAAAATATTATAAAATTAGTTAAAAGACACATTCAGTTTCGTAAATGTCCTTTTGAGATAGATTTATTTTTGCAAAACACATGTGGGAAAGTTAATTTGATTTTTCAATTTCAACTGAGAAGGGTACCTGCAAGTATCACTATCATCTTATGAAAGTTAAATTTGTATTTTATGTATACTTCTGATAAAATTTCATAAGAAAGGTACCTATAAATTAATTAGATACATTTCTTATGAAATTTAATCTCACTCTCAACAGTCTTATTTTAATTTCTTTATAATATATTTTCCATAAAGCATTGTAAACCTAAAGGTGAAAGTCAAGTACAAAAACAAAAAATTAAGGCGCTAAAAGTTTTCCTTAAAAATAACAAGGTAATTAATTTGTTCACTTAAATCTAAATAATTTCACTTCTCTCCTTCCGTAGAATAAATTATCCTCACGTAAGCTGTCAATACATCATGAAAATGGCTTTCATCACCTGTCAAGTGACGTGAAATGTTATGACCTGCTTTGTTTTATTTTCAAACTACATCTTTTCGGTGCAGAAACTAAGTAATGCGTGTTTCAAAATATTTTAAATAAACATTATAATTTCAGATTTTCTTAAAATAAGTTTTGAAAAAGTTATAATTGATTTTTAAAAGAATTTCAAACTGAGATTTTCATTTTTTTTATAAAATGGAAAAAAAGTGGTTGACATGATTATCTGATATAATTTTGCTGACTAAAAAAAACAAGATTTTTAACAAAAATTTTGGACATGCTAGGAACGATTAAAAAATGTAAAAAAATACCCCCAAAATACTTTGATCTTTCCTCTTAATAATAACATAAACATTTAGAAGATAAAGTTTTGTTTTCATCAAGTTTGGCGTCTTTTTCGTCATGCTATGCTCTTTTTTTAGCGATTTCACAGAGGTACCTACATGGCTTCTATTGGTGCAAAAGATGATGAGAATAAGAGGAAAAGAACAACTTTGAAGTTATTGCAAAAAGTGGAAATTTTAAACAAACTACATGCTGGTGAAAGTTCATTGTAACTAATGGCTTAGTTCAACATAGCAAAGTCAACATTGTATGATATAAAATCTTCCAAAGAAACTATTCTCCAGTGTTCATACTGTCATAATGAACAAAGAAATAAAATCATGATTGTGATTAAACCCGGACTGAAATTGAAAAATCTATTGAAATGGTTGTCAATTTTATGGAAAGAAAGCCTGCATTCAGCTTTGAAGATTGATTATAATCGTCATAACTGAATTCTGGCATGCATAATTAAAAAGAGTCTTTTGTTTAAAACACATTACAATCTAAAATTTCCATGTATAAATATATATATATATATATATATTTTTATATATATATATATATATATATATATATATGTATATATTAAATTAATTGATTTAAAATATTTTTTTTTCACACACATTTCTAACCATGTTTCAAAATGGAAGCTAAAAGCTCGAATTTAATTTTTGTAATTAAAGACATTAGTTCCATTTTTTGAAACATGGTTAAAATTGTGTAGCAAAAAAAAACATCATATTTTAAATCAATTAATTTATAATATTAATGCTCTGTAAATTTACATTGAGCACTATTTTGTAAAAATAAAAATATCTGTAAGAACACCGGATTATATATCTTACTGTTCTTTCTTTTTATTTATATATATATATATATATATATAATAATATAAAATTATCGTGCTAGACAATTTTTCTCATCACAATCAGTCATACATATTTATAAGTTTACCATCTGTCCTTGCTTTGAATACTGTTGCCACATCTGGTCTGATGCTTCTGCTATATATTTAGAGATTTTTATAAAATCCAAAGTAGAATTTGCAATGTTATTGGTCCTAAATTGGCATCTTGATTTTAGTCACTTTACCAATGCCATAACTGTGCCATTTCTATATTTTCATGGTAGTTTTTCTAATAAACTTTCCTCTATCATCTCTAGACTTTATGAATTTAAGTGCAGTACTAGATTGGCAGCAAGGTCTCACCACTTTTACAGTTGAAATTGCTAAATGCAATAGTAAGATCTATGCTAACAGTTTCTTCAGTATATAATACCTTTGGAATGTAGTCCATCATTTCTAGTACTATACAATGTTTGCAGGTATAAATTATTATTTCAAAGTAATTAACATAAGCTGATGCAAATTGTTATTTTTACTTATGTGGAAGCTACACCTCAAAGTACCTTGGAAGGAAAAAAAAACAATGGATGGAACGAAGGATGACATTTTGATCATAATATTGGATCCAATAATGAAATGTCTGATTTCTTTTAATGCAATAGTAAAAGCAATGAGAAATTTATAGGTTTTGAACCAAACTAAATAATAGTAAACTTTTCTATTTTTTTTTATTTGCAGTATTTTCTTATTACTAGAATTCTTTTGCAACACATTGACAAGTATTGAAATTCTCACAGTATTTAGTATTGTTGAAGTTATTGCTAACATTTTTTGTTGAGATTTACAAACTCTACTCTAAGCTGATTTGTTTGGAAAAATACTTTGATAAAAATCCTACTTTGCAGTTTAATAATTTCTTTAATTCTATAGGAATTCATAGGGAACAATATTCTTTAATTCTATAGGATTTCATAGCAAACAATATTTTTTTTAAGAAAATTTCATTTTTTTCTTTTTTCCTTTCTTTTTTGAAATTTTTCTGCTACAGTTGAAATCCTCTGCTTATTTGAAACTCTCCCTACTTTGTTTATATTGACAGTGCTACAACTGTGCATTATATCTTATCAAAATGAAATATATATAAAAAAAAAAAACAATATTGCATTTTTATTAAATAAGTATTTATTTTAATCATTAAATAGTTTTTAAAATAGTGTAACGATTTTGTATGTTAAATAATAAAACTTTTAATTTTTCAAAAAAAAAAAAATGAATAAAAACTTATTGTACTAAGCTACACACCCTAGTAAAATTAACAGTACTTTGTACCTATTACCTGTTAGAACTTCTCCCCAAAATTAGTTTTCAATTGGTCAATGTATGGCTATTTTAAAGGGTGTGACAGATGGACAAACAGAATTTTATATAGAGATGATGTTTTGAGCTCTTCAAATATGACCACAGCTTTTTTCTTTCTAAAACTTTGTCAAATAAAATAAGGATGTATCTTACATTCTAAAAAAATTGGTACTATGCTGCAAATGTTGCATATTTTATTCCAGCTTTAAGGTCAAAAGCAATCAACAAATATAAGCAAATGTTGACAATTTTTTAAAAAAAATGAGTTTTTTTGAATAAATAATATCATTATGATTCCATAACAATAATAATGTTGTTGGACTAAATAATATCAGTGTGACTTTAATAATAAGAATAATCTTGTTTGAATAAATAATATAACTCTAAAAGAATAATAATGTTTAATAAATAATATTATGACTCCATAATAATAATGTTGTTTGAATAAATACCATTATGATTACATAACAATAATAATATTTTTGAATAAATAATATATTTATTGAAACAACATTATTATATTTGTTTTCATCTGGAGATCATTCATTATGGGTGTTCTCCATCCTCAGACACAGAGCACCTTTTATGAAATATTTGCATTGTCACTCAATGCAGACTTACTAGGTTTTATTCTGATTTTCTCATTGTAAGACTTTACCTTTGAGGGTATATTATTATTCATCATGTCACAAGTCCCATAATACATTAGTGCCATTGGGACATCACATAGCAGCAGTGGGTGAATCTTAGTAGATAGGTTTACCTGTCATTCAGTTTATACTCCTCCCAAGTCTTTTAAACAGGAGTTTCCTTCTGGTTTAGGATTGGGTTTCCAGTTTCTTCTAAAGTCTAATTCAACTTTATACTCTTAATATCTCAGACTAAACTCTGAAATTTTATTTGCAAATTAAATCTTGACCTCTTCAAGTTTAAAATTAGCTGTATATCTTTCCTTTTATCTTGCCTATTATTATACTAATACAACACCACACAGTAACCTCTACCTTGAGTGCCCCTTGAGCATTGTATTGGGTGAACATTAGGGAAAAAAATCTTGGACAAGATAACCTGATAGGGCCTATTCCTCTTCAAAAAGGTTTTTTCCTAGAGTGGTTGCTACCTAAGGCTATAGAACTCAATATACCCTGCTAGTAACACCTTGCTAGAGAAAGAGATGGATTCATACCTTTCCAAGGGTTTTATTGATTTGGTCTCTACAGCTTATTAACCTTTTGCAGGTTATTTAAAGCCCAAATGTATTTTTTTTAGATTATAAGAATTTTTTTGATGATAATAATGATTTAATGATACAAGATTTGCTAATTAACCCATAGCTGGGGGAAGAAGAAGTGGATTCATATCTTTCCCAAGGGTATTTGCATGTAAGTGAATATGACGGACCCAAATGAAATTGGAACGCAGCTCTCAGATTAAAACTTTTGAGCTATTATCCATTACACCACCTGCAAATCCAAGCTTACAACACCTGGTCTTTCCTACAATTTGAACTTGACATGTCAATCCCATATTCTGTGCTGATAACCATGAATGAGCGAATGAAACATTTTTACATAAGATTTATACTATGCTATTTGATTAATTCCTCTTAGTAACTAATCAACTAACGGAAAATTTTAAGATGATCAAGATCACCATCATATTAAGCACATTGCAGTTGCATACCTCCACATGGGTGACATTTCATTTGTTTTGATGCGTTCATTACGAGTATAGGCATTTAGCAGCTTCATCCAGGGAACCGCCACTTTGTGGAACAGACTCACAACAGGACGCTTCCTCAATCACTACAATGTTAACCTCTTCAAGTCTAGGGTCAACTGTTATCTATTCTGCATATCTTCATAATCAGCACTTACTGCCTCCTCCTAAAATACAAATAAGACAGATATGGTAGAGCCCTTTAGGACACATGGTATTTGGGCTATCCGCTGTGGTCAGTCAAAGTGTAACTGGTTATTGCATCTATCACCTTCAGTTGATAAACAGCAACTAACTATCCTCACCGATGAGCTGTCACCCTATGGCACCTTAAGATATCAGTCAATTCTTCCTATGAAAAAGGAGCTAACTACCGTCTGCATCCATACAATGTATTACTGGAAGTGAAGTTTGCAAAATGTTTACAGTTACAAACTATAAGCTCCATATTTGATAGCATAAAAAAATGCACAGGCATTTTGTACCCATCCATATTTCTGCAGGGAATATTCTGGAAAAATGTTTTAAATTTAGCCATGTCATGTTTAAAGCAAGCTATCAGTATGTTACAAAACATTGCAAAAACCCTTTTAGCTCTAGGAGAAAACCTTACCTTATATAAAAATCAAGATGATAGTGTATGCGTTATCAGACGATTTCAAGAGAGCATGGATCTGTGCCCAAAAAGTTATGCCCCTGTTGCTTGACAGTACAGCATCTGTTATGACAGTACAGCCCCACACAGGAGTGACATAACATACATACATACATACATACATATATATATGTATATATATCTTTTTAAATTTGTAGGTCTGATGAATTGGATCATGATTACAATTCCAATGTAATAAATTATAACCATGGAATATTAGTGTTTGAGCCTTTTATATTATATTCTTACTCTGTCCTGGACATTGAGTTCTACCTGGATTCTATCCTCTTGGGAATTTATATATATATATATATATATATATATATATATTGAGAACATCTCAACATTTGGATTTCAGAATTAAACAACATTTATCCCCCAGAATTTTGAATCTGGCCGCTAGTGGTAGTCATCTGGTGAATACATTCGGGTCTTCCATGGCACAGCATGCCATAAACAGTAGAGAATATGTGTATAGTTTGAGTATCGACCGTTTTACCATTCTGTCTAGATCGCACTCAATATTTCATCTTAAAGCATTGGAGTCTATTTACATTAGATCTCGTAAGCCTTCTCTCTGCAAACAGAGAGATTGCTTGTTGGGTTTGAAGGTGATTGGAATCTAGTGTCTTTTTTTGTTTTGTTTTTTGCCTCATTCCCTCATTTTATCCTTTTAGTCCTCTAAGATATACCCAGAAAATAAAATTGATAAGATCTGGGTCGAAACTGGTCGTTTTAGTTTTTAGTTAAAATGCCATCAAAAACTTACTTATTCCTTGCTATATATATATATATATATACACACACTAATATTAACAATATCTATCTATCTATCTATATATATATATATATATATATATATATATATATATATACACACCACTAATATTAACAATATCTATATATATATATATATATATATACACACCACTAATATTAACAATATCTATCTATATATATATATATATACACACCACTAATATTAACAATATCTATCCATATATATATATATATATATATATACACACACACCACTAATATTAACAATATCTCTCTCTCTCTATATATATATATTATATATATATAATATATATATATATATTATTTCAATTTATAAATTCATGAATCATTCATACAAAAAACAAATATAGAGGTTAATGATTTAAATGGTAAGAATACATCTTTGCAAACAATATAAATGAGATACATCAGCCCCAAACCTGTATATGAATGATATGATCCCTGTTCATAAATTCCAGTTGCATAAGGTCTTTTAATTTTTAAAAGCTTTCATCTGTTCCTACAGATATCCACAGGTATGAAAATAGATTTTGTTCTTGTTTTTACTTCTCGGTAATAAGAGGACAACGAAAATAGAGATGAAATCCGAAAAAATGCTCTGAGAACTGTATTATTGTTTTGGAACGTGCGGTCGCAACGCTGAGTTTGAACTTAAACTTTAAGGTTGTGTTGTGTTAGGCTATTTCATTGCTTAGATACATGTCATGTGCATTGAAGTAACCAATAATACTTAAATATGGGGGCAAACATTCTCTATGCTAAAGTGTTTAAAAGTTAGTATGATGCTGTAGGATGTTTTGAACAATTTTTCATAAGGGTTTTATTGATTTTTATGTATTCAGAAGAGATAATTTAGATTCATGAATAATGGATCAGTAGAAAAATGGTGACACAATGTTGTTTTATAAACATGTGTTAATTGATAATGTTGCTATAAACATATTTTCTTTTTAAAGAGTTATGATCTTTTTTTGATAAGGCTGGCACTGGTGAAATTAAAGTTATGTCCTATGTTGTAAGTAATGAAATAACCTAACACAACATACAATTAATCTGCATCTCTTTGATTTTAAATCACATTTTATAATTTCTATCTTGATCTCTGATGAAGCTTTAATGAAGTGGATCAAGTTAGATTATCATCTGTTTCGCACTTGTTCAATTCTCTATTACTTTTCATTATATATGTATAGTACGACACCCAGTTTTTTTGCGTAAAAAACTGATCATAAAAACTTGCATGCACTATACTCGAGTATATATGATATCTATCTATCTATCTATCTATCTAACACATATCTAAGCAATGAAATATCCTAATACAACAAACAATTAATTTGTGTCTCTTTGCTTTTAATCATTTTTGTCATTTCTATCTTGATCTCTGATGAAGCTTTAATAAAGTGGATCATGTTAGATTATAATCTATTTCCTACTTATTCATTTTCCTATCATTTTCTTGGATTCTCATCCATACTCGATCTCCATATATATATATATATATATATACATATTTCCAAATATATTTGTATATTTATATTATAAATGTTAATTTTAGTAGGTACACATGTTTGAGTTGCTATCCCAGTTTTTATAATTTTTTTTTAATCATTTCACCAAAGCAAGGCAATAAAGCCACTAAGACATAAGGGGTTAGAGAATATGAGAAAAACTAATATTAAGGAGAGTGGACAATAAAAGAACAAGAATTAATAAGACAGAAGATAACAATTGACATTGTATTTAAATTTTTGAAGATCAAACTTGACTGAGAAGCCAGTAGAGAATTCCACAAGCAAGAAGTGTGAGAGAAGAAACTGTTAGCATAAAATTACACAACAGTTATATCGAGCCATTTCGTTAGCATAGAATTACACGACAGTTATATCGAGCCATTTCGTTAGCATAGAATTACACGACAGTTATATCGAGCCATTTCGTTAGCATAGAATTACACGACAGTTATATCGAGCCATTTAGTTTAGCATAGAATTACACCCACAGTTATATCGAGCCATTTCGTTAGCATAGAATTACACGACAGTTATATCGAGCCATTTCGTTAGCATAGAATTACACGACAGTTATATCGAGCCATTTCGTGAGCATAAAATTACACAACAGTTATATCGAGCCATTTCGTTAGCATAGAATTACACAACAGTTATATCGAGCCATTTCAACTGTAAAATGATGAAACCTTATCCCCAATCTAGTAGTGTGATTAAATTCGTAAAGTCTAGATACCATAAAGGAAAGTTAATCAAGAAAAATTGTCTAGCTCAACACATTGAACCAACTTTCCTAGCTGCAGACTTAGCAATTGATTTATATATACTCTTTCCATTTCATGTCAGCAGAAAACGTTAGTCCAAAAAGGTGCAATGAATTAATCTCCTGGCAGTTAACATCCACCATGCTGATGAAAGATAAAAAGGGTTCTCTCTGACACTTAAAAAAAGCAGGTTCATTTTGGAGGAATTAAAATTAACAAGACATTCCTTGCCCAGTTTAATAACAGATTGTAGGCAGTTTTTGAGATCTGCTGCCAGTTTGACCCTATTAAACCGATTGGACTTACTATGAAGACAGGAGTAAATAGTTATGTGATCAGCATAGATCCTGAGCTGAATAATATAATTCATTTTATTATTATTTTAATTATCGATTTTATTTCATTTTTCCACAATTCCAATACACCAACATACTGCTGATGAAATATTTGGGTAAAATTATTTTGGGGGTAGGAAATTAATTTTTTTTTTTTTTTTAGAGTTTGTTAGTTTTTCTACAAGTCATTTCTCTTTCTTAGTTTCCAACTAATTTCAAACAGCCTAAAGATAAATTTAACACTTGTTCAAAGTTTATTACATTTTATTTTAACAGCACAATATGAATGATATTTTTTGAACAATTTTTCATAAGGGTTTTATTGATTTTTATGTATTCAGAAGAGATAATTTAGATTCATGAATAATGGATCAGTAGAAAAATGGTGACACAATGTTGTTTTATAAACATGTGTTAATTGATAATGTTGCTATAAACATATTTTCTTTTTAAAGAGTTATGATCTTTTTTTGATAAGGCTGGCACTGGTGAAATTAAAGTTATGTCCTATGTTGTAAGTAATGAAATAACCTAACACAACATACAATTAATCTGCATCTCTTTGATTTTAAATCATATTTTATAATTTCTATCTTGATCTCTGATGAAGCTTTAATGAAGTGGATCAAGTTAGATTATCATCTGTTTCGCACTTGTTCAATTCTCTATTACTTTTCATTATATATGTATAGTACGACACCCAGTTTTTTTTGCGTAAAAAACTGATCATAAAAACTTGCATGCACTATACTCGAGTATATACGATATCTATCTATGTAACACATATCTAAGCAATGAAATATCTTAACACAACAAACAATTAATTTGTGTCTCTTTGCTTTTAATCATTTTTTATCATTTCTATCTTGATCTCTGATGAAGCTTTAATAAAGTGGATCATGTTAGATTATAATCTATTTCCTACTTATTCATTTTCCTATCATTTTCTTGGATTCTCATCCATACTCGATCTCCATATATATATATATATATATATACATATTTCCAAATATATTTGTATATTTATACTATAAATGTTAATTTTAGTAGGTACACATGTTTGAGTTGCTATCCCTGTTTTTTTTAATTTTTTTTTTAATCATTTCACCAAAGCAAGGCAATAAAGCCACTAAGTCGTAAGGGGTTAGTGAATACTTTGAATATCAAACAAGGCATTAGCAAACCAATCCATTGTTTTTCCTAATAAGTCATGTCAATTATTCACAGATTATAAATGATTCTATGGAGAGCCATGATCACCTACATACATACATGGCATTTACAAAAAAATACCCTGGTGGAGGCATGATGATTGGAGATTTAATCCAGTATTTGGGTTTCAGGTTCCTTCTAAAATATACTTCAACTCTATACTTTCAACATCTCTGCCTGAAATCTGAAATTTTATTCACTAATTTCTTTTTTTCTCTCCTTAATAGGAGTAGAAAGGTTCGCTGAGTGTCTACTTTACACTTCTCCTTGGTCTTTTGAATACAAGTAGAGGTTTATACCTTGATTCCTGTTTAGGATTGGATTTTTGGTTCTGTCAAAATTCTATTTTAACTCTATACTTTTAATGTATCCATCTGAACACTGAAATTTTATTAATTTCTTTTTCTTCACAATAGAAGTAAATAGCTTTGCCTATTGTCCTATTTACACGCCTCCCCAATTTTTAAACAGATGTAGAGGTTTAGCCTTGTTTCATGCTTAGGATTTGGTTATGGGTTCTTTCTAAAGTATAGGAATAAAATTCTATATATATTTTTCAATCAGTAAAATCCTATCAGAAGCTTTGTTTGATAAACAATCATTACAAGGGTAAATACTGCCAAAATACTTGTACACGTAGTTGTAGACCTACCACATGTTATTTTTTAATTATTTAGAAAATAACAATAATAACTCCCTTTATCATTGCTGCAAATTTGAGAAAAACATTTTTTGTGAGCCAGTAGGAAATTATTTTCTAACTAATGAAAACCTTGTATTCAAAAAGTTCACACCTCTGTGTGAAATTAGATTTCATATCCCCCTTATGGATATAAAGATAGAAGCCTTCTCAAGGCTCAAAACAATTTCAGAGACCAGTTTGATCTACACACCTGTGCACCCAGACACAATGGAAGAGACAACTACTAACAGCCACCAACTAAGGCCTTGTGCATGCACACAATAGAAGGGATTAACCAGCAACTACTGACTAAGCCTTTTGTCTATGAATGCACAAAGACATTAGGCTGACCGTCATAAGTCTGTCCACATATTTCACACCAGACTATGAATACTTAATTACTTTATAAAACAAATGTCCCTGCAAAGAAAATTGAACATTTTATTGTTACTGTATATTTCTGAAAAGAATATATAAATGTTATTTCAATTGGCATTCTGCTTCTACTTTTCCTGCAGAAAATAACCTTTTGTGTGTTCATTTAAAAGATGTGTTGTTGTTGTTAAATGCCTGGAATCCTGACACTGGGATTATAATGAAAACCTGGATAGATGGATCCAAAAAAAAAAAAAAAAAAAAAAGTCTTGTTTTTTAATCTTTTTCACTTCCAGTAGTCCCCTGCATTTTAGTGTCATTATTGCCTGCTTGGAGTGAATTGATAGAAAAAAAAAAAAGAGTTAAAAAAATCAAACATAAAACAACTGACCTAAAACAACATGCAATAACTTTAATGTTCTTTTTTATTGTCAAATTTATGGTGTATTCTCAACCGGATATATTTTGATCACAGATCAAAGTAAACATCTATGGTCTTAAATTGAAGCTCTGATCCTTCATAATTAATGAATTTATGAGAATTAAAATTAATGATATGAATGTAGTTCAAATATTCTAAGACAATTATTATATCTTTCTTTGCATCTACAAAATGATTTGGAAATTCTCTTGCAATTAAATTTTAAAACTGGATTTTAGCATCTCTTGTTAGAGAGATCTTCCTTGTTTTTTCTTTTTTCTAATATAGTATGTCTTTTCAGGGTGTGGTTGATCATGGCTCGTTTTAAAAAATACGTTTAAAATTTAAAAATGATATTTTAAAAAAAAAAAAATAAACTGACAAATTTAATATTAGTTAATTAATGAATTCTAGAACCTTATAAAAATTAATTTTAAAAACACTATCAAGAAACAAACTCTTTAACAAAATACA
Source organism: Acanthosepion pharaonis (assembly GCA_903632075.3). NCBI lineage: Eukaryota > Metazoa > Mollusca > Cephalopoda > Sepiida > Sepiidae > Acanthosepion > Acanthosepion pharaonis. The sequence goes on along the minus strand of CAHIKZ030000779.1, from coordinate 4,985,890 downwards.
CATTTCAATTAGATATTTAGAAAACTTACCTTAATTTCGTTGTCGTGTTTACATTACGGGTGATAAAAAAGGTTTGTCTCAAAGAAACAATCAGATTTTTCAATTAACTAAATATTTTTACCGTACATTCCGGTATATACATATATACAGTATACATATTAAATTTTAATTAACAACTGAATTTAAACAATTTCTTTCCAAACATGACCAAGTTAAAAATAAGGTCGAAACGACAGTTAACTACATATAATAAATTATTAACACAGTCATGAATAGCATAGGCGGACATATTTGTAAAAAGTGACACCGCCTTGTTGCTATTAGCCGCTAGCGCGATGTTGCTAGGTGTTGACATCGTTTTACGGCTGTCGCAAGATTTAATATTTCTTGTTATTATCGATTTAGATATTAGTTTTTAAAATTTTTTGATTGATGCTACTTAGATACATTTATTTTCTAAAAATTATTCCTTGAATTTTGATAAGAAATTATACTTGTACTGTCGTTATTACGCCATAAAAAGTAACGCGCGCGAAATTTGCACGTGGTCTGTAAATGAGATGTTATTGTTTTGAAATATATTGCAATTGTGAAGTGAAGTCGGAAAAAAACTGTTATGCCTCCTAAAAAGAAACAGAAAGTATCCACTGGTATGTAATAATTAATGGTGACTTTTTATTTGATTGTTATACAAATTTATTTCTAAAATTCGGTCCATTCTCAATTAAAACAAACACAAAAAACATGGCCCCACATTATGTCGCCAAAGAAAAAAAATAAAATCAGCTAATATTATATTTCTTTAAGGAAATTTCAACAATAGTTTATTTAACAAATCGAACACCAATAAAATCTTGTGTCGATCAGGGAAAACAAAAAGAGTCGAACGGAAGTTCATTTAACAGCAAAAGAATTTGCACAAAGAAGCTTCGTCTGTCAAACAAACAAAAAAACTATTTGTGCGCTTTTAACAACAAAAATGCTGTTTTAAACGTCGAATCATATTTTAATTTTAAAGATTTCTCTACGACCAGAAATAATCAATTTGTATTTTTTTTTTTTTTTTTTTGCATATTACAAGCATTTTTTTTTCATGTTCATATGACTTGACGTGGTTTCTTTTTTTTTTTTTTTTTTAAAAAAAAAAAAAAAAAAAAAATGCTACCCCTGTTTTAATTAAAATATTTGATAAAAATAGTAATTTTGTGATTCAAACAGAATTTTCAGTATTCGAACGAGTTATTGAATTATCTTCCTAGTGAATAGAAATATTTCTTTGAATTTTTGGTGATCGGTACCCCTCTTTTTGATATCCCATGTGTAGTTTTTAATTTGGGGGAGGGACTGTTGGTCATTTTTTTTTTTACAGTCATAAAGTAAAAAAGAAATATTCCTGAGATGTTTGTTATTTCAGTAAAAAAAAAAAATATGTAATATCAAATGTGAATAGACAGAAAATTCGCCCCAACCAAATCTTACCAAAGATAATTCAAAAACTCAAGAAATAAATTACGTTTGACAGCATAAAACACAAAAATGCGTGCCCATGTTGTGCATGAGTGGCTTACAATTATTACATGTGCTTGTGCCATTTGTACACGTAAAAACACATGCACATGTTGTTATAACTTGATTACCAGCTAGACATCTCTCTGATTTTCCGCTTCAGTAACGTGCTAGAAAGTTTTTCTTGTCAGAATCCATCTTCTTGTGCATTTACAAATCTACTATTCGTCCATGCGTACCAATATGGAATTGGATAAAAGTAAAAAGAATAATGAATTTGAAAATGTAAGTTTCCTTCGGTATTCGATTCGTTAATTTGAATGAACGGAATGTGTGTATATGCAATTAGTCATTGGAGTTTGTTCGGTTATCTAAATCTTCCGGTAACAAATACGCTCCTATTAAGACACAGCTGTTAGGGTTCCTAGCCCCTCTAAAAAGTCAATTCAGGTTTGCTATGGTAAAATTTTTCTATCCCAAGTAAACATCATCACAAAAATTACAAAAGTCATTTTGTCACAGCTTATTTTCTCTGAAAAAAAAAAACTGGATTTTCATATGGGTAAAACAAGGTAAAATGTTGAAAAATGACTGTTTTGTCATCATCTGAACAAAATATCAAGGAAGCTTTTGACCTGAACCCCATGGAACTAGGTATTTTCTGAAAGCAAACTATATATTCTTTCATTTTAAAGTAAAATTGGCTGGTATAAATGACTCAAAAAATTTTTCAGGGGGTTAGATGTGAAAAAATAGTGGAAATTTTTCATTTTTTCTAGTTCTAAACAAAAAATTTCCCAAATAATGGGAAATTAACCTTTTTTTTTTTTTTTCTTTAAAATCAGAAATCCTAAATGATAATCAAATTATTTCAGGCATAAAATTGAAAGTTTGAAGGAAAACAACATTCCTAGGGGGGTCAAAATGTGACAAAGTCCATTGGTAATTTTCAATTATATAGCCACCAAGGGTTAAAAAATATTGACACCTGGCCACAGAAATCTTCAGTAAAAGGCGAAAGATTTATCCTCAATTCCTGACCACCAGAAACCAGGAGTTTATAGCAGCAATAAAGAAAATCAAACCAAATTGACTTTGACATATCTGGGTCAAAGGCTAGCCAGCCAATGATAAATTTTGAAGAAGCTGTCATCAGCTTGTAATAAATCCCACCACTTACAAGATAAGAGCAAAGAGTGAAAAAAAAAAAGATGGAATATTGGTAAAAAAGGGCTTGATATGTGGGGGGGGGTCAAACCTATGTTTGAATAATGGCTTGATGTGTTTTGTTTTGTTTTGTTTTTTTAATACCTTGTGACCTGAGTGATGACAACAACACCTAGCAGACAACATTGTTGTTTTTTACTGTATGTCTTTCATATTTCCCATTGTCTGGTGATATAGGGGTTCCTTTTATTCAATAATGTTCACACCAACTTAAAGAGAAAGGATTGAAGTCTGAAAAAAAATTGTTTTGAAGTGAAAAAAAATATTTTTTCTTAAAAAATTTTTAATGTAAACCCCCGAATGACATTTTTCACAGCCAAATCGAAGATTAATTACCAGTGAATAATTCCATGTGCAAACAATAGCCCTCTAGATCCTATAACATGGTCCCAAAACATTTAACTGATTGATCGAAAACTTGTTGCACATAATTGTGTTTTCCATGGTCTGTTTCCACTATTTCATCTTGATGTTGTCATTTTTGGACAGCCAAGTCATCAAGGATTCAGGAAAACAGTTTGGCACAGGTTTGCTTTGAGAACTTTGCATTCAATGAGAAGTTTAAAATGTTACTGATGAATGGGATTTTTTGCCAAATATTTCATTCAAGCACCATGTTGGATTTTCCTATAGGACAAAAACAAGTCTTTTAAACAG
>CAHIKZ030000779.1:4757500-4977500 GCA_903632075.3 Acanthosepion pharaonis | reverse complement strand
AGCGTCTGTTCTAATGTAATTTCAACTTTATAGTAACTTTATAGTTTTTATATTTAATAGTGATTAAATTTGGATTTTAAAATTGGCAGTTTTTAATTTTAATATCAAATTTTATCATATAATTTAATAATTATTGGTTTGAATAAATTCTTTTTAATATTACCCGTATTTTAAAGATCTGAATAGCTATTATAACATGATTTCGTTGTCAAGCTTTTGAATCTTTCTATACTTGGTTTTTGATTGGTCATTCTAGTTTTTGTAACAATGTTTTCCCCTAGCGAAGGATCGTTAATTAATTTGAAACTTTTAAAACCATTTATTTTATCTTCAACATCATCACTTGATAAGACACTGAGGGTGTTGAAACAAAATGGCTATTTTTGTAGTGATTTTATAACATATTTATGTTATAAATTTTTTTTTTATAAAAAATAATTCTTTTTATTCAAAAATTTATAAAAAATTACAAAATTATCAAAATATGTAAACCTAATACAATCCAATATTCATTATTTACCATTTAATAAATAACTATGAAAACAATTTTTTTTTTTATTTATTCATAATTTTTATAAAAATATCAATGAACTATAAAACAAGAAAATGTGAACAAAATATATTCACTATTTTGCCTTTTAAAACAGTAAACATTGATGAAGGAGTCAAAACTGTATACAGTAATAGCAGCATCAAGGAATTAACTGTCCTTTCCACACACCATTTCTTTGCAAGCTCAAAGGTTAAACATTGCCAAATTTTGTTTAGAATTAATTTTCAGCTATTTAAAAATCTAAATACAAATATTTTTTTTCTTTTTTCATGCCATCTAGATACGGAGTCAACAAAAAAGGCAACAAAGAAAGTGTCCGTTTCGTATAGTCACTGGTTGATGAAATCAGAACCAGAATCAAGATTTGAAAATGGAGTTGACATGAAGGTGATTCTTTTTGCATTTTTAACGTTTGTTTTATTAAGTGTTATACTATATACTTGTGCTAGCACATAGTCACAAGTCATCATGGCCGAGTCAGTATAAGCATACTGTGTCATCCAGCCTTTTTCAAGGAATTTCAAACTGAACCCTTTGTCTATAGCTAGCTTGTCTTGTTTCTATATAAAATGCTTGCTTATCTTTATTGCCCTGTTTTCACTAAGTCTAAATTTGTGTGACTCTGTGCAAGGAATGAACTCGCAAATTATTTTTATGTATCTGTGTCCCCTTTTATTTATAAGGGTAGCAGTGTACAATATTGAAGATAAGGCATTTATAGATAGTATGGATATAAGTACCAACACTAATATTTGGGTTAAAACTATAGTGTTGATTCTTGTAACCCCCCCCACACACACACACACACATATATATATATATATATATATATATATATATATATATATATAATATCAAATCCATAAGTGGAAAGGATAATTCAAGTAGGTCTTTTTAATATAAATTAGAAAAAAAAAGGTAGATCCATAAAGAGCTAACTGCTATATATATATTTTCATTTTTATATATATATATATTTTCATATATATATATATATATATTTTATATATTTTCATGCTATTTTATATATATATATATTTTCATATTTTCATACTATTTTATATATATATATATATATATATATATATATTTTCATGTGTTAGTGGCTGCCATGTTAGGATTTTCAACTCCTGCATCAATTTAGAATGTTTTTGTTTTGTTTTTTTCGGGGTTTTTTTTTTCATACTCATGAAATGCATTTAGTATCTGTCTACATTTCTCAGATGAGGTATTGTAATTATTTACATTGTTTGGACTGTTGTCCTCATCTTTATTGCCATATTCACAATGTTTTCGCTGTTATACACTCCGGCCTTCTTCAGGTGATATACACTGGAATTTCAAATCAACCCTTTTATTTAGTCCATGTTGGTAGATTATTCTAATTCCATGTGCCATGCCTTTTTTGGATATGTCAGTTTCAGTTAATTCTCTTTAGTAACACAATTTAAGTTTTTATTCCCCCTGCTTTTGCCAAGTATTGAACTCACAACTCTTTGGGTCCAGTCACTTTTGTATTACACAAGCAATGCTTTTATCCACTGGGTCATGTGGTGTGCTCGAAATGTCATCAATATGGCAATAAAGATGAGGACAACAGCCTGAATGATGTAAATAATTGTTGTGGAGTGATTTCACAATGGAGGCTTGTATTTGTATTAAGTCAGTCCTAAAATAGGTTCGACGTACAAAACGTTAGGAACTTGATATAATATGTATAACGCAGAGTAATCTAGTTGTGGGTGCTGATACTTTAGTATTCGACTAACGGTCGTCCGGCATTGACTGACTGAGTGACTCACTCACTCTTACTACTCCTACATATTATAGATGGGAGAGTCTATTAACTATAGAACAGGTGTGTTCCACTATAACAATAGTATAAATGCATTTTGTATATTTGTTCTAAATTAAATGAAATTTTATTGATGTTTTTTTATGGTTAAGCCATCTATTATATGTAGATTTTTATTTTAGATTTTTTTTTTAAGTTTAGCATTGAAGACTTGCAGAAATGTTCAAATCAAACTGACTGTTGGGATGGAGTTCGAAATTACCAGGTAGGTTTGGATTGTTTGTTTGATTCATTTTTTATACCTTATCAGCCACTTGCAGGCTATTTAAAGCCAGAAACTATTTTTAGATTGTAAGATTTTTTTTTTTTTTTTTTTTTTTTAATAATGACTTAGTGATACAAGTTTTACTAATTAACCAACAGCTGGGATGGAGAAGAGGTGGGTTCATACCTTTCCCAAGTGTATCTGCACATTAGTGAATATAACAAACTCAAAGGAATTGGAACTCAGCACTCCAATTAACAATTCTGAGCCATTATCCATTACACCCCCTGCATATCCAAGCTTACATCATCTGGTATTCCCCAGTGGTCACCCATCTAGGTACTGACCAAGTTTAATGTTTCTTAACTTTGGTGATCAAATGAGAACCAGTGTTTCAACATGATGTTTACGTAGGCCAAATGCCAAGCGGCTCCCTATATCAAATAAAAATGCAATAAGGAAACAAAACGGACAACTGTTTACATAATAAGAAACAAAAAAGAATAAGGAACTTTATAAAGTCATCTGTACTTGTCATCAGTTCAATGTGAGAGGACATTTTCAAAGCTAAAAATCATAAAGACAAGGTTAAGAAATTCATTATCTGAGAAGAATTTGGAATTGTGTATGTTGCTATCCATTGAAAAGGAATTTTTAGATGAATGCAGAAGCAATTATTGGTAGATTTAGACAATCACCTCGTGAACACAAACGATTGCTCATAATATAGTGAACTGCATGCAATGCTCTATTGTTCTTTTGAACTGACTATTAATGTGGAAATTGTGTAGTAAACTATTTAAAAATATCAACCATTTACTTAAAATTAAGTATAAATAAAAAATTAAATTATAACATTCTGTATTTACATTTCGTATCTACAGCCATTATATTTACTCTATTCACAAAGACACAGAGTAGTATGATAATATATTTCAAGCATTTTACAGAGTAAAATTAAGACAGATGCATTTACTATTTAGATAATCATTAGATCAGTGGCAGACTGGCCAGGGTGTCAGCTTGCCCAGTGGCAAATGGTCTCTTATATCAAATTAAAATGTCATTAAGAACCAAACACAGACAACTGTTTCAGTAATAAAAGCAAAAAGAACTTTATAAAGTCATCTGCACACTATCAGTTACTCACGTCCAATGTGAGAGGACATTTTCAAAGTTAAACATCATAAAGACAAGGTTATGAAATTTGCTATCCAAGGAGAATTTGGAATCATGCACATTGCCATCCATTGAAAAGGAATTGTTAGATGAATTGGTTTCAGAAACGAACAATCATCTAGTGAACACAAATGATTATTCTTTCTTAATATAGTGGAATGCATGAAATGATCTTTTGAACTATCTGTTAATAGGTAAATTGTGAAGTAAATTATTTAAAATTATCAACCAATCACTTAAAATAAATAATTCAATTACCACATTCTATATTTACATTTAGCATCTACTGCCAGTAATATATACATGTAACTGTAATTATTAAGAAATACGCATTTTTTCCACAAAAATTTTAATTGTACCATTTTTTTTTTGTATGTTTTTTTTTTGTTTTTATATTTATTTTTTTTTAATTTTATTTATTTGTTATAAAAATTAAATAATAGCATTATAGTTGTGGGTGGGCCCCTCTGTCTCCTGGCAACTAATATTTTTAAACCCAATCCACCACTGATGATACTTTCAATTATATGATGTGGGATTAGAAGCATCATGGTTGAAAAAAACTGTATATATACTTTCTACTTTCATTAATTGATTTGCTTTTTATGGCTTATCAAACTTTTGCATGTTATTTAAAGCCAGAAAATATTTTTAAAATGTAAAGATTTTTGGGAGATAATGATTTATTGACACAAATCCTACTAATTAATCAGTAGCTGGGGGAAGAAGAGATGGATTCATATCTTTCCCAAGTGTATTTGAACATAAGTGAATATAACAAACCTGACTGGAATTGTTTTTTTTTTTTTTTTTTTTTTTTTTTTTTTTTTTTTTTTTTTTTTGTTTTTTTTTTAAATTTAAAAAAAACTTCAATCTGGGGAGACTATTTCAGAACATGATTCTATTATTATTTATTTTTCTTAATCATTTCATGATAACCAAGGTAATAAAGCCACTAAGACAGAAGGGTTACTGGGTGTTAAAAAATATGAGAAAAATAAACTATTAAGGAGAGAAAACAAAAGAACAAGAATTAAAAAGACAGAAGATAACAACTGAGATTGCATTTAAATTTTTGAAGATCAAAGTTGGCTGGAAAGCAAAAAGCCATAAGAAAGTTCCACAATCAAGAAATGCGATAGAAGAAACTGTTAGCATGTAACTTTCAGTTACACCTAGCCATTTCAATGAGACATAGCTGCCATTCTAATACTGCAATTAAATTCATAAAGTCTAGGTACCGAAAAGGAAAACACATCAGAACAATTACCATAAAAATATTTATAGAAAGGTCACAGGGAAGCTATGTTATGGTGGTGGGGAAAGTGACTGAAGCTGAGATGCAAAGTCAGGATCAATAACTTTGCAGGTTCTGCCTTAAATGGCACAATTTTATGCTATTATTTATAGGAATTGGTAATTTTATTTTTATTAGGTATGTTTTAAGTAAATTTAGGCATTTCTTTACAGGAACATTTATATATAAAGATTTTATATCTGAACTGGTCATGTATTTGTTTTTTATGTCTATAGTTTTAATTTATTTAAATGGTCACCAGAATTTTTTTTTTCTATATGCAATGTACTAATTCCTTAGTACAATGAGCTTCTTGCATATCACACTTGTCTCTTAAGTCATGTTGATTGAAAGACACAATATCTAATTCAGCATTCAGGTTGATCCAATGTAGTTCTACATTCATCAGTCAAAAGAAATCAGTTTCCATGTACTTTTCCACCTAATTTATATATTTCTCTTTGTGATGTTTACTTAAAGGTGGTAGTTTGGTTGCTTTCCTGTCTTTAACCAATGTTCATAATAATCTGCATCTTTTCTCTCTACCTAAGTTTGCAATGTCAGCTTCTTCAAATCTTACCAGTTAATCCACTTGTCTTCTTTTAGTTTTACTCAAATCTCTTTCACTGGTATTCTTCAAGCCAATTCATTTATTCTTCTTCTTGTCAATGTTTTTCAATTTCTTTCTATGATCTCTACTCAACTTTCTTCCTATTTCCAACTTTGTGTTACAATCACTTGATAAGTTTACAATACCTTGCTTCTCTTTTGAAGTTAAATCTTTCTTTCAATCCATGGCAATTTTTATATATCAAAAATTGAAAAAAAAATATCACGATCTCTAATACTATATATAAAGTAGGTTTCAAGTTATGATGTGTGTCTTTATTAAAAATGATGAACCATAAGTTTTCTATTGGAATAATAACTGGAGAGGCTGGAGGTTACTCCATTAATTTATCTTTTTTTTCTTTTTTTTTGTGAGATAAGCGATAGTCTAGTCAGCTTTGTACAATGTAAAGGAGCTTTATTTTGTAGGAATATACTCTTTTGTTTAAAACATTTTTGTTATGACCTATACTACTCAAAAAAACATTCAAGAACTTACAATAATTCTTTGTATTTATCATGCTATCAGCATAAATTGTGAAGGGACCTATAATATTATTGCCTAACATCAACACCAGCCCTAAATATTACTCCATCTCCCCAACTTGTCTTCCTTATCATGTTGATTGAAGGACCTAATATCTAGACAAGTCATCAGGTCCATCCAATGCAGGTCTACATTCATCAGTCAAAAGAAATCAGTTTTCATCTACTTTTCCACCTAATTTACAGATTTCTATTCTTAAAGATGGTTGTTGCATTCGTGCCTTGTTTTTAATATTCTAAATTTTTTTTCTCTCTCTCTGTTTACATCTGCAGCTTCAGTTTCTTCAGATATTTTCTTTCTGGTCAATCCACTTTTCTTGCGTATTGCCCTTTTAAATTTTCCAAAATCACTTTCCATGACCTTAAATAACTGAAAAATGTCATAAACTAAACCAAGCTAGTATTTTCGTGACATTTGTTAATAGCAATTTTTTTTTTTTTTATTTTACTTACCTTGCTAAGGTTTGTTTTGTTGTTTTTTTGTTTATTTTTGTTTTTTCTACATTGTGTTCCCATTACTCACTAACTTTACAATATTTTTTTTTTCTTTTGTATTTCTATCTTTATTATGCACCATGTCAATCTTTACAGATTTAAAATTACAAAAAATACATGGTAAAAAAAATTTACACCTTTTATTTAGAGTATGATAAACAAGCTTCATGTGGCATAAAATCTAACACTACCAAATAAGTTATTGCAAATATTTCTAGTAAAAATAAATTGCCTTAATTTAAAACTCTCAAATTCACAGGCTGGTAAAAATAGATTTATACTAAAGTTATCACCCATGTCAAGATATATATATGCACACACAAATATAAAAGAATAAAAAGAATATAAATTCAAAAATTCATAGCATTAATTTTAAAAAAATGGGCTCAATACACGTAGTAGAGCAATAAATATTTATTATAAACTGTTGCAATGGAATATGCAAAATACCATTTTTTTATCTTGGTACATTGCATGTTCCATTGTGACACTTTATATGATAATCAGAAAATAGTACTTAGTTCTTACAAAAAATAGTACTTAGTTCTTACCAACACATTTTGTCATTCAAGTCAAGTGATGATAAACAAAAATGAAATGTTTTGTAGTTACATGAAATTCAAAAAAGACGCTCTTTTTGGGTAATAGTAATGTGTTTTTTTTTGTTTTTTTTTTGGCTAAGTAAATACACAACATTTTGCTTTTGTTTATCATCAAGTCAAGTAATGAAATGTATCAGCAAAGATTAAGTACTATTCACAATTGTCTATTTTATTCAATTTGTCTTCTCCACAGATTTATTCTGAGAAATTTAATGCACACACACACACATATAGAGAGAGAGAGAGATTTTTAGGGAAAAACAAAAGTAGGAAGTTTTTGTGTGACACATTACATTTTATATATATATATATATATATATATATATATATATATATGTCTGAAGGAAAAAAGACAATAGGAAAACTAGTTTTAGCCAATGTGTTTTGTCAATGTGGACATTTTCAAGACAAAAAATCAAAATGAATTTATTGAAACATAATATCTATAAACAACAAACAAAATGTCATTAGCAACTAGAAGAATTTAGAAATGCTATTGTATATTCATATGGTCAAGTGAAAAATTACACCAATTTATTTAAAGAATATTTCAAATGTAGAAATATTGTTTGTATTATTGTGTTGGTGGATTAAACCATTTTCTTTTGATTTCTTGATATATTTATTATGTACATTGGCTTGGGAGAGTAGTGATTCCGTTAGGAAAAGTGATATTGAGGGAAAAAAACCTGGTTGAAGATTAATATTTGGAGAATATTCAATGGTGTCATGCTCGAGGATTTTCCTTTTGAGTGAATTATTTTCTTTTTTATGAGTAGCATTTATAAAATCGAAATTGTGATTAAATTTATTAATAATTTCATTTTTATAAATGCTACACTCACAAAGAAAAAATATTATATATGATCTCCAAATGAGAGAAAGAACAGATGAAGTAAAATTCCTTTGTTCATAACATAGTTGTGTATTTGGCCAGCAAACCCTGTTTGATACAAGTTTCATTGACAAGTTTGACAAGGTACTTTTGTTTAGTTTTTTACTGTTTTCTTGTTAATGTAGAAGTCTCTTCTTTTCTGGGCTTAATGAATGTAAAAAAATTGTTCAAAAGTTTGTTGGTTTCAACTAAACTCTTAGCCATTTTCAAAGATTATTTTTTGTTACACAGGGAAATACCTCCCACATAATAGTAAGACATTAGCAGCAATAGTGTCTTCATCTTGTTAATGTCTTACCATTATGTGGGACATATTTCTATCACACCCTGTGCTATTAGAATAACTGGTAATTGCTGCTGGAGATGGTGTAAAAGTTGCTGAAAGTAGATAATTTCTTAATTTCCAAACATGGCCAACACCTTGTGGCCATGTTATTGAATTTTGGTTTCTTGTTATTTTGTGGGTTTCTTTTGTTTTTTTAACAAGAGCTATCATCATATTACTTATTTGAAAATAAAAAATCATGTTAAAAAGTTTTAATATTATCTGCCTTTTATTTAGAATATGATACACAAGCTTTGTGTTGTATAATAAAATGTCACACTAAGAAAAATAAATTATTACAAATATTTCTAGCAACAACAGATTGTCTCTCATGTGCCATGTCCCTTCAAGATGGAGACGATCATGGCTTTCCACAAGTTTCAGCACTTTGTAGTTCTTAATAAATTTTGTCTTTTTATTATCTCTCATAAATCTTGTTCTGCTAGGTAGGTTATGCCTTGTTTTCCTCTCAGTCCCTCTTCAGTTTGTCCTGTGAGTATCAAATTTTCCAAGCTCTCTTTCCTTGTTATATGCCCTAGAAATTTCAACTCTCTCTTTTCTGATTCAATGTATAAGTGTTCTTTTTGTTTCCATTTTTTTCACATATTCAGTCCATGGTATTCACAGCATCCTTCTGTAAAACCACATTTTTTTATTGCTTCAAGTCTTTTCACCTTTAAGATCATCCCACATTCACTGATATATATATTACGTAACAGTTCAGTACTCCTTGTTTCTAATGAAATTTCGTAAGAATTTGGCAAGGTTTGGCATGCTATGCTATTTCGGGACAAATATTTGATTTGATTCTATCCTACTTAACAAATCATGTAATGAAAGGTGTATTGAATAGCCACTCTTCTAGATCCTTCCACGTTAATGTGAGGATCCCCCCCCCAGGGCTCTATCCTTGGTCCTACTTTGTTTCTTAACATCATCCATGACTTTCCGATCGTTACCAGTTCCCAACTCAATATTTATTCTTATGTCACAACTATTTACTCCTGTAAAGTAAAACTGGCACCTGATCTCTAAAATGACCTCCAATCAGTTGTTAACTGGGGCAAGAAATAACGTAAATTTTAATACCTTCAAAACAATCCTTCTATCATTTTAGTCATAAGATTCCTTTCTGCCTTCCATCAGCATCGCTGGTGCTAACCTCCAGGAGAGTAACACGGTCTCATGTTTTTTCACTGGCATAAAGTAGAATAATTATATGGAATTAATTTCATTGTCTGCTACTAGGAAATTTGGTTTACCATGCCATACCAGACAGTTTTTCTCATGAAAATCCATCTTACGCTTTTATAAATCTACCATTCATCATTACATTGAATATTATTTCGTGCTCCTGCGATATATCTTGAGACTCTTGCCAAAATCCAAAGAAGGGTCTGTAATATTATTGGTCCTGAACAGGCATCTTGATTTTTCCACCACTGTGACGTGGTTTCTCTATCTTTTCTGCAAATATTTTCATGGCAACTGTTTGAATGAGTTTTTCTCCTTAGTATCTTGACCATGTGAATTTAAGTGTATTACTAGATTGGCAATTAGGTCTCACTGTTTACTGTTAAATTAGCTAGATGTAACTGTAAGTTCTATTCTAATAGTTTCTTTTCTTGCACTTTTCATTTGTGGAAATCTCTTCCAGTTTCTTGCTTCTCTGCCACCTACAATGGCCTTGGCTTGGGTTGAAATGATTAAAAAATATATCCTGAAAGATTTCCTAAAATTAGTAACAATTTTATTCGGGGAAAACATTGACTTGCATAATAAAATCTGACCTTGAGTAGTCACAACGAAGTATTGCTACCACACCTTTCTGGAGCTGCTCAGTCCTCACTTTCCAGCCTTGAGAAAGTTCAAAATCATTTATATCGTTTTGTATGGAATAGGCACGTATGTGGGTGTATAATAGTAACTCAGAATGTGGAACCAAAGAGCTGAGCCAAATTTGAATTCCAGTCGAGTTCGTTACTTTCACTTATGCACAACTATCCTTGGTAAAGGTATGAATCCATCTTCTCTCCCTAGCTACGGGTTAAATAGTATGGCTTGTATCTGGAAAAATTATTGTTTCTAGAAAAACATGAAAATTTCACAATTTTCTCATTTGAATATTCTGAGGAATCTTAATTCTTAAGTTAATGATTCTGTAAGCTCATAGCAAGTTCTACAAGAATAAAATATCTGTAGAAATTCCCCTATCGCATCGTTAAATATTTGAGCTTAACAACTTTAACAAAATATTCCAATAACAATCATAAATATGAAAGCCAGTCATTATTTTAAGAAGTAAGGGGGTACAAATAAAAAGATTTTTGAAATTGACAACTTTTTCCATTTCAATGAAGCAGATGTCAAACATGGCTATCTTCTCTCCTTTCTTTCACTGAAACCAAGTAACATCTCTGATATGTGTTTTAATTTTCCATGCAATCAAAACGGAATTGGGTATTGGCAAGAGACATTTAAATGTTTATCAATTTAATCACTGCAAGAGACATTGTTTATCTTCCTCTGTTCTTTCTTTCATTTTTTTCATTTTTTTTGACTGAAACCAAGTAGTGTCTTTTCCCCTCTTTCCACGCAATCAAAACGGAATAGTCCATTATTTATGGGGTATTCGCAGGGGGCATAATGGTCATACAAAGGAAGGGACAAACACATTTATGATGGGATTCTTGAAAAAATTGTTAATGCAATATTCTCTCCCAAAATAGAATTATTTTTACAATCCAAAATTTGTTTCAACCTTAAATAACCCACAAAGGGTTGATGAGCCATAAAAAACAAATCAAAAAAATTGTAAGGGCTGACTTATTTTCCACTCTGTAACTTTTTTTTTTTTTTTTTTTTTTCAAAAGATGTAACATTCCAAACCTATTGCTATTTTCATAGCAACACACTTTAGCTCCACCCATTCAGAACTTTACATGATACGTCATGCCACTTCCATAAAGTCAAATTGACCTCATTTCCCCTGTCTCCAAAATGTAAAAAAAATCCCGCTGAGACTGTTTTTTCCCAAGAACTGCTATTTTGTTGGAATAGACTTACATGTAGGTGCTTCTCTGGATACTTCTGTCTTAATCTCTTAAAGTCAAAGATCAATTGTTACATATCCTCTTTAGATTCTCTTTCTACTACCTTTTTTTCATTCATATAACACATCATTCAGCATTAACACTTTGACTGGAATCCTCTTCCTTAAGTGGCTTTTGAGCCTTGTATTAGGTGAAATTTAACATTAAAAAAATATGAAAAATATGATTTGACTTCCTTTTTCCCTCCCCTTCCACAGATAAATGCACATTTTTTTTTTTTTTTTTTTTTTTAATAATTCACCTTGAATAATTATTTTCATTTCAGGCTAGAAACTTCATGCGAGACCAAATGAAAGTAGGGAATAAAATATTTTTTTATCACAGCAATTGTAAAGTTCCTGGAATTGCTGGAATTTGTCAGGTAAGCCCACATATATGAAATATATCTTTATCAGTATTTATATTGTGTGTTTAGAGTTAAATCATGCTGAAAGTTAAGCAGCAACCATTGGTAGGAATTGAAACTGCTAATTCACTTGGATTGCAAATAAAAAACATTTTAATGTATGTAGCCATTCAACCTAATGTTCATGTGAAGGGGAGAATATATATCTATATAGTAAATGCAAATGTCAGTGTGTCAATGCGTCACACTTTTCCACTTTACTCCTAGAAGCTCATATCATTTTGGAATTGGGTCAACACCATGAGTAAATTTAAAACATTCCAGGTCAGATCTGAACCTGCAATCCTGAAATTTTGGTTTACCAAGTTTTTATTACTGTGATTTTTTTTTTTTTTTTTTAATAAATTTTTTTGTACGATAACAATTTTTATACCTTGGGAATAATCTATACTTCATGAATTCAAGCATCTTATGAGACTGGCATCCCACTCTCACCCTTTCACTGTTGAAACTGTTAAATGTAGCCATCTCTTCTACTCCAATAGCTTCATATCTCGCACCTCCCACCTGTGGAACTCCCTTCCCTGTTCCTGTTTCCCCGATAGCTATAATCTACAACTATTCAAATGTATTGTCAATCGACATCTCCAGTTGCTTTGATCTATCCACTATCCTTCTCCTCATCCTTTCCTCTATGACTCCTATCTGCTCTCACTCCAAATCCTATGTAACCCCTTGCGTGCTATTGGCTTCCCACCTTGCTTGGGCTGAAATGCTTTTAAAAAAAAAAAAAAAATAATAATCAAAATTAATTGCAAAATCCATTGAAAGTGTTACCCATGAAATAAAAATAATTGTTTGTACGGAAAGTAAGAACCTACGTACATCAAATTGTCTTTAAATTAAGTAGCAAAAAAACAATTGTTGAACTTTTAAAAGACAAGCTTAAATATTAATGCAATACTTAAATTCAGTGATCAATTTTGAGTTCTTCTGTAGTTTATTGTTGCCTATTTCATCTACTCCTCCTTACCTGTTGTGATGAAAACTCAATTAATAGCTCTACAGAGGAGCTAGCTTAAATGCCACCCAATAGGGTGGCTTTTAAGTTGGTTGTAATATATATATATATATATATATATATATATTCATGAATTATTCACACAAAACAAAAGCAAAGGTTAATGATTTAATTGGCGAAAATCCATCATCATAAACAATTCAAATAATATACAAAAACCTCCGAATCCGTTATGAATGAATTGATCCTTGTTTCCATAAGACATCTTCAGGTATAGAATAGATGTTGTTCTTGTTTTTTCTCTTAGTAATAAGAGGACAACGAAAATATATGTATTGTTGTATCCGAAAAATGCTATTGAAAATGAGTTATTGATTTTGGGGCCGCAGTAGCAACGCTGAGTTTGATTTTAAATTTTTAAAATTGTGCGTTCATATAAATATGGTGATGAATGAATTTTTTTACTGGTAAATTTTCTGTCAAAGTGGCATGAACTATATTGTAGGAACAGACGAAAAAGCTTGTAGTAAAAATAAGAACTAATCTGACAGAAATTTATGGAAACAAGGATCAATTCATTCATAACGGATTCGAGGTTTTTGTATATTATTTGAATTGTTTGCGATGATGGATTTCGCCAATTAAATCATTAACCTTTGCTTTTGTTTTTGTGTGAATAATTCATGAATTTGTAAATTGATTGCACGTTTATCGTAATATATATATATATATATATAAATATATACACACACACAGATTCCACCAAAAAAGTGTATGCTCACTTCAGAAAAGGAAAGACTTGTCTTTTGTAGTTATATCAAATTGTGATAAGACTGCCATACATGAACTTTACAGAAATGATGAATTTTTCTTTCAACAATATGGTGCACCACCACAGTACCAGCAAGACGTGCAAGCTTATCTGAATAAGAATTTGCTAGGACAGAGAGGTGCAGTTGAGTTCCCACCACATTCTTCTGATTTAACACCTGCAGACATTTAACAATAGGGGACCCTAAAGGATGTGTGTCGCAGAAAACTGACTACATTGGTGGCACTTAGACAAGAAATTGAAAATGCATGTGGAGCTATCCAACTGTACACTTTGAATAATGTTACCCCAGCAGTAGTTCACCATACTAATTAATGTCTGGAAGTTAAAGGCCACCATTTTGAGAATCTCTTGTGACTGTAGAGTCCAGAGCTTACTTGCAATATATATATATGTTAAATTTCTCAAAAAATTCAATGACTAAGAAATATTTTCCAATTGTCATTTTACATATATATTTCTGCCTGTTGCCGAATCAGTCAGGTTTTGATCCTGGCTTGAAGCAATCGAATTTCTAGCTACACTCATAAGCTGTGAAACAGTCTGTCTGTGGATGACAATATATATACACCCAAAAAACTTAAATTTGGTTGTGTGCTCTTGGGAGATAAGTGCAAATTTGTAAACAATGACTAATACTACTAATATTACAAGCTCTTCCTGAATTCTTTTAACCTCAGATAGGATGTTATTTTGCAATAACTATTTATAAACAGAATTAAAAATCTGTCTATATTTCTAAGATGAGATATTATAACTATTTACACTATTTGCATTTTTCTACTTGTTCTAGATCCACATGCCATTTCCCCAAGGACACATGGCCCAGTGGATAAAAGCATTGGTTGAGGTAATCCAGTGACTTGACCTAGGAAGGGAAATAACTGAAACTTAGATATCTAGAAAAGGTATGTCACATGAAACTAAAATAATCTATTCCAGTGGACAAAATAAAGGGTTCAGTTTGAAATTCCAACATATATCACCTGAAGAAGGCTGGAGTGTACAATGGCCAAAACATCATGAATGTGACAATAAATATGAGGACAACATTCTAAACAATGTAAATAGTGTAATGAATTAATGATATCATTATATTTTCAAAATTTTTTTTGTTTAAGAACACTCTAAAATATTCTTAAAACTTTGTAAGTAATGGTAAAATATGGAGTAAGAACACTAAGTGATGTGTGGGATTTACTCACATCATAGCATCAGAGATAAAAACTATACTTGACAGGAAATAAAACATACACAAATAACAGGAAAAGCATGGTAAATTGTATGTTAATTTCATACAATTTATTTATATTTTTCTTATGTGTATTGGTTTGTGTATTTTTTAAGTTACAATTGTTTTATTTACATTTGTTTTACTTCTTGCCTATCTCACACTGCGAATTTTTTCTAAGCTCTATACTAAACATTAAATTTGTTATGAAAAAAGAACTAAACAAAATGAACACAAAAAACAATCAGCTTTAAAAAAAAAAAGGACTCGTAACTGGAAGAACCGAATGAAAAAAGAATGTTAACAACAAATACTTTTTCACACCCAACCCAGTTCTGCGGAATCAGAATCAACATTGAGTTTAAGCAAGCGAATGAGCCAATTGGAGTAAAGTGCCATGCAGATTTAAATTTTTCCCACTTTTGACGAATGCAGCTATTGATTTTTTTTTGCTAGCATGCTAGTTAACATTCATGTCAGTCAGCTGTTGGCTCTCATGCTGGCCAATAGAATCTTCCTGCCTATTTGTGGCAGCCAGCTATAGGCTCTCACTCTGGCCAGTAGAAAATGGCCGCAAACTACATGAAAACTGCCATAGAAGCATGAGAAAATCAATTATTTCCACTAACGATGGGAGTTGGGAAATGCAATGTCAATCTTGGCCTTCCCACTAACTTGGAGCATGTGCATGTAAATTTTGGTGCAAACCTGTTGAAAATTATAATTTTCAGTGTTTGATGCAAAATAAATGTCTATTTTTAAGACTATATAAACTTATTTTTATGATGACATTTAAGTATAATTTCATTTCTCTGGTTCAATAACTGGCTTGTGTTTTTGTACTTAATTATTTTAATTTTTTCTTCCAGGCATGGTTTGCATCTGTTAATATATATATATATATATATAATATCAAATATATATATATTAATAAGCAAATAGAATGATGCAAGAGGATAAAAGGACAAATAGGAAATCTTTATAAATCTGACATACTTTGCTTTTATTAACACTTGGGATGTGGAGGTTTATTTTTCAGGAGGGTCGTGAAGGTGAGAGGGGGAGCCAAGTTACTTGGTGGAAGAAATCGGCTGTGTTTATGTCGGCTCCGATTAGCATCGTAGTCGGTTGGCAATATCTTTTGGTTGATGACTAAAAATTAACTTTCCCATTTTGAATGTACACATGGATTTCATTTGGGCACCATGCGTATTTAAAGTAGTTTCTGGTTATTATTTTTAGTTACGAGGACTTGTGTATGTTTATGTTTCAATTGTTTTACTTTTTGTGTATCGTTCTCTGAAAAAAAAATTGAAGTTAACGGCATTCGTTCTGTTTTCAGACGTTTGAGTAGCCGGCAGTAACTTCCGGCCGGGTGCGATAATTTTACCCGTGCTTTGAAATTGATTTCATGCAAAAACAATGGTGTTTTTCAGATTTTTGGCGCTGTCAGAACCACTGCCGGGTAATTTTACATAGTCCTGTGAAGTTTTGTTGAAATCGGTTGAAAAATGTAGGAAATACAATCATATATATAAACGAACAGACACACAAACACACACACAATCTGCGTTTTATAATAAGTAAGATTTGACCAAAGTATTTTCGGCAAAAACAATTTGCATTTTTCTTCATTGACCTTAAAATCTGTACTCTCTTGGTTTTTCCAAAATTGTTTTCACATGATCAGAATGTTCTTTAGATACACTTTTGATTAAAATGTTGTCTAGATATGCCACTGCGAAATTGCAATCCAGAAGTGTGGTATCCATAACTTATTGAAAAATAGCTGGTGCCACTTTTATACCAAAAGGATGTCAGTTAAACTTATATAATCCTCTGTGCGTATTTTTGGTCATTAATTCTGAACTTTCATTTTCAATCTGAATTTGTAAAAACACTTTAGAGAGATCCAGCTTTGAAAATATTCTTCTGCCATTTAAATTCAAAAAAATTTTCTCTGAACTTGATAATGGATAGTGTTTCTAAACAACTGTTTAATCCTGTTGAGAAATCCATGCAAACACAAATTTTATTCTTTTTTTTTTTTACGTTTACCACTGCTGCAACCCATTTTGAATGGTTAATTTTTTCTATTACACCAATTCTTTTCAAGTCTGTCTAACATTGACTTGTTCCAATGCTGCGAATGGTGGGCTCCATTCTGGCCTAAATACTGGCATTGAACCTTTTTTTTTTTTTTTTTTTTTACTAAAAACTCACTTTGAATTTTAAACACTGACCTAGTTTATTTGACAGAACATGTGAAAAACATATTTTAATTCTTCCTCAAGATTTCCACTCTGACTTTTTAAATTGGCTTGTTTGTCCACTTATGTTTTTGCAATAAACGTTTATTTGCAAATCCTAAAGTTCAGATAGTTCCATCAAGTCAGTACCAAATAAATTTGTAGCATTTTTTAATACATGACTTTAGTTTTTACATGCTTATTATGGAATGAGACATTACAAGTCATTTCTCAACAGAAACTGAAATCGTAACTTTAGAAGTCATTTTTAATAAAGGCTTTCCAATTTCCTTCCATGTGGTTTCACTGATTATTGAAATATCACTACCAGTATCCCGTAGCATTTTCACACCCACATTATTTATTTTCACATTCAAAAATTTCCTTTTGTTTTCTGTGACCATTTTTTTTTTTTTTTTTTTGTTGCAATGCTGTGTACAATTTCTTCCTGTGAGAATTTTTTCTTGGTTTGGTTTTGCAGTGTGACTTTATATGTCCTCCTTTACAACACTTGTAACATTCTGCATTTTGAATGGACAGTCATTTCCAAGATGTAATTATACCACATCTGAAACAAGGATTTATTCTCCTATTTGTACATTTCTCCTTTGCTTGTACCAATGCACATTCTTTTTTCTGTATTTATTCAGTATCATGTTTCAGGCTTAGAATAGTCTGGCAATCATCCACTATTTCTTGCAGTGTAATCTTATTGTTTTGTTTAATTTTCATTACAATGGTTTCTCATATTTCAGCATCTTTTTTAGCTGTTAAACCTTGACTGAAAATTAACCATTTGAACATATCTGGAGTCATTTCCCTTATTCAAAATTTGTTACATTCTTTAACAATACCAGCATACATGACAAAATCTTCTTCCTCTTTTTTGATTAGATTCTTGCACCTCCAATGAGAATTAAACAGAGCTCTTATCACTAAAGATTTTCATCAGACTGTATACCATGTCTTTGAATCAGATTTCACTTTTTTTTTTTTTTTTTTTTTTTTTGTAATATGTAGTTGCAGTATTTTTCATACTCTATCACATCTTTTTTCCTCAACAACAATCTCAGTTTTCTCTCATCTTCCCAACCACTGCAATCATGACTGAATATTTGTTCATATCTGCGAAAATACACAGAAAAAGCCAGTCCCTTATCAGGATTGTATACAAATACTGATATGGTATTTTGGACAGCATCTGGTGTAAGAGACATTGAACAATTTTTGTTTACTTCAGAATTATATCCAGCAACTCCTGTTGCTGTTTTTGTATTTCTAGCAACTGTTGATTTTGTTGTTGCTGTTTCTGGTGTTGCTATTGAATTTCAACTATCAAAGCCAAAATTTGCTACATATTTACAAGAATTTTTTTTTTTTTTTTTTTTTTTTTTTTCAGAGAAAAAAATTTTTTTTTCGTATACACAAGAAAAATAATTTTTTTTTTTTTTTTTTTTAAACAAACGTGGTTAGAATTCTTGTCCTTCCCAAGGCAACAAGTATATATTTTTTCCCTTACTTGTTAAGTCAGTATAAGTTTCCAAAATCCTTGTAACACCAGTTACAACACGCATGAGTTCCTGGATCCTCGTTACTGTTACAAGTCGTAAGAGTTTCAAATCCTAGTCACAGTTATAAATCAGCTGAGTTACAATGCACTTTGTAGCACTTATGCTTCACCTACTTGCCGTGACATGTGTATTAATTAGGCTTCACACTGACACCAAATGGCTTTTTCTTCCTTACCTCTGACCTGGAGCTCTTTATTATAATCATATTTATATAATCATGGGGTCTACTATTTACTCCACAACAGTTATATTACACCGTAAACACAACCACACACCAGTTTTAATTTTTAGAGGTTTTGAGTTTGTTTTTTTGGGTTTTTGGTAATGACCATGTGGAAGTTTTGAGTTTTTGTGACATTACACTAATTATAATCTTTTTTTTTTTTTTTTTTTTTAACCACAAACCAAATGAAAAGTGATTATTATAAGAAATTTAATACATAGATGCATATCACCTAACAACAAAAAGAAACAAATTAAACTCCTGATTTATTACAAAAAATTCAAAGCGTCTAACATTGTCATCACCAACAATACAACAAAAAAACTCAAAACTTCAACAAACCAATGTTGCTTACATGGCAAATGCTTCCCTAAAAATAATAATTCAAACAACATGTACATTGGTTTCACAACCATTAAATAATCGATTGCATTGGTTAACATGGCATTTATCCCGTGAAGGTTGGTTTTTACATTCAAAATGAATGAACACTTAACAAACATTGTTTCAGAAGGTTTATTTTCTTGAATGCTAATACAAACCTGTTTCCTTGTTCATGAGACAGTTTGCAGCTTGAGGTATATTGTAGCAGAGAGACAGACAGAGACCCTCCTTCTTTGTAACTGGCAGATACCCTGTTTAGCCCTTTGGTGAGTGGAGTGGACCAGCCACTTTCTAGCAAAAGGGTAGAAAAGACTGGCTTTGAAGCAACTTTGTTCTGGATTTATATTGGGCAGCATTTAAGCTAGCTCCTGTAGAGGGTCCTTGATTGGGCCTTCATCACAATAGATAGGGAGGAGTAGATGCGATAGGCAGCAATAAACTAAAGAACTCAAAAGTGATTGCTGCATTTAAGTATTGCATTTATATTTAAGCTTACCTTTTGAAAGTTCAATTCTTCTGCCGCCACTTAATTTAAAGACAATTAAATGTAAGTCCTTACTTTCCATACAAACAATTATTTTTATTTCATGGTGATTTTTTGCTGGATTTTGCAAGTGATTATTCCCAAATTTATTTCCAAGTTATAAAAATTATCATACAAAAAAAATTTGTTGAAAATAGTCACATTAATTAAAAAATCACCGACCACAATCACAGTAATGAAAACGTGGGAATCCAAAATTTCAGGATTGCAGGTCTGGATCCAAACCATAATCTTTTTAATTTACTAACAGTTGACCTGATTCCAAACAGGTATATGTTGGGCTACGACCCCTAGGAGTAAAATTGCAAAAGTGTGATATGCTGACATTTGCATTTATTATATAGATCGGTAAGTGATTTGGTAGTGTGGTGAATACATGTGGGTTTGTTCTTTTCTTTGGTACAGGATTTTTGAACTTTTGTTTTCGCTTATCCAAGTATCTGTTTTCAGAAATGAAGTTAATTGATTGACTTGTCCTTAAGAATACTGATATTAATCTTAATGACGTGTTAAGGAGATGATGTGATACATTTCAAGAGATTTAAGAAATGTTTTTTATTTTATTTATTAAACTTTGCCTGCACCTACAATCTGATAAAAGTTCAATTAAATTACATATCACCAAACAACACAGCAGAAAAACATAGCTAAATCTTGATAAATCATCACGAATGACACAAAGGGGCAATGGTGATTCTGGAACTCTGTGGGGCGAGATTTGGGGGTAATTTTTCTGGTGGGGTGGAGGTGGAGGGATAAATTCAAGCTGCACCTTTATTTTCATACTACCCCACTATCATATACACAACTTAGGAATGAGTTTTAGTATAAGTATGTTACTTCACTAAGTTTAACGGAATAACTTTTCATTCATAGTAGTGGAGTTCTCCTCTATTCTTGCCCTCTTTTCCACTCTCAAATTGTGGGACCACAAGAAAGGTTGACTTCAAAATCAAAGGGTTAAATACTAACGTCAATACTAGCAGAACAGTGTAATTTTTCTGATCTGATTTTTTTTTTTTCCTCTACAAAACTTAAAAAGGAGTGGCAGCCAAAATTTGAGTGGGGGGCAGTGGCCCCTTCTGGCCACCCCATAGAATCACTACTGCAAAGGGATTTATCTCATAAACTATAGAAACTGGCTACAAATATTAAACAAAACAAAGTACACAACATCAATAAAGTCCTATCAAATTTAAGAACAAACATTCTAAATATATTTTAGTTACAAA
The DNA here is from genome assembly GCA_903632075.3 of Acanthosepion pharaonis. Taxonomy (NCBI): domain Eukaryota; kingdom Metazoa; phylum Mollusca; class Cephalopoda; order Sepiida; family Sepiidae; genus Acanthosepion; species Acanthosepion pharaonis. The sequence continues at coordinate 4,956,193 of CAHIKZ030000779.1, read as the reverse complement.
AAATCAATGACACAAATTATCATGTGAATGTTAGGATACAATAACTAGGTGAGACTTTTCAGGGGATTTAAGAAAATTTAAATTTAGCTTGTTACTACATGCCAACATACAACACAGACATAACCCTAACCCATGCTGAGAATAACACGCACAGTCATGTTAACATGCAGAAACGCAATATCTGAAAATGAAAAATAATATTGGCTAATGATGACTGAAAGTACAGACATGGGACAAATTATATCGAAATGTGTACTGGGAACCAAGAAAAACTGAATAGAAAAAATCATTAACAAAAGACTTTTGTTGGAATTTACGCAAACATATCAGCAAAGAAAAAAAAGATAAAAACATAAAGAAAATTTTTTTTTAAATTCTAGGAAACAACCTTATCTTAAAAAGAAACAAAAAAAATAAAAAATTATAGGAAACAACCTTATCTTAAAAAGAAACAAAAAATAAAAATATTATAATCATAAAATAAGTCTAAGTAATAATAATTATTGTCATATGTTATGTACTTATTAAAAGGTCAAGCAGAAATTACAAATATTTATAATTTAACAATTTCAGATAAAATGTTGTCACTTTATAATGATTTTTAACATTTAAATGTTAAAAAAAAAAAACAGTATTTTTATATTTTATAAACAAGTTAGATTCATCAACAAATTGTTAACCTTTACATACAAGGAAAGTGAAAAATTATCCACACTTTTGCCATAATATATCTTTATTCAAAAGATATATTACAAATGCAACCATTTTTCACATAACAACTGGGTTCTGGTCCAACAACGTTGTCACTAAGTGAAATGTGTGTAATGGGTTTATGTCAAGCAGCTTCAGCTAGCTTTAATGTCACTTTTACCCCCATTTTTAATTTATTTCTAAATGTTTATATAATTTCTCTTCTTCTATGTATCGTGTACCTACAGAACATGTATGATTATGCCTCTCCACAACTTCCTGTCCTTTGTAGCTCTAAGTAAGGCTTGTCTTTTTGCTATCTACCCTAATCCCTGTTCTGCCAACCATTTGCACAAACTTGTTAGGTAGGTTATTCACTGTTTTCCCGAATTACTCTCACTGTGAGTGTCAAATACCCTAAACCGTCTTTCCTCATTGTATGCCCTAGAAATTTCAGCTATCCCTTTCTGATTCAAAATATAAGTGTCCTTTTTGTTTCCATTTTCCCTAAAACTTTGTAGTTACTTACATATTCAGTCCATGGTATTCTCAGCATCCTTCTGTAGAACCACATTTCTGTTGCATCAGATATTTACTTCTGTTAGGAGATTGTCCAGGATTCACTGCCATATTGTAGGACCCATATTACATAACAGTTCAGTACTCTTTTCTTTGTTTTTTAACAAAATGTTCCTGTTTTTTAATACTTTGCTTAGCTTTTGGAAGATAGCTTTCTCTATTCCAATATACCTTCAGATTTTGGTGTTGCAGTTCCTTTCTCTAGTACTCTCTAGATATTTAAATTTTTGTACTTGCTTGATTTTGGTATCTCCAATTCATAGTTCACATCTTAGGCTCTTCTTTTCCTGACAACCATACATTCTATCTTCTTACAATTGATAGTCCTTTCTTCTTGCTTTCCTTCACTACCTTCTGAAGGATTTCCTGTAGTTTAATTTCTATGTCTGTTATCAACACTGTGCCATTTGCTAAGATTGTAGCTGTCAATAATGAAACCTGGCACGACTTTTAATTCTCTCAGAATCACCTCAATGTAAAAGTTGAATACATCTGGTAAGACGACATGTCCTTGTCTTATACCCCTTTGTATTTTTGTATATTTTCTGAATTCATTTTCTATCCATATGCAGGTGGTTTGCTCTCAGAATAAGTTCAGGATTCTTCTTCTTAATTCACCAAGACAAAACATTTTTATGTTAATCAGTTAAGAGCAAAAGCCAGGTGAGCTATGTCTGTGGCATCAAAGCATTTATTATCAGTGATGTAAAAGGTGTTATTTTAACAAAGTAACAGCAACATTCATTGATTCCAGCTGATTCATCATGCCTAAATATGTCTCAATTATTACTCCTATCATTAACTAGTAGGGAATTGCAGAAGAAAAGAGACACAACTGAACAGAAATACTAATAATGGTAAAACACTACTCTGTGAAGCATAGTATTAAAGCCACAGAGATATATTTCCATTGTATGAAGTGGCCAACTGAGAATGACAGTGTGAGTAAGAAATATATCTGCTATATGAAAACAGCCTAAGAATAACCAATGAATGAATGGGTGGGTGGGTGTACATGTAGTGACTGCATGAAGTAGGGCTCTTTGGTAATGCTATCTAAGATACTGATGGTGGAGGTTGAGTTTTGGAATATGTTTGACTATATTGATAGCTTTTGATAGAACAGCTTTTTTTTTCTTTGCTTTGTTTACTTTTGCTGACTGTTGCAGATTTTTGCACTGGCACAATTATTTTTCTTTCAACCCCCACAGTCTTCTCCCCTAACTATGGATTAAATAGTAGGATTTGTATCTGGAAAATCATTATCTCAAAATAATGGTTAATGTAATACTGACTTTGAAAAAAAAAATGAATCATTCTTTCTTCTTTTTTTTTTGTTAATCATTTCACTGCCCCCAAGCAAGGCAATAAAACCACTAAGATGCAAATGGATAATGAGTGTAAGAGATTCTGAGAAAAAAAAACATTAAGTAGAGAGGACAATAAAATAAGAGGAATTAAGGAGATAGAAGATGACGATTGACATTACATTTACATTTTTGAAGATCAAAGTTGACTGAAAAGCAAGAAGCTGAAAAAGAATTCCACAAACAAGAAGTGTGAGAGAAGAACTGTAAAATAATGAAACCTTGCTGACAATCTGGTACTGTGCTTAAATCCATAAAGTCAGGGTACCATAGCAGAATGTTCATCAGAATAATTTCTATGAAAGTATTTATAGAAAAGGCACAGAGAAGCTACATTACAGTGGTGAAGTGATTGAAGCCCAAATGCCAGGTGACCAGTGACATAGCAAATTCATTTTTGGATTTTATCAAGAATCTCTAAATATATAGCAGGAGCACTAGACCAGATGTAGCAGAAATATTCGAAGCAATGATTAATGGTAGTTTCTTCTTAAATATATCATTAAGGCAGAAGTAAATAATTATGTCATCAGCATGGGATAGCAAGTCAAGAACCAATGGCTTCAGGTAGGTTGTTGATGAAAATTAAGAACAAAGTAGGTCCAAGGGGGATACCCACATTAATGTAGTGGCCATTCAAGACAATTTTAATTTCTTACAGTCCAAAATATATTTTTGGTTTTAAATAACCCACAAATGGTTGATAAGCCATAAAAAGAACTAATTAAATCTAGCTCTGTGGTTTATACTGCAAGACTGTATTCATGGAGGATATTTTCACTATTCTGATTTCTTGTTTTATGTTCAGTCTTGCTGCTAGCTTGCTTTTTTATATACAGTGAGGTTTTCTGCTACAGCTAAAGTCCTTTTGTAGTGAAATATTTTGCATTAGACATTTCTAAAATCTTTTTCCTGAATATGCCTTGCTGAAATGGGTTAAATATGTAACACACCATTTAGACCATGAAATATGGTCATAACTCTAATATCTTTAATAGTAGGTTATTTTCAGTCATGTGTGACTGTATACTCACTGTTCACTTGTACCTATTATTTCATACCAAATCACTGGTGCATATCGCAACCATTAACTGTGTACCTATTTAAGCTACTTACATCTATATTTTGAATTTTACTCAAAACCAGCAATAAAAAAAATTTATATATACATAGTCACTTAGAGCAAGCCTTCCAAAAGTGAAGGTCACTTAAAATTCAGAGGTATTGCAAGAACAGTTAAGAAATTTTTTTTACTATTTGCTGGTTATTGCAATTTTTCCTGTGTTGATTCTGAATTTGGTTTTTAAAACTCGGTAGCTGCTGCTAATTCTTATTTATTCATTATCTTTTGTCATCTTAATTCCTGTTCTCTCCTTAATAATGCTTTTTCTTTTTGTCATATTCTTCCATACTCAGTAAGCCCTTGTGTCTTAGTGGCTTTATTTCCATGGTTGGGGTGAAATGATTTTGGATTTTTGTAAAAAAAAAAAAATATTTATGGCAGTATCATGTTCAAATACCAGTTCTTGTATGAACACCAAAGTTAAGCAGTATTGAACCTGGTGCCTAGATGGATGACTGCTTCATAATAACAAGTACTGTAAGCTTGGATGTGCATGTGGTATAATGGATAATGGGTGGAAATTGGTTATTGGTGACCCCAGTTCCAATTCCTGTTTCAGTTTGTGATATTCACTTATGGAAAAATACCCTTATACCACGAAATCATTATTATATCTAGAAAATTCTTAGAATTTAAAAAACAATCCAACTTTAAATAATCTGCAAAGGGCCGATAAGCCATAAAAATCAAATCAATCAATCAATCAAAATGTTCAAAATCGATAATTACTTTCTGTTAGAGAAGACAAACTATGTATTTTTTTATTTTGTTGAATACATATGGATTTTCTTTTAATCCCGATAAAATAAGTAAATATATAAAAATGTGGACAGTGAGGTCAACTTAATTGCCAACAGTCTGATTCATATTTGAATGCAGTCTTCAGGCCAGACATATATATATTCGAAACAAAAGTATAAAACTTAATATTACGAGACATATTAAAAAAACGGGTGAAGCAACCGGTTTTGCTTCCGCTCTTTCAGGCTTCAACGGGAGATTAAATCTCCCGTTGAAGCCTGAAGAGCAGGAAAAAAACCGTTGCTTCATCCGTAAGTTTTTTTTTTTTTTTTTAATATGTCTCGTAATATTAAGTTTTATACTTTTGTTTCAATCATTAAATTTTGTACCTACAAAAATATCTTTAAAATATATATATATATATATATATATATATATATATATATATATATATATACACGGTACTTAGTGGAAAGTGCACAATATCTGTGAGAGAGCTAACGTATTAAATGTGCTTGATGAACACAAAAGCATGAAACCCAGGGTTACAAACTCATATCCATACAACTGAGAATATATATATTCTGTTTATAGGTTATTTTAATAGATACAATTTATTTAAGTAAATGCTCTTTTCTTATAATCAAACAGTTTTAATAAAATTTACCAGCCTGAATGTTCTAGAAATTTTGTAAAACAAAAAAAAAAAAAAAAATATACATTCTCCAACAGGAATTGAATCTGTATTCTTATACAGAAACTGTCATTTTATCTTACGATCTTACATGCTATATCATTTAGCTACAGAGAAGTGTCTGGTTAGCAAAGTCCAAATGACTGTTTATAATTACACAATTTTCGATCTTTCTCAATCAGTCATATATATATATATATATATATTTGAAAATTATAACATAAATATGTTACAAAATCACTACAAAAATAGCCATTTTGTTTCAACACATCTGGTGTCTTATCAAGTGATGTTGAATGTAGAATAAAGAGTCTTAAAAGGTTCAAATCAATTAACCGCCCCTCACAAAGGGAAACGCTGTTACATAAGCTGGAATGACCAATCAAAATACAAGTATACAAGAATTCAAAAAACTTGACAACGAACTAAGGTTATAACTATTTAATGCCTTAATGTTGCGGTTAGACTAAAATAGAATTTATTCTAATTGATAAGTATTAAATTATACAATAAAATTAAAAATTACCTATTCTAAAATTTAAATTTAATCTCTATTAAGTTTAAAATTATAAAATTACTGAGGGAAAAAGAAAAATACATATGTTATTCTATTTATTTTGTTTTTATTGAAATTAAGTTGGAATAAACATTAACTGTTGTTCTGAACTTCATGACAACATAGATACATTTAAATTCTAAATATAGGCAGAGGAGGATGACATCTTGCAAAAAGACAGTGCATACACAATCACATTATAATACATAAGCAGATGTATTTAGATATATACACACACAAAAAAGTGACAGGAAATATCTCCACAGCATTTTACAAAAAAAAAAAATACATACATACACAATGAAAGATGCATCCAAGGTACCATACACACAGCGATAAAGACATGTACATACACCCACATAGTTTGACATAGACACTCCGTTACAACAACCAAGAAATATTTAAGATTGAAAGTGTTATTAAACGAATTCTAACCACATATTAAAATATAAGTTATATGGGCAAATATACATAGATAAAAATGGTCTACTAGGACAGAGAAACAAACAATAGGGAAAGAAAGGACATTAAAACAGATATATATGTATAAAAATAAAATTCCAAACACACAAATATATATAAAAATAAATATTTCATATATATATCTATATACACACTACTGCTCAGTAGATGAAAGAAAATAAAAACTACCTACAAATATGTGTACAGTGTACACACATTCTTTACTACAGGCAGAAACACAGAAAAGCCTACCTACAGATATATACACGCATATATACATATACACACACACACATATATACACACACACACACACATATATACACACACATACACACATATATATACACACACACACATATATATATACACATATACACACACACATATATATATATACACATATACACACTCACATACATATATATATATCTACACACACACATACATATAGGCATATACACATACAGAAACAAGCATAAATACATCAAGCCACACATCAACGTAAAAAAGTAAACAAACCAAATATATATATATATATATATATATATACTGAAACAAACCTACATATATACACACATACACATATACAAACACGTGCATATATATAAAAAAAACGGAAACTTAAATGTGCACATATATAGATATATATACACACACATAAACCTACACATATTCTAACAATATTATCTTATAGACGATAAAGTACAGTAAAGTCCATAATAATTTTAAAATGTAACTAGACACAGTTGTTGATTAAATCTATTAGCAATTAAAAACCCTTATCAAACAAAAGTAGATTTTAGTTAGTATTGATGATACATTCCAAGATACTAGGATATACATACATATACATATACGAAGACATACAAACATACATCCACATATACATATATATAAACATGTATAAATATCCATATCAACACATCTACATATATAAGTACGCATGCATATATATATATATATATATATATATATATATATATATATATATATATATATATATAAGATACACCTAGTGAGCCAGACAAACCTACCTAGGTTTCACTAAATGGATTGTCAGGGAAAGTAAGGCTGACGAGGCAAAGAGAAACGCATATTTATAGGCGACAGCTAAAATCATACCACGTGACCAAAAGAACCACAAACACAAACCTAAGCGTTGGGGGGGGGGTAAATATTTATTCAACAAAAAATGGGAGGGAAAAAAAAAAAAAAGCATCAAGGTGGAATGACAATAAACGGAAAACGTCTAATCTAGTAGCCAAGATTTTTTATGTCTACATACGTTAAGGATTTCAGTTTTAGAGTTTAATAGCTGGTTAGGTTGATCATATAAAGCTATGGCTAATTTCTCCTCTGCACATAATTTACAAAATTTATGGCCTGCTTTATATTTTGTGCATTTTTTTAATATTTCCCATTTAAGGATGGGGTCTATATTATCTTCCTGTTTGGTTTTTCATACATAAGTAGATAGCGTGGTACTATGTTTAATTTTTTTTGTTTTAAAACTACTCGTGTGGTTATATCTTTTTTTAAATTTACCCTGAGTAGCACCTATGTATGTTTTAGGGTTAGTATCCTCACTATTTTTGTAAATTTTCACTTGATAAACCACACATTCTTGCTGACATTTACCCTGTAATGGACAGATGTTTTTGTTTCTACAATTACAAGCAGGAGGATTACTGCGTGGATTATTCCTAGTTTTTTTCTTATTCAATCCATTTATTATAGTCCCTACATTCGGCATGCAACAATAACTAAGTTTTACATTGTTTTGTTGAATATTTTATGTAACTCAGTTTTTTGGGGGAAATGTTGCTCTAATAAATTAAAAAATATCTTGACAATTTTAGTTTTTACTGCTAAATTAAAAGGGGGATTGAACCACAAAATCTTTCTTTGCCTATTATTATGTTTATTCTGAGTACTGTTGTGGTTATTTGTATTAATATATTCTAATTTATTTTTATGTCCACTCTTAAATAGGGCTTCCTCATAACTTATTTTATTGGCCTCAAAAATGTCCCTATTGGAGGAATTAGTAGAAAGTCTATACCCAATATTTTTAAGGATATGCCTTATGATATGGGCTGGGTGGTTAGATTTTATGTGTAAATACTGGGGTTCTTGGTTTTCTTTTTTATACGGGGATATTGTGCCATTTTGTAAATTCAACGTAATATCTAGATAGTTGGTAATTTTCAAATTAGTTTCTATATCGAGATTGAATCCGAATTTTTTAAAAAACCAGTGCAGTTTTTTTACGGATAGTGTCACATTTTTGAGGATTACTGTTGTCCACTATGATTAAACCGTCGTCGCGGTACAACCCATGGTTATTAAAGTCTATATATTCCTTAAGCCTATGGAGCAGCAGGCACCCTACTATCTCGCACACCTCTGCTCCATCATACGCTCCCACAGGGTTGTCAAAACCGTTAATATTATCTTTTTTTATCCATAAAGTATTATCGTGAAATAGCAATGTTTTTCTACAATGTCTAATTAGATTTATTTTATCATCAGAAATTTGGGTGTATTCTTTGGCTAAGCTGAGGACTTCGTTTAGGGTTTTCTCTGAAATAGACGGATAATACTCCTTAATATCATACCTAATAAATGAGCACTTTTTATTTTTATTGTAATTTTCAAACCATTTAATGCAATCTTTAGTAGATTGCCATTGGTTAATATTAAGGAAAGTCCTAAGGGATTTACATATATCCTGCAGAATTATTTTACTTATTTTACCTAATTCTGTCTTGGTAGGGTTTATAAGTCTATATTCCGGATTATTAATAAAATTACTTAAAGTGTTTAGGTTTATTTTTTCAACCTGGTTACCTAATTCAAATTTATTAATTAGGATACTAGCCTCATTGTTAATTTTAGTCTCTGTCATTTGGAGCTTTTATATAATGTTTTATTACCTCTTTATGTAATATTTTTTTGTAATTATTGGGGCTCATTTTATATAAGAATTTAGATTTATCAGCTATTATGATTATATTATTTATTTTTGTTGAATAAATATTTAACTTAGGTTTGTGGTTCTTTGGTCACGTGGTATGATTTTAGCTATCGCCTATAAATATGCATTTCTCTTTGCCTCATCAGCCTTACTTTCCCTGACGATCCATTTAGGTGAAACCTAGGTAGGTTTGTCTGGCTCACTAGGTGTATCTAGGTCTGCTCTACGGTTGTATTGAGCGCTTTTGTTAGTTGGTTGTTTACTCGTATCGGGGTTTTTTCTTTGGGCTTCAGACCTGCATCTGTGCGATTTTTTTGTCGACAGAAGTTCATGTTTGTAGCTCTTTCTTTTTTTTTAAAACCTTTTTTTCCCTCGAGATTGATTTGATTATTAGCAAATCAAAAATTCGAGGGTTTTTCGAAACTAGTCTAGTTATCTATAATTATATATATATATATATATATATATATATATATATATATATATATACACCTGCACCTGTAGACACAAACCAAAGTTTACATACCTACACATATGCACAGACAAGCTCACATATGAGAGGTGTCAACACACACATATATACATACAATTATAAGTACAGATATATACACATACACATTCAACTATACATATATATATATATATATATATATATATATATATATATATATATATATATATATATGTAACATATACATATACATGCATGCAGAAGTACACGTAAATAGAAATATGCATACACAACATACCTGGACATTATATATATATATATATATATATATATATATATATATTTTACCCTCCTCTCCTTTTCTCTGCATTTTTTCCTTTTTACCTTTCTTTTTATGAAAAAAGACCTACGTACATATATATATACATATATACATCCAGCAGTACAAACACACATACATACACAAAGAACACAGTACACGTACACCAACACACACCCACATCAACAGGAGGACCATAAGGTAATAAAAGTAATAACCTATTAAATATACAGTGACATATCATTATCATTGAAAGTATTACAACTGCTATATGTTAAATTTATAACGGTGTTTACAGTTAATGGTTAGTTCATATCTTTGATTTAAGAGATGGGTCTTATTTTTAAATCTAATTATTTCAAATTTTTTATTAAGACATAGATAACACAGGGCATATAGGGAGTGACATGTTCAAGCTCTCCTGATTAATTTCCATTTAACAGTAGGTGTTTTATTCTTTTCTTTTAGACTCCAAAAATACGTGGATAATGAAGTCTTGTACTTATAATTACTGTTATTAAAAAGATTGCATATGCCCCCGCCAACATTCCTTGAACCAATTCTTGGTGATACCAATGTAAAATTTTACATTTTATATTATATATATTATTTATATATATATATTCACTTATATATACTTATAGCTCTGTTTCATAACATTGAGCACTGTACATATATATAACACCTTAGGAATAAATATACTTATGTATGTACAAGTATTTGTGCATGTATGTACATTTTTTCCTACCCATTCCTATAATATATATATATATATAAAAACCAGGAAACAGCAGTATTAAAACAGTGCTCAATGTGCATATAAAAAGATAAAAATTTAACATGTAGAGCTTTTAAGTTAGAAAATTAACCAATTCTACTACCTTGATTTCAAACTTTCAGTATTTTCAGGTGATTTCAGTCATATATATATATGAAACCAAGTATGCCTAAATTGAAAACAAGCACAGGTTTTTTGAGTCCCTTTGTAATCTCATTCATGTTGATCACGAACAGTAGATGAGGGAGATTGTAGCCTTGCCTAACCCCAGATGTTACTGGAAACCAGTCGGAAATTCCACTTGCCATGCAGACTGCACTCCGGCTGTTAGTGTACATGACCCAGATGTTGTCTAACAACTGCCACTTAAAATCGTACTGCTCAAGAACTTCCCATAGCTTATCTCTGTTGACTCAGTTGGAAATTTCAGAAAAAATTAGACATAATTTTTTAAATATCAATGTTTTAATTATTGTTCCTTAATTTTGGGCACTAATGTGTGTGTGTGTGTGAAAAAATATATATATATATATATATATTGCTATGGATAAATTGTCGTCTAAATTACGCAAAAAATGGAGATAACATTGACATCTCATTTAAACAGATATATTTACCAAAATTACACAAAAATATCACAAGAGTAAATTTATTCAATAAAATTGCCATTGGCTTCAACCACAGCGCCCAGACGACTTTGGAATCTCTTGCAACTCTTCTGGACAGTCTGCTTGTTTAAGTTGGTGAATGCTGTCATAATCCTTGCCTTCAATTCATCTTTGGTGTTACAAGGAATTTTGATGGTCTCTTGCTCAACTGTGCCCCACACATAATAATCAAGGCAATTGCAGTCTGAGGAGTTAGGTGGTCAGTTGTATGTGGTGATGTGGTCGTAGAAAGTATCTGACAGCCATGATTTAGTTCTCCTGCTTGTGTGGCATCGTACAGAGGCCTGTTGCCAGACACAAGGTCTTCCAGTAGCCACCCTCTTGATCCAGCACAATATTACCTCTTTAAGGTTCTTGATGTAGGCCTCTGTATTGAGTCTGAAGCCCTGTGGGAAGATGAATGGAGGCATAATGTTGCCATCACTAAGGATCTCTCCAAATACCATAATCTTGACTGGATATTTGGTTTTCATCACTCTCAGTACATCTTTTGTGGACACAGCAAGCTATTTGTATTCACCATCTTACCCTTGTAGAAATTATTTTCATCTGAGCAAAACCAAAGCATGTTCTGTTGGAGGGGATGTTTAAGCTTTGTTCAAAAGCTTCATAAGGCAGTCTTTCCTCTTGTTCTTCATGGTTTGAGATAAAAATTGGTCCTTTAAATACCAAATGTCTTTATACACTACCTGCCTGATAAGAAATCCGGACACTCCTGTGTCCTTGGCTATGGTCCTGATTGACTTGGAGGAATTGTTGTCGATCATGGCCTGGATCTCACTAACAAATTTGCAATTTCTTTTCTTATCAGAACAATCAGAGTAAGTTTTCCAAGCTGCTGTACCTTCATAATCACCATTAGACTCATCCAACTCTTTCTGTACTCAGATTGACCTCCAAACACTCTGAAAGGTTCGTATTTGTGCTTCTGGCTCAAATACCAAGCAGTACAGCATGCTATTTTCAAATTTCTGATGAAGTGAATTGCATCATGGTGCTCTTTTTCACACAGATGGTGCTCAACTGACCCTATTATACTGTATAGTCAACAAAATCAAAAACTCAACTGCACGAAATAAAAATATAAAATGGTGACAATTTACCCATTGCACTCTGTATGTATAGAGAAACAGATACAAATGTATTTAGATGTCTAATACTACTCTAAACTTATTCTTGTACCCAGCGATCATAAATATGTTTTCTGCAATTATTTTTGCATTTCCCAGATTGAATCTTGAATGTCTACAGGCATTGTTAATGTACATATGCCAGTTAAGATCAAGATTTATGCAAACAAGGCTAAAACAATGCCTGCCATTCCCCCACCAACCTGCTCCAAATAATGACAGCAACTTGAAAGGGCTTCAAATGACAAACTGTCTATGGTGGGTGTCCAGTGTCTACTCAGGCTGAGAGCTGTAAGCAAACCAGATAAACAGACATTGTCCGACATATACGTTGCTTCTCTTTAGCATAATATTTCTATTAAAGCATTCATCTTGTCATTTGAGCTCACAAATTGTCTCCTTAAATGGCCTACTTTTGTGTAGTACAATGAAAACTGTAATTCTTCCATTTTTTTTATTTTTTTTTTTTTAATTCCTGTATCGAATTTTATTAATATTTTTAGTTCTTTTTCTGTTTTTCTCTATTTGGTAAACATTTTCTTCATTTTTTTTTATTCTGATTACTGCAATTCATCAGTTTCCTTACCCCATTAATGTTCACTGTATAATTCAATATTAATTATTAATCTGAAATCAAAATTTGGCATATACTTTTAAAAAAAATTGATCTTTTGAGGTTTCAAAAAGAAAAATCTAGTAATAATTCAAGGTTCTTAAAAAAAAAAAAAAAATGTACCAGACCAGATGTGGCAGCCATATTCAATACATAGTTGAATGGTAGATTTATAAATGTGTAATATGGCTGCTGACAAGAAAAATTTTCTAGCCCAGTGGTTCCCAAACTTTTTTTCCCTGGGTTGCATTTTCAGAATGAAAATTTGCTCATGCCTCACTAAATTTTATGTCCTCAAGGACACATGGCACAGTGGATAAAGGCATTGGTTAGATCCAGTGACAGACCCAAAGAAGGTGAGTTCAATACCCGGTTAAGGCAATGGAGAACTTTCAGAGGGAAAATTAGCAGGAGATAACTGATAACTGACATCCATCAAACATGGCACGTGGAACTAGAACAGTCTACCCCAGTGATCGAAATAAAGGGTTCATTTTGAAATTCCAACCACCTGAAGAAGGCCGGAGCCTACAACAGCTGAAACGTTGTGACAAATATTGCGACAAAGATGAGGACAATAGTCCGACTAGTATAAATACTGTGATAAAAGTACATTTAAAAATAAAAAAGTGTGTATTAATAACCATAGAGTCGAAGTCAGAACATTATCATTGATAACTCACTCCTTCAATTTGCAAACCCTAGTTACTATATTCTTAATACTTGATATAATGCAAAAATATCACAATGATAAAATCAGTCAATAATTATTTATAACTATTTATACTGGGACTCATGCATGCAATTACAAGTAATTCATAATAATATTTTAAATTTTAAAATCGTATTTATTTTTGGCATATGAATTTTTAAAACTATTTCTAAATCTTTGTCTTTCAATCATTACACCTCACCTGCTATCCTCCTCTACCGCACATATGAGGTGTGCTGCACCATTTGAGAACCACTGGTCTAGCCCAACACAGTGAACCCACTTTCCTAGCTGCAAACCTAACAATTGATTCAATTTAATTATTCCATTTGAAAGAAAGCCCAATGAGTTGCTCTCCTGGAGGTTAGCATCAGCCATGCTGATAGAAAGCAAAAATGGTTCTCTAAGGTGACAAAAAGATAGCAGTTTTGTTTTGGAAGCATTAAACTTTACAAGCCATTTCTTGCCCCTGCTAACAAATGACTGGAGGTAATATTGGAGATCAGCTGCTAGTTTTACTTTATCAGTCCTATCAGACTTACTGTTAAGACATGAGTAAATAAGTTCTGTCATCAGCATAAGAAACTGATGCCACCAGGAAGGTAACTAATGAAAATAAGAAACAAAATAGCTCTAAGGAAAGAACTGTGGCAGGCACCAGCATTAATGTGAAAGGATCTAGAAGAGTGGCCATTCAACATGAATATGGATGTATGCATGGAAATAAAGTTTTAAAATATACATAATTTAAAATTATATTTCTGTATAATCTGCATTTAATGTTAAAATGAAATGTAGTCACCTTGTTTTTAACCCCTTTGGTATTAATGTCTGAGATATGATTCAGAAAACTAAAGGATTTTTTTATTTGATAAAAAAAAACCTACAAAAACAAATAGTTCAAACAAACATTTGAAGTAACATTTAATTGATAAAGGTACACAACAAAAACAAATGACACAAGACAAATTTAAAAAACAGACAATAAATTTATTAACACAAAAAAATGAAAGAATTACACAAAATAAGTACTTTGTGTGCCAAATGATGGCCAATAACATGTATGTAAAAATAATTTATGCAAATGAAATATGCCTCTTTTACAATAAAAATTACAATTCTGCATAAGGTCCTCAGAAAAGGTAAACAGCATAAAAAAAAAAAAATGAAGAAAGGGAAATATACTTCTCTGAGAGGTACAATTTTGTAAGCAAAGTTTGTGGTAACAACAAAGAACAGAACAATCACACCAGCTGAGGAATTTTCTTTGATGTGGAAGTGACTTTGATGTTCCTTTCAATTCTTATCTGGTGGTCGTCAAATTTCTTGTTTTTCTTCCTGGACTGGGGTGACCTGGGTTCATGTAGCAGTTGTTCATTGACACTTCGAATTAAATCCCTGGCCCTCTATTTATCCGTTCATGTAGGTTCTAAATTCATTTCTTAGAATTTGGAGGAAACCTTTTGATTTGTTCCAAATGAAAATCAAACACAGCTACTTTCCCACAAATCAAAATGTATCAAAAATATTTTTGAAATTCAAAAGATTAAGCCACAGCCCAAAACTGTGTCTGCTTTCTCTAAGAAAACCAGACGATACGCACACAATCAGCTTAAATTTCTTATCACTGCTAAGACACTGTTATAATAACAGCAAAGATGAGGACGATAGTTTGAGTGTAAATAATGGTAACTCTTTTCTACAGAAATTCAGACAGAAATGATAATGTGACCAGGAATTTTTTTTTTTTTTGATTGGAAGCAAGGCAGTAATGCCACTAAAACACAAGGGAAGGTGTTAGAAGAATTAGGAACAGAAACATTAATGATAAGCAGAAAGAGAAGAGAGTAATCAGATGGACAGTAGATAGCGACTGATTTTTGCAAATTAAAATTGGCTGGAAGGCATGGAGACAGAAGGGAATTCCACAAGCGATAAGTGTGAGAATAGAAACTGTTAGTATAGAATTTACAGCTATATCTAGCCAGCTCAGCTGTAAATTGATGAGATCTCAACACCAATGCTGTGCTTAAATTCAAAAACTCTAGGTACCTTAGTGAAGAGCTTATTTAAAAAATTACCATGATGGGAAAGTGACTGGAGCTGAGCTGCCAGATCAGGATCAATAATATTGCTTATTCTTCTTTGAATCTTATCAATGAGCTCAGGGTAAATAGCTTGGGTACCAGACTATATATGGCAGCAATATTCTTAGCATGGACAAATGGTAGACTTATAGATATGTAAGATAGATTTTGGAGATAAAAATTGTCTCACGCGACACAGTGAACCGATTTTCTTAGCAGCTGACTTTGCAATGGATTCAATATAATCTTTCCAGAGAACATGAGCCTGAGAAAGTGCAACATGTCACTTTCCTGGAGGATAGCATCAGTATTTTTTCTTTTATGTGCTACATCCCTTCAGTATATAGGCAATCATGGCTCTCCACAACATCCCATCATGTAGCTCTGAGCAGTTTTTCTCACCTAGCTAAGACTTTCACTCCCCATTCTGCTATCCTTTCACACAAGCTCACTGCCTTCCCATATCTCTCTTGCCCTAACAGCCATTTGCTCTTGGAACCCAGGTTCCTATATGGTAACCAAAGTTAAGCAACATTGAGCTTGGTTTGTACCTTGATGGGTGACTGCTTTGGAGCACTGTAAACTTGGATGTGCAGGGTGATGTCATGGATAAAGGCTTTGAATTCTTAATCAGAGAGCTGAGTTCCAATTCCAATTGGATTCATTATATTCCCTTATGCGCAAATATCCTTGGGGAAGGTATGAATTCACCTTTTCTCCTCCCAGCTCTAGGTTAATAAGACTTTAATCACTAAATCATTATTATCTCAAAAAAAAATTTTTACAATGTAAAATATATTTTCTGGCTTTAAATAACCTGTAATGGGTAGATCAGGTGTTGATAACAAATCAGTCTTGTCTTCAATATATCCCATGAGGATTAAGTTTTTCATTTTCAAGCCCTCCTTCCTCCTTATGTGTCCAAGGAATTTCAGCTCTTTTTTCCTGATTCTAAGTGTTCTTTCTTTTGAGATTTTCTTTAAGACTTCCTTGTTGCTTACTCGCTGTGTCCCTGGAATTCTCAGTATCCTTCTGTAGAAGCACATTTCTGTTGCCTCTAGGACTTTCCTCGTCCCTGGGAAGATTGTCCAGCATCCACTGCCATATAAGAAGATGGATATCACATAGCAATCCAATACTCTTTTCTTTGTTTTTAACTGTCAAGTTAACCCCTCATAATTTTCAAAACCGCTACTAGGGGACACTCTTTAGACTTTAAATACTCTGCAGTATTTTTTCTCACTCTCTTCTTACCTTATCCAATTATTCATCAGCATGTAAATCTCTCAGGGATAACACACTTCCCTTTGAGAAATTCATGAAATAACCACACATACACAACACATGTACATATGCACATTCACCCACTGCACATACTTTGAACCCAAACAGTTTTCCCGTTGTTTTATTACGCACATCATTGTCTTCGTCATTTGTATACCTTTGTTAATACATTATCATTTGTTTGTACATATATATTGGTTGTTGTCGTTTCTTTTTGTGGACTCACATCCCGATTCTGCCATTTTTGTTGCAGGCATTTTCAGAAGAGAGCGTGTTCTTCCCAATTTCAAACACCTACATTACTAACACCCGCAACAAGTTGGGAGACACGTTAACCGACCTGCATAACTAACTTTTTCTGTTTCTCAGCACCTTGCTTAGCTTTTGGAATGCTGCTTTTGCTAGTCCAACATTTCCAATAACATCATCTTTATATAATCAATAAGCAGTTGTCTATAGGATAATTTTCTGAAAATTTCTTATATTTTTGACCTCATCTTTTCTAAAGGTCGCCTTATATGCAGAAATATATGGTACTTATTTCTAATTGTTATAGGAGATGATAATGTTTAATCCCAAAATAAGTAAATTTATCAAAAAATTGGCAGTGAAAAGTCTCCAAAAAGCAAACTCTTGTAAATACATGCCAAAAACCATTTGATTTAGAATTTGGTTTTAATTTTTTAATTCAAAGTCTGTGTTTGACTCAAATGCCTTCAGATCTTTATTCATTATTTAATTCTGTTATCACGAGAAGAAGCATTGATGTAGGTGTTTTTTTTTTTTTTTTTTTTTTTTTTGTTTTTTTTTCTTTTTTTTTTTAATTTTATTTTGTTTTCCTTTTTGATACTTTTGCAGATTGTTAAAGAAGGGTATCCTGATCATACTGCATTTGACAAAAAAGATCCACATTATGACAAGTAAGTAAATAAAAAAAATGACATCAGTATATCTATTCTACAGCTTAATGAGGAAGTATTTTCTTTATTTATGTCACTCCCAATCAATGCAATAAATCCACTAAAACACAAGAGGATTTGTCCTGGGTATGATGACAAACTACATCCGGCAGCAAGGCCTTTGAGGAGCTTGGAACCACCTCTTAATTGCTGTTGTTCCCAGGTCTAATGTGACCTGGGGTGGTAGCACCAGTTAGGGTCCCAACAAATAGTTAATGCCAAAACTGTGGTGAAAACACTATGAAAGTAGAAAAAATTTATTTTTATAGTAAAAATACCCGGAATACATTTAAAAAAAAAAAATTCAAAAGACAAAATGAAAATTACCAGCAATTTATATCTGTCAGGAAAAAAAAAAAAATATTACCAGCAGTACATTTTTATAAAAAAAAAAAAAAAAAAGGTAAATGAAATAAACAAAAATTATTACCAGCAATAAATTTAAAAAAAAAAAAAAAAACTATTAACAGCAATACGTTAAAGAAAAAAAAAATTTTTTTCAACAACTTTTTCCCAATACTGTTCTTGATATATAAAAGTATATATTGTTATCTCGTGTGTGTGTGTGTGTGTGTGTGTGCATATGCAGATCAAATATGAATGGGAATCTGAGATGATAAAATAAACAACAAATAGTAAACATATATCAATCACACATTTCACTTTCATTAAATCTTTATCAGACATTGACAGAAAGCAGACAAAAAGACAGAACTTCTGGTATTTTCAATTTTGTTTGGGTCAGTTGTCATTGGTCAGTCATGTGCTTTTAAACTAGATAATTCTATATGTATGTCAATTTGTGAAGATTCTTGTATGTCTAAGCAGTTATTAGACTAATGTTATATGTGTGTGTGCGTGTGTGTGTGTGCATGTGTGTGTGTGTGTGTATATATATATGTGGATATGTGTATATATGTGTGTGTTTATGTGCATGTGTGTGTATATATACATATATATATATATATGTGCATATGTGTGTGTATATGTGTATGCGTGTGTGTGTATATATGTGTATATATATATGTGTGTATATGTATATATATATATATATATATATATATATATATGTGTGTGTGTGTATATATATGTACATATATGTGTGTGTGTGTATATATATATATATATGTGTGTGTGTGTATATATATATATATATGTGTGTATATGTATATGTGTGTGTGTGTATATATATATATATATATATATATATATATATATATATATATATGTGTGTGTGTGTGTGTGAAAGTATATAGAAAATAGGAAGGAACTGGTTAGGTAAATAATCCACAGTTCCTTAGTATTTTAGTTATTATTTTTAAAAATAGTGCTCGATACAAAAGTAGAGCATAAATATAATTATTTATTTAAAAATATGATTCCAACTCGTGACATAAGAGGTCTCGTGTTTCAAAACAAGGGCCGAAAACTACAATATAATTATTTGAATTAAATTGAGTTAAAGTAAGCTCTGTTCCATCTTCAAGAGAAATTTTTTTGGAATAACGTATTTCTGAAATTTACGTGTTTTAATAATTAAAATCAGGATTTCCATGGTAACAGCTAGGGCGAATTGTTTAAATTGGGTAGGCATGTGTTGGGTGTTAATAATAAGTATCAGTATAGAGTTACCTTCATAGATGTCAAGTCAGGGAAAGGTGGCGGTGCCTAAATTTTAAACGGAAGATGTATTAACCCTCGTCTAGTTTGCGTGTCTATGGAGATTTATTTATTTTATTTCTTTATGAAAGGGATTTGTGCACATAAAAAAAAAAAAAAAAACCCGTAACGTTTGTTTTTTGACGACTTCATAAAGGTTTAACTTTTTTGTAGGGTATTTAAACTATTTATTTGGGCTATGGATTATGAAAGTTATTATATTGTATGCTTGTTTTTAGCTAATTATTCAAACCATGAATCTGATGATGTCGACAAAAAAAACGTTAACTCATGTCTATTGTTTAATAGATTATTATTATTTAGAAGCTTAATAATGTGCAATTTCTCATGGAGGCACAAAGGGCATGGGTCATCCCAAGTTTTACATGTTCTAGCCCTGTTTATAATTTTCCATTTTACTTTAGGTGTCCTATTTGTTTCCTTCAGATGCCAAGAATATTTAGATAGGATCTCTACAAACTGATATCTTACATAGAATGCATATTCTATTCATACAAATCTAATATAAAAATCTTGTCCGCATTAAATAACCCATTGAGTTTAATATGCTATTTGTTATATCCATCATATATGTGCAAATACCCTTGGGAATATTATCAATCCTCCTCTTCTCTCTTAGCTATGGATTAATAAGTAATACTTGTATCACTAAATCATTATCTTCTAAAAAAAAAAAAAAAACATTTAAATTAACTGCAATGTTTTGATAAGCCATAGAAAGAGAATGAATCAATCAATCATTAAAAGACGATGAAAAATTGGACACAGAATTTTGAATATAGGTCAGAATGGCAAAAGAGTCCTTCCAGAAACTCAAGTATTTAGAGATAGTAAAATTTCATTTTAATCTTTATCACACTGCAGGTGACAATTGTTGCCATAGATTTCTCTCACTTTCCTGCTCTAGGTGCATTCTTTTGCCTTGAGACAGTTTCTATAAATAAACACTTGTCAACTGCTATTTCCGGTATTTTAAGCTGGAAATTGCCTACTATTGCTTCTTTGGAAGAAGGTTAATCTTCCATTTTACAATGCCATTTTGAATTCTAAATTCTACATGTGGCATAACACCAATTAAACCCATATTGATTTTTTTACAATTTTTTTGTAAACAAAAATGTCCATGTGAATATCAAATGAAGCCTTTATTCAGGAGTTTGTATTTTTTTTTAATGTATTTGTTTTTTGTGTTTTTTTTTTTTTCATGTTTTCAATTTTTTTTGTTTTCAACATCAAAACATGGATGCAAAATGTAATGCAATACATAATGCATTACATCAAAATAATTCTCATCCATTCTTTTATTAGTATCCAAAAAATAAAATCTATACACACAATGCAAAGAAAGTTATAACAATTTTAAAACAGTAGGTGTTCATGTTTTTGCACCGTCAAAAAGATAAATGCAGTGACAAGGAGAAGAATTCTAGAAAGAAATTAGCATGGTAAAGGTTAAACAAAGAAAACAGTTCTGAACTACTATGCAATATCTAATCCCCTGTATGGAAGTGAATGTTAGACAATCTCATCACAGATGAAGAAAAGACTTGAAGCGACACAGATGCTAAGTATACCATGGACAGAATATGTGAGCAATGAGGAAGTCTTAAGGAAAATAGGATCAATAAGCAAACTCATTGTTACAATTAGGAAAAAAATGTTGAAATTTCTGCAATAAATAACAAGGAAATAGAACTTGGAGAATTTAACACTCACAAGACATATTGATAAGAGAATCGGTGGTGGGGAAAGCTAGTTAACAATGTTGCATTGAATAGATGGCAAGACAAAGATATTAAAAAATCAAGTTAGGACAACAAAAAACTAAGTTACAGAGAACCATGATCACTCATGTCTTAAAGGAAAATGGCATTTATCGAAAAGAAAAAAAAGAAAGAAAAAAACAGGTTATAGGATCTACAAAGAAATTTAAACTTTCAGTCAGAAAGAGAGTTGAAATTTCTGAGGCACATAAGGAAAGAGGACTTGGCAAATTTAACACTCAACGGATAGATTGAAGGCAAGGGAAGCACACAGTAACGAGTAACCTAATTGATGAGTTCAGAATAATGGGTGGCAGAACAAGGACAAAGATGGATATTAAAGAACCAAGTTAGAATAACAAAAGAGGGGAAGTTGTGGAGGGCTAATGTTCGCCCACAGGCTTTAATGCTCTTTCACATCCTCTTCATAAATAATGGCTCTTTTTCTGCCATTTCTGGAAGCAAAAGAAATTGTTTATAATCATGAAATCTAGCTAAGAATTTAAATAAAAGATTTTTTTTTTTTTTGTCCACTGGCCATTCTGGAAGAAAATAGAAATGTGTTTATAACCATGAAGGCTGGCTGAAAATTTAAATGAATTATTCCTTTTTTTGAGTTTTTCTTTTTTGGTTGGTGAAGGCTGTGTGTCTCCAATAAGACCATACTTCTTGGAGCATTGTAGACTAGTGCTACAGAAGCACAAAGAACTGTACCATCACTTACAGACTGCCAACAGCACCAACAACAAAAATTGACAGGACATTGTTGTGTCCAATAAAAAAAAATAATTATAATAAAATAATTATAAAAATTATAATTATCTTTAATTCACTCATTCTAAATCGGTGACAACCACCCCACTTCTCTCCTCTACACACACAAACACGTGACAAGCAGTTCACATGGACAGATCATTAACACATGTGTCAATGAAAATTTAATATTTTCTTTTTTCAGGCCATAATATTAACATTTAGCATTCAACAAAAATTTGAGGTAAGACACTTGTATTTCCTAATTAAATTATCAGAGGACTCATTACACACACCTATAAAAAAAAAACATACGTGAAAGACTGTATACATTTTACTTATTCTTTGTCTTATTATTCTGTTAGATACTGATCCATATTTGACTTACATTTGACCCCAAACTCACAATTATACTCAGTGTTATTGTCCCTCGTGTCTCCAACACCACATGACAACCAGATAATAAATAATACTCATTTTGTTGTTTCCACATCTTACTGTTTCTCATTTTTATGAGTACTTTTGTATAAATGTTAGGTGGTTTATAAATATTTATTCAGATCAACTCAAAGAGAAAATAATGACATAAGATGTTGCCATTCCACATTACTTCAAACAAAAGGTTAGGAAGGAAACTCCCATCAATACTGGAAAGAGGGATAACATCTACCTGTTTTTGAGAAACTGATTTTCCTGAAAAATTGTTTTAAGAGAGATTTTATAAATTTCAGCCAAAAGCAGTACAGGGTGCTCAATCAATGAATACCAAATGTTTCCTTATAAGGAAACTGTTAATATTACCATTACCAGTGATAACACAACATGAGAACAAGAACAGCAATGATTTGATGGTTAAATACTAGAAAAAATTTGCTTATTCTGGGATTTTACAAGAATAGTCGGTCACAAAAAAGAAAAATTTCAACATTACTACAAAAGAAAAACATTAACCACATTTCTGTTGCCAAAGCTCTACTTTTTTATTTTGGATTAGCACAACAGAATCACAAACAAAGAACTGTACCAAATAACAGAAACCACATCACTTGAGGACTACCAAGAGCAGTAACAACTAAAATAGATAGCACATGTAACTAGAAGAGAAAATAATGACATAAGATGTTGACATTCCACACTACTTCAAAGAAAAGTTTAGGATGACCAAATCAGTACTAGAAAAAGTAATAACAACTACTGAATTTGAGTAACCTGTGACTATTTAGCTATGGTAATTGATTAATTAATTAGTCATAGAATTGAACTGGAAAATGCTGTAAACAGAAAAGAGTGGTTAAAAGATATACAGACAAACATACCGAGAAAACTACAAAAGTTTTAATTTTAAGAAAGAAGCTAAATTATTAAAACGAGAAATGTGGAAAAGATAATTTTTGCAATCTGGCAAGGATAAACTAATTAATAATGAGAGCCTGTAGAGACAAGGACTTTACGATCTGGCAAGGAGACGGACAAATAAACATGATGCTGGAAACGACGGATTCTCAAGTTATGAAAGTAAATGTGGCTGAATTGACGGTGATTAATAACGGACACTGGGAACTGTTGATTCAGTACATGTGAAATAAGCAGGATTGATGAAGATGTGATCTATCGTTCAAGAGTGCAGAGAATAGATATTGTGTAAACAGGTAATGTGCCCAAGGAAATGGCCAGACAAGAAGGCCATATGTTAATTGTAGGAATTTTGGCAGGGCGCAAAAAAGGATTTGTGTAAACAAAATTCCAATTGTTAATTCTAGCTGCTCATGATCTGGGAAAGGGATGAGAAATCTTGAATAAGCAGAGGTGTCAAAGAGTTAATTAATGAAGCAAGCTTAGCCATGTCGGCACGACTGAGACACTATTGGTCATGTGGTAGCAGTAGTGACAAGCAGAGAGGTTACTAACACCCACCGAAAAGGAATTGATATGAGGTGAGGAGGACAGTTTAAGAGGATAGCTATCCTGCAACCTCCTCTCATGGATAAAGAGATCCTCCCAGAAATAGGAAGTAATTAATTTTCCTGGCCAGACAATGAAGGGACTCTCGTTGGAAATCAGGGATTCTCCAAAAAACCCCAGGCTGCATCTAACCCCAATGGATTTTGGTTGAAGTCCATATAAGCAGGTGCCCTCGGACAGTTCACTAGTCAGTTGCAGTTGGAGAGAGCTATGAGTTGCTGCACAGAGCTGACGATTCCACGATTCCTACTGACACAAGAACCTCCAACTTGACCTTCCTACAAACAGTGATGAACAAAACTAAGTCAACGCCAAAAAACTAAACCAGTTAGAAGACCAGAACTTGCCTAGAAGTATAAAGTGTCACTCTCAGAAGAAACTGGTTGGTAAGAAAACACTCCTGTATATAATAGACTGATAAAAGTTGATTTGCTTTCTTTAAACATACCCAAACCTTTTTGGTTTTCATTTATTCTTTTATTTGTGTGACATCCAGTTTAGACTCACCTTGCATAACAGCCCCAGTGTCTGATTGATTTCATCTACCTATGATCAAAATCACAACGTGGGTAGGTTGGACTTGAGATTGAAGTAGTTACTTCGGTAACCAGTCATTGGAAGTGAGCTGGGAATGACGGAGCTGGTGTCGAACTGGTTGCTTCTGGCATCAAGCCATTATGTATTTGTGCCGTTACAATCAACCAACCATCCCATTTGGTACCCTGACCAAAGAATCCTGCCAGATAGCGACAACCGCTGATTGACCAGGTCGCGTATTGATGGCCGTGACCAAGAGTCAACCTCAGAACGTCCTAGTAGGTGTCACAAACCTTTCCGGCTGAAAATTTAAATGAAATATTCCTTTTTTTTCTTGTTTGCCATTTTTGGTAGAAAGGGAAATGTGTTTATAAACATACAGGCTGGTTTTGAGAAAGTTCAACTGTCATCAGAGTGATTAAATATGAATACTGAAATTTGTTAACACTCCCAATGAAACTTTGTTATATTTGTAGGCAGGAACCAGGATAAATCTTTTAACATTTGTCATGCGAATAAAATGTCAGTTTAAATTTGGTGTCAAAATATCTACAATTTACAATCAGTGTTATGCATCTTAAATTTCTAGAACTCTGAATTAATGTATTCAACAGAAGTAAATTGGAAAATAGAACTGGTTCAAATTCTTGGCTGTTTATATCACTTTTGCCAAACCTGTTGATTTCTTCTTTTTTGTAATCATTTCACCCCAAGCAAGGCAATAAAGCCACTAAGACACAAGGGATTACTGAGTGTGAGAGAATATGAGAAAAAGAAAACTATTTAGGAAAGAGAACATTAAAAGAACAGGAATTAAGAAGACATAAGATAATGATTGTCATTGCATTTAAATTTTTGGAGACCAAAGTTAACTGGAAAACAAGAAACTGGGAAAGAGTTCTATACATGAGAAAAATGTGGCAAGAAACTGTTAGCATAGAACTTACAGTTCCATGTAGCCATTCCAAATGTAAAATGATGAGACCTTGCTGCCAATCTAGTAATGTAGTTAAATTCATAAAGTGTAGGTACCATGGAGAGTTCATCAGAAAAATTACCAAGAAAATATCTATAGAAAAGGGCACAGGAAAACTACATTATGGCAGTATGAAAGTAACTGAGGCCAAGGTGCCAGGTCAGGACCAGTAACATTGCAAATTCTTCTTTGGATTTTATCAAGAATATCAACAAAGCAGAAGCACCAGACCAGATATAGCAGCAATATTCAGTGCATGGATAAATGATAGACTTATAATGTATAAGATAGATTCTTGCAAAAAAAATTGTCTTGATTGACATTGCATTTAAATTTTTGAAGATCAAAGTTGGCTGGAAAAGCCATAAACAAGAAGACTAATAGAAGAAACTGTTAGCATAGAACTTACAATTATATTTAGCCATTTCAACTTACAATTATATCTATAGCCATTTCAACTGTAAAATGGTGAGATCTTGCCACTAATTTAATAGTATGCTTAAATTCATAAAGTTTAATAATAAAAATATCAGATTATGAATAAATTATATAGAAATTACTGTTTTACATCATGACAAAAAGTGTTCCTGTAATGTAGGTACCTTCACGAGATCACTAAGAAATCAGCATACTATGATGAAAATATGCTTCAAATGAAAAACAGTTTTATCTTCAAAATCATTGTTATTATTAAGAGGGAGGATCAAATTATTTTTTGATTATTTAATTAAATTTTTTACTTCTTTTTTAGAACATTTGAAATTTTGATTAAAAAAAAAAAAAACTGAGTCAACAGTTGTACTAACTTTTAGCATAGCAAATTTTCGCATCCTTTTTGCAGTGGCAGACAAACATTAATTTGGAAATTCTTGCAAAAATCAAATAATTGTTGGATTTTAATTAAATTTTCAGAACTTATTCATTCACAAACAAATGAAATAATTTTTGACATTTTTTTTTATTAGAAAATCTTGGTAAAAATATTTTTTATTTTGCATGTGTTTCTCCCCCTTACTTAATTTTATGAAAGCTTGAGAACTTTATCAAGGTAATTTTTAGTAACTGTATTAGTTAAAAGCAGAATTTTTTGAAGAATTTAAATCACTGGATTTTTTTGGCAAAATTAAGCCTGGTCTTATGAAAAATCTGTTCTGAATCAAAAAATGAAAAACCCAATAAAACAAGAAGACTAATAGAAGAAACTGTTAGCATAGAACTTACAATTATATTTAGCCATTTCAACTTACAATTATATCTATAGCCATTACTCAATTAAAGAAGTTTTTAATTGCTTTTATAAATAATATATATTAAAAACAATATTGTTTGAAGAAAAAAAAAAATTTCAATGAAAAATGAATTTTTACAAGATTTTTCGTTTTTTACAATTTTTTGAATAATTTATAAAGTTTTTTGAATCTTTTAAAGTTCAATTTACATGAGATAATTTTTAAAGAATATTGTTAAGTAAAACTATAATTACTAATCATATTTTAAAGCTTATTACAATCTGAAAACCCCAACTATTTTTAAAAGAATTTCAATTTGTTTTTATATATGTATATCGATGCAGAATTTCTGAAGTATGGATGTACAAACTGATAAATCTATTCTTAAAAGGTCATGTGTTTTAAGGGTTGTCCCCACTTATGGAAAAAAAATCCTAATGAAATTTTTCATCTGCTACAGCATAATTAACTATGAACACATTTGGTGGTCAATCCACTGTCAATAAATCAATTAACACATCAGCAAAAAATGACCCTGTAGTTAGGAAATGCTTGTATACAACATTTTATGCTATAAGTAAGTAATATTTGTTTCAAATCAGATTAACTTAAACTTTAAATTTGTTAATTTTCCTCAACGTTTCAGAAATATAGATTTTATTTTTGCATGATTTTTAAAAAGGAAAATTAAGTTTTGTTTACAAAAAATGGCTGACATTATCGATTTTACTGAAAAAAAATGCAAGTCTATTCCAATCAATATAATTTCTGTCTGAAATACACCAAAGTATTTTGCTTACCAGATATAGTAAATTTAATCCTTTAGCTTTCATTTAAAGCTAAACTGAAAACTTACAGGAAAGATTTTTCATTTTTAAAAATTCATTTTAAACCTTACATATACCCAGTTCATGTTATTTGTTCTGACCTGGCATCTCAACTTCAGTCACTTTCCTGTACCTTTTCTAAAAATTACTTTCTGTTATGGTAATTGTTTTGATGAACTTTTCCTCTATGGTACCTAGACTTTATGAATTTACTTGTAGTACTACATTGGTGTCAAGGTCTCATCATTTTACAGTTGAAATGGCAAGATGTAACTGTATATTCTATGCTAACAGTTTCTTCTATTGTACTTCTCACTTGTGGAACTCTCTTCCTGCTTCTTACTTCCTTGTAAACTTTGATTTTCAAAAATTTAGATTCAATGTCAATCATTATCTTTGTATTCTTCTGTTCTTTTATTATTCTCTCTCCTTAATAGTGTTTTTCTTTTGTTTTTCTCTTGTTTTTCTCACACTTGTTGCATCTTAGTGGTTTTATTGACTTACTTGTCGTGAAATAATTAAAAAAAAAAAAAATAAACAATGTATCAAGTATTAAAAATCAGCCTGAGTATTATTGATACCTCCATGTTACATTTTTTTTTTTTTTTTTTTCATCAGGTTGTCTGATCCCAAAAATCCTCGATGGTACATGGTAGATGTAAAATTTGAACGTATGTTAAAACGTTTCATCCCTTTGTCTGAATTGAAAGCACTTTATTTGAAGCACAAACAAAGTGACGGACCATTGAAGAACTTAGCCTTGTTCACAGCTGCTCGTCTTTCTGTCCAACCGATTACGTCAGGTAGGGTCTTTATTGTTTTATTTTCTTTAAACCATTTTTATTAGGCTACAATAAACCTCCTATCATAAAATATTAAACAGCATTAACTGTTTTATTCTTGTTCCTTTGTTTATAAACTTACCCTTTCAGAACTAAAGCTATGTAACAAATCAACCAAAAAAAAAAGATTATTGGGATAATATCTCATTCAAAATGGCTTTTGGAACAATGGTCTCACATGTATGAAAAGGAAACAGAAAAATGAATAATTTTTTTTCCTCCTCCCTAATTTTAATATTTGTAAACAAATTTATTTTTTGCCCTCATTTGATCTCTGAGGAATGATAATCATTTTTTTTTGTTTTTTTTTTGTGAAATGAGTTCACCTCAAGACTTGATAAACACAGAATCATATCCTGCTTACAGGAAAAAAAAATTCCATAGGTTAACCCAAGCCTTGCAAGTAAAACTGGATGGTTGTGCTATCACTAAGTCACAAGCCATTGTGACCAAGGATTTGAGCATACTGGACTTATTCAACTTCTCATGAATATTATAACTAAGGCCCATTCAGCAGTGCATGCCACAGGTTGGCTCTATTAGCATAGAACTTTTTCGTTTTTTTTTCTAAGCATGTCATCCCAAGCAAGGCAGGAGTGCCACTATCATGCAAGGGGGTTACAGAGAGTGAAAATAAGGGTAAAGAGGAGTGTTTGAGGAAAGAATAAAGAGAATGACAGGGATCAAGGCATCAGAAGATTTTGATTGACATTATATTTGAATATTTGAAGATTATAGCTATCAGGGAAGCAAGAGCAAGGGAGTTCCACTGTTGGGAAGTGCAAGAGAAGAGGTTGTTGGAGTAGAAGAGGTGGTTACATTTAACTATTTTGACAGTAAAAAGGTGGGACCAAGATGCCAACCTAGTAGCACTGCTTAAATTTAGTTAAAGCACCAGTGAAAATACCTCATTAGAGCAGTTGCCATGAACAGTTAGATGTCTTTCAATTGTAAAATGATGAGACCTTACAGCCAATCTAGTACTGCATTTAAATTTGTAAAGTCAAGATACCAAAGAGGAAAGCTTATCGGAACAATGAAAATATTTGTAGAAAAGGTATAAGGAAGTGTGTGTATAATATATATATATATATATATATATATATATATATATATATATATAATGTGAAAAGTGTGTGTAATATATTATATATATTATTATTTATATATTATATGCACAGTACTTATTAGAAAGCGCTAAATATCAGAGATAGAGTTAACATATTTGGGTGGATTGATATGAGTTTGTGACTCAGGGTTTCACTTTTGCGATCGCCTGACAATCACAAAAGCGTGAACCCAGGGTCACAAATTCACATCAATCCACCCAAATATATATATATATATATATATATATATATATATATATATATAATATATAATTTGAATAAAAAACAGACCACTTTTAAGGTTCCATGTAATAAATTATTTCATCACAGCCCTTTTAAAGGACTCACGGATCATCAGACTTTACTTCCAAAAGTTGAAACAAAGAATGAAAAGAAATTTACACGTTTTTGACGGGCCGTATTAAGCATATGGAAATATATATATATATATATATATATATATATATATATATATATTTATTTTTTATGGGAAAACAGTATACATTTTAAATTTTGATCAGGTTATAAAATATATACAAAAACAGACCAAACGCACAATATTGATCTCCCCTACTGATACCATCATTAATATTATTATTTATTACATAATATAAGCTGCAGGAAAACTATTCTTTTAATATGTATTATATTGCTTTTTTACTACCTAAGGATTGTGTAATAGTAACATTAACCACTTTTACATTCACATGAAACATTTAGTTGCAAACAGCAGTGAAATTTAAGTACTGTTTTTCCATATTTTATGTTTGCTCTGTTTTTGCATATATTTTATATACCTTGCATTGAGCACTGTGTCTGTAGTGTCTACAAATTTTGTGTTATATATAAAACAGATGTCTGTGGGCCATTATGTTCGTTATACATTTCCACATTTTTCAATTGATTGCACTAAAACTTGGCACACTGAGAGCTTATGCTTCAAAGATGGTTAAGACCAACATTATTTTTTCCAGACCTCCACATATAATGGAAAACTATGAAAAACTATTTAGAAAACAAATTTTTTGCCCATAACTCCCCAATTTTTCAAGCGACTTTCTCCAAATTTGACATGATCATTACTTATGACACAACAATTGTTTCAATTAAATTTTTTTAAGTTTATTCGTGTTAATTGCAAAAAATCTGAATAACTGCATAAAATTATTTTTTTCCATTAACTCACAGTTTCCAACTGATTCACTCCAAATTGTACACAAACGTTACTTATGCTTCAAGGAATGTTTCAAACTAATTTTGTATCAAGTTAATTCACTTTAAATTTGTGATTTATTTGATTAAACCTCTGCTATTTGTTTAAACTGATTAAACTTTACTCTGATCATGATGTGATAACACGGTGAACTGCAAGCATGACGTTTGACATGTGGGCATGAACACTATTAATGCACCCCTCCCCCTTCAGCATCTTATTTGGTGTAAACTACTGCTTTAACTACATCCTTAGTGTTTACTCATTTCCCCTCCTCCATTATTACTACCCACGATCATAATGCCACCCCTTTTTACCACCATATTCCTTAATATATTTTGTGCCTTGATTGATTATATGGGGATGACTGAAAACACAACCTTTGTCCTGTGCATGTAAATACAAACAATGCCCTCTTTCAGCCCCTTGATTCATGTGAATGTCTGCTTATACCACGTTCTTAGTATTTACTCACTTACCCCCTCTATGCCCATGGCCTGACAATAAGGGATGAACTGCAAACATAACCTTTGACCTGTTCATATGAACACTATTAATTATCCAATCAATTCCTTGACAGAATTTCATTGGTTCAGACCCTTCTATACCATCAAGTACCATCATACTACACTTGGAAAGACAACAGATGGACATGAAGAAAGGTAGGATAAACTGTTGATGGATATCTAGGCATCAAGTTTGACCATTGCTGTCCACCCCAGTCAACAGGAGTACTTCTACTTTTGGCTTCTATTATATGAAGTAAAAGATCCAAAGTGTTTTGACAACTTAAAAAGGTTTAATGGGCATGTTTGCAGCATGTACCACTAGGCCTGCTTCAAACATGGCCTACTGGAAGATATGGTGCTCAGTGTTATGCAATTCTCAGGAAGGCTGCTGCAATGCAAATGGCAAGAAGTCTTTGCTGTATTATTGCACACATGTAAGCTCAGTGATCCTGTATCTTTATGGGAGAAATACAAAGAGAAAATTTCTGAAGACTTCAAACAACATGGGCAACTAATGCAGGATTCAGTGATGAATTTATAAACAGAGTGCTTATTGACATTGAACATTGGATTGTTTCTCTGAGCAGAAATTCATTGTAAACTTACAGCCTGCTCCAAGTTCACTGAATGAGTCCAAATACTTTTCCAACAGGCATAATTCAGAAAACTTCCTGTGACATCAATGCTCTTCAACAGTATGAAGCAAAAACAAGCCAAAGTTGCTTAAGGACCAACAGTTGGCTTACAACACCATTGTCGACTTTGTTCACCTTCAGAAAGGTGGTTTGTTCTTCTTGTATGCACCTGAAGAAACAGTTAAAATATTTGTCACAAACCTTCTCCTCACAAAAGAAGGTCCATATTTTGGTGAGCCATACTTCTCCCATGGATATGTTGGTTCTTCTAGTGTAGGAAGCAAGACAAATGTCCAGTTTATGTGATTAAGTGAATTGGCAAGGCAAAGGATAATGCTGAAAAATATGTATTTGCTATGTAACTAACTTTTTTGTTTTTCTTCACAAACCTAGTAACTTATTGATATATCTGTGTACAGTAGTCAATCAATAAATCCATAGCCTGATATTTATTAGCTGAATTTTATTTTCACTGTATAATGTGTGATCTATGGAGAAGCATTCAATTACATTCATTAACAACAATGTGTATTATTTTAAGACATTTTTATTTTTATACATTCTTTTTGTGGATACAAATATTTAAGTAAATGCTATGTTTTATAATAAACAGTATTAACAACATTTACCAGCCTGAATGTCCGAGAAACTTTCATAGAAAATATTCATCCTCCGACAGGAATCAAACCTGTATCCTTTTAGACTGACGTGCCTTAACCAATCAAGCCATGGACGATCGTTCGATTAGCAAGGTCAATTTTACTGCTTTTAAACTTCAATCTTCCATGATAAAAAGATTTCCATAAAAGAGCATTTACTTAAATATTTGTATCTATAAAAAGAATGTATAAACATAAAAATGTCTTAAAATAATTGTCAGATTTTGTCCATTTCATAAACTGTGTATTATGTTGAAAAATTTATTGGAAAGTGAGTGCATATTTTGTCTTGATTTTGGCTTGGTTAAAGAAAGCTAAATGTTTCCTTATAAGGAAACAGCTAATATTACCATTGTATTGTTGGAAAACCTTTGCCCAGGGAATGACAAACTGACCCCTTTATTGTATTAGAATGGGACCTCCTTTGCATCCTTCATTCCTGTAGTTTGTGTCTGGATAAGAAGTGAATTGACTCTTAAATAAATAAACATCTAATTTCATCCCAAATTGGTCTTTTGACTGGAATTGAACTTATAACCCAAATCAGAGTTAAAGTGAGTTCCATGGAGTGAACTGAAGAATTCAGCTTTATATCAGAAATCTCTTAACTCCCGGTCGCAACCTCACTGCAACTGTCTGGTCCCAACTAACTTTGGCCCATGTGGGCACTTGTATTTATGTGTGTCCCTTTCAACTGGTGTGGTGCGGACAAATAGGTGGGTTTTATGCAAATCTCCCAAAATTCAACCAATTGTTTTCTTTCATTTTCTATTTCACATTTCCACACTGTCACACTAGTACTATTATAAAAATAATAAGTTGTGTAAATGTGTAATTAGGAAGCAGGAATTCTCCCCACTTGATTCTTCTGACTATAGCAAAAAGTAAGTTGAATAGATCCTTGTTAAAGAAGGTTCTTGCTTTCATGATAGTGTTTATTTCCTTTGTTCTGTTTTTTATTTTCAGAAGAATGGAACTTCATTATGGAATTGGAAAATAAAGAATCAACTGCCTGACTTCTTTTCAACATTGACTTGAAATGTGAGATTATCACAAAATATTGTTTTATCAAAAAATTTTAAAAAATTGCACTTCCTCATTAAAGTTTGTTTTTAATGAAAAATTCTTTGGTTTTTATTTTGTTTGTTCACAGTAAAACGAAAATATCTCTCACAAAAAAAAAACGATTTCAGTTTGAATTTCTGAGATTAGAAGTTATTATTTACATTCAGACTAATATCCTTATTTGTGTTATTATTACCTGATCTCCTTCTGTGTGAATTTCTGGGATAAGAAGTTTTCATTATTTACATTGTTTAGGTAAACTAATATCCTCATCTTATTTAGTTATCATAACCTTGCAGTCATTGTGCACTCTAGCCTTCATCAAATGTTTTGTGATTTGGGTAACCTTCAGGGAATTTTGAATTGAATCCTTTATTTAATCAGATTTTGTAGCATAGAATGTTTGTTTTCCAACCCTGAGATATGGGTTTGAACCTCACCATGTTTGATTTGTCAGGCAGGTGACTTCTTGATATTATCAGCTCGGGGAGGCAATCCAAATGTGCAGCACCTGTGGAAAGTACCTTAAAACTATACCATGGGTTGACCAAGGCCTTGTCAATAAAATTTGGTAGATGGAATTGTTTGTTGATAGCTTTCTAGCACAAAGTCATCATGACTGAGGATTTGAATTGGCCTTGTTCAAACTGTTGATCAATGTCGGATTCTGCCCTCTCCTCTAGAAACTGTAACTAAGGCCTGCTCAGCATAGTTGCAGTATAAGCCACAGGTGGGTCTTGAACAAACACAAATGTGCCTGAGCAGGCATCTGCAATAATGGTTGGTTAGCCACCCTGGCAGATAGGCATACTCAGAAATGAGCAGTCATTATTATTGTTAATCATATATTCAATCCCAGGGCCAGGTAGTACAGACTCATGCTCAGTGGAAACGGGACTAATTGAACAGTACAAAACAAACAACAAGATATATAATACTAGATATGGACACTAGAGTGAAAACCGTGTACTTCCACTTACCTACCCCTCCAGACATAGATAGCCATGAATAAAGAATCAAGTTTATTGAAAAAAAGGTTTGTTTTCATTTTCCTTGTTTTTTTTTTTGTTTTGTTTTTTTTTCTTTTTTTAAACAATAGTATTCACCATGTACAAAGCCCAGGAGCCACTCAATGTAGAATGTTACAGGTTAAGAGGCACAGTTTATGTGGATATGTGGGGAAGATAATGCTTAAGCCTAAACTTGAACAGGTTAAGATTGTAATGAAAAACATCCTCTTGGGAGTCTGTTCCACAAAGCAGTGGTTTATAGAAAGAAACTGCCCAAATGGAATACGAAGGGAATGAAGGTGGTTTGCTATAATGTGCTGATCTTAGCCATGAAGGTTAGAACTGGTGGAACAAAGGAATGTAGTTCGTCTGAACACTTTCCAAGGAAATAACGATAGAGCAGTGAGAGACTTTTGACATTTTGTCTGTGAGAAAGGGATTATAGGGTGGAAAATAATTTGCCACACACTATCGAGACTGAAAAGTAAAGACTGGGCAGCTCCTACCCATATATAGCAACAGTACTCAATTTTTGACTTGATAAATGTAGAGGATAGCAGGAGGAGTCGGGTACCCACTGGAGCAGTACAGGGAGCCAACCATTTTCCTAGCATCTTTAGTAATCTCATAGAGTGCTACCCTCATTGACTGTTAGTAGCATGTTTGTCATGTTATATTTTTGCTTTACATTGTTACATTAAATAAAAATGAACGTATTTTGGCACCCTTCTTTTCATTGCCATTTTTAGTATCTTGTATTTCTTTCAGGTAGGAAGCCATTATAAAATAACAAACCAACAATATCTAACTCCACAGAAGGGTCACAAGTATATTTTAACACTTCTTTGTTTTTACTGACTCTGATGTTAGCTAGCCTATATTTTATGTTTCTTTGGGGTTTTTTTTTTAATCATATCACCTCATGCAAAGTAATAGCTAAGACACAGGAATTACCGAGTGTGAAAGAATAATAAAAAAGAAACATTATTAAGAAGTGAGAACAATAGAAAAGTAATCAAGACAGTAGATAGCAATTAAAATTGTATTTAATATCAAAGCATGGAGCCAGAAGAAAGTTCCACAAGTGAGAAATGTAAGAAAAGAAACTATTAGCATAGAACTTACAGTTACATCTAGCCAATTCAACTGTGAATTGATGAGACCTTTCTGCCAATCTAGTACTGCACTTAAATTTATGAAGTCTAGGTACCATAGTGTAGAGTTTTTCTGAACAATTACCATGAAAGTATTGATACAAAAGGCACAGGAAAGCTATATTATGGCAGTGGGAAAGTGACTGAAGCTGAGATGCTTCAATAATATTACTTTGGATTTTTATCAAGAATCTCTAAATGTACAGTAGTAGTACCAGGCCATATATGGCAGCAATATCCAAAGCATGGACAAATGGTAGACTTGTAAATATGTAAGATTGATTCTGGAGAGAAAAATTGTCTAACATTACGCAGTGACCAGCTTTCTTAGCAACAGACCTAGCAATGGAATCAGTATAGTCTTTTCACTTCATGTCAACCCAGAAGACA
Organism: Acanthosepion pharaonis; assembly: GCA_903632075.3. Taxonomy (NCBI): domain Eukaryota; kingdom Metazoa; phylum Mollusca; class Cephalopoda; order Sepiida; family Sepiidae; genus Acanthosepion; species Acanthosepion pharaonis. The sequence continues at coordinate 4,919,687 of CAHIKZ030000779.1, read as the reverse complement.
CAATGAGCCACTCCCATCCAGGTTAGTATCTTAGAAGTTTCATTTTGGAGCATTAAAATGAGCATTCGTTTCCCCAGTTAACAACAGACTCTAAGTCTTCTTTTCCTTTTTTTTAGTTGTCATCAGCATAGATGTCAAGTTGAGAACTGTTGTCATCAGGAAGGTCATTGATGAAAATTAAGAACAAGGGTCAAGGATTGAGTCCTGGGGAAAACCTGCATTAGTACAAAAAGATCTAGAAGAGTGTCTCTTCAGGGCAAATTACATTTCACAATTTGATAAGAAAGACTGAATCAGTTGAAAAAATCACCCGGAAATACTATAGCCTTTCAATTTGTGAAGACCTGTATGCTTTCGAAATGTTCAAAGCAACAACCTGAGCTTCACAAGTCTTACCTAAAGCTTGATAGACTCTTTCAGCAATAACCGTTAGTATATAAGTAGTTGACCTAGAGAAGCGAAAGCCATGATGCCTGAAAAGGGCTCTGCAATGTGAGATTATTAACCAATTTAATCAAGGGTCTCTTGTAGTTTGCCAAAAAGTGTTAGAAGGCTAATAGGCCTATAGTTTTTTTTATGGTTAAAAACGCCGTTGGTATCATTTCTTACTGGGTTGGCGGGAGACAAGAAAGTAGGGACTATAACTTTAGCCAAGATCTTGGTCTAAGAAAAAAACCTAGGAACACTATCAGAAACTCATACTCATAGAGCGGTTATGTGTTATGATAAGCATCTGTAGCTTTGTGATAATTCAAGTCCCTGTAGGAATGATGTGCTGCAGATAACCGCCCGACTTGTTACTGTTACTTCAATGGTGGTAGCATTGAATCAATCGGCCTTCAGTAATCGCCACATCTTGTAATCTATCAGATCTAACACCCACATTAGCATACACGACCTGTTTATGTTATCTGCTTTAATTCAATCATTTGTACGACCATGACATTATGTGTCCAAGCCTCGCTTATTGAATATGTTACATGAGTAAATAAGGTACATACGTGTTTTTGTAAAGATCGTTTATTGAATAAACTTATAAAGTATAGATTTGCTACAGTTTATTATTTTTAAATAAATGAATTAATATAGTGATACATTTTTGGTGTGTTTTGTCGTACTAAAACAAACATCTATAAAATTAAATGAACCCTACTCTAATTCAAACTTCCAATATGAAGGTAAAGCGGCAAATGACATACTAATAAGCCTATGTATTGTGCTGGAATATTTGGCTAAAATTAACTCCCGAATACGATTGAGTCATAAGTAATTTCCATTTTGGAAAACCAGTTGTAATGGCGAATGTCTCATCCGAACTACTGATCATATGTGAGAGTCATGAATAAATTTGTTGTACACTATCATACCTTAGTTTTTGTACGGCAGTGGCAGCGTTTACAGTGGATTAAATGACGAGTGTTCTCCGTGACAATTCAAGGCCGCATGCAACCGCAATAACAGAGGGATAAAATTTTGGAACTTGTTTGACCTGTTCTATTACACTCGCCATATTTACCTGGCCTTGCGCCAACCGATTATTATCTTTTTCGATCGCTGCAAAACACTGATAAGGAAAACTTTCTCTAATGAAAGCCAGATTCAAGGGTTTATTGAAAATGTTTCTGCCTCAAAACCTACCCCTAACCCTAACCCTTTTACCCAAAAGGTATGAAGGAGCTGTCTGATATGCGTTAAAAATTATGGCAATTGGTGGTGATTATATAATTGAATAAAATGTAATTGTAATTTACGAGGGTTAAGTCAAAAATTAATCCGCACTTTTGCTATGGTTTGTTACACTGCCTTCTGCTCATGCGTGCATTATTGTAGTCACGTGATCGAAGTTTGGGCTTGCTCGCGACAGTTTACTTACTGTTGTAAACATGGCCGCTCCGCTAGCAGTGTCCACCAATGAAGAACAAAGAGCAGTGTTCCGATTTCTCCGGTCGGAAGGTCTGAAATTCATCGGAGGTTTTTAAACCTATACGGCGACTGTGTACTACCGTGTAGAAGTGTGTTGTATGAGTAGAATGAAAAGTTCAATAGTAACCGGACGAACAAAAAAGGAGCAGGACACCTGCAAACCTACCACCATTGGCGAAAAGATTCAGCAAACCCGAGAGATGGCGAACTGGCGAGTTATCATCGATGAGGTAGCATGTTTTCTGCAGATTCAGATCAATACTCTTTGTTCGTCATCAAGCTCAAACTTCGATCTCGTGACCACTATGGTACCAAACTATAAGCACGAATGAACAGAAGGCAGTGTGACAAACCTAAAGATAAGTTATGGCGAAAATGTGGATAATCTTTTACTTACCCTCGTACTTTTTTTTTAGAACAAAGTTGATAAACAAAAGCGGAAAATATCTATAACTCATTATTTACACTATATTAAGCTATTGTCCTCAACTTCGACTTTCGTCAGGTATATATCGATCTGGGCAACTGAGGTAGACTGTTCTCATTTCATTGCCTGTACCAAAGGATATCTTGTTCTATTTTTAGTCTAGTTCTTTTTTATTTAGTACTGTTCGTTTATGACTCACCTGTTTCCACTGAGTGCAAGTGCACGACCTAGGGATTGAAATCACACCTAGCTTGCAGTTATGCCAATGAGATTTTCTTTTTTTCAAATTATATTCTTACTTGAAGTTCATTTCAAACAATAAAAACTGAATTTCACGTTTTTAGAATTTTTATTACATATTAGCAACATCTGTTGCTTTAAAGTTTCAAATCTTTCGCTGACAATGCTCTCAGCCCGGTTGGAAATCAGAGAACCATTTTTAAGAGAACCAAAGAACTGTCAGAGAAGTTTCTAACTTGGTATGTATAGAATGACATGTTTATTGCGTTTTTTTGTTTGCTTGTTTGTGTTTTTTAGACTGAAAATTTTTTGAAAGTAAATGCTCATTACGATGTGATAAATATTTGTTTACTAGTGCGAGGTTTGTTCAAAAAGTTCTAAATTTCACCCAAAAGGATCTGGAGAAACAAGGCAGTTTTACACTATTTTTCAATATAGCCCCCTTTGACATCGGTGCACTTGGTCCAACGATGGATTGCATTGCAATCCCATCACGGAAGAAGGTGGCGTCCTGGTCCCCCCAAAACTCCTCAACAGCACATATGATCTCATCATTGTGTGACACCCACCGGTGGTTGCGGTGGCAGTCCAGCGCCAATATGTGACGTCCACTGGTCGCGACGTCAATATATGACACTGCGCCGTCGGCCCGTGGTCAACTCCCAGTTGCGGCGCGAAACTGTAAGGTTTTTTCCACCAGCGTTTTGGAGTTGACTCCTTGTCGCTGCCACCAGCGTGTGTCCCGGTCGATCTGGTCGTTTCCGGTTCGATACCAGCTTTGTCGTTCTCAGCTCGCTTCCAACGCTTTGTCACCGAAGTAACTGCTTTGATCTCAAGTCTAACCTACCTGTTGTGACTTTGATCTTAGGTAGACGAAATCAATCAGACGTCGGGCCGTAGTGCAAGCCAAATCCGGGGTAAAGGTGATACCACACAAGTGTGGCACCTTGCATTATTAGAAATATTCATAGAAATATGATTTAATTTTTTCTTACTCGGTTACTAAACAGGTTGTTGATTTTTTTTTAAAACGGAAAATAACTGAGTTGAAAATAATTCACTAAGATTGTACTAGACGATCTTAAGGGAAGAAGAAGGAAAGAAAAGAAAAAAAAAGAGAGAAAAAGAGTTGTATGATGCATGACCCAATTGAGGGTGGAGATAGGAGTCAGAAAGAGATTTAGGTCAGCGTCTTGGCCGATTTTCGAAAGACAATTGGGAGAATAGAATTAGAAATAATAAAAAGAAAGAAAGGGAAAAGACATGATATCAAAACGGGCCGCTGATGTAGACCAGATATCGTCAAAGCATCTGACCGACTTTTGCGTGGAGAGACTCCTTATCAATTTGGTTTAGAACAATAGAAATGAAATTTTTAATCAGAGAAAAAAGTGTCTTTGGGTTGAGGGGAGGACCGGTGGAACGATATACAGATCCTGACCTGTTAAGAATTGGACACCCACGTTAATAAAGTGGAGACATTTTCAAAGTAGATAATTAAGATTTTCGACTATCAGGAAAAACAAAGAGGTAAAAAGAGGGACAATTGCTTTTGGCTCACAGAGGGCGCCAAGAAGGCGGAAAAGATCCTTTCTGAAGTCAAGTCTAATTAGCGGCGGGCTGTTTGACAAAGTTCAGGTGAGAGAAAGCCAAGATTGTCATTTTGCGTACGTGCAAAAAAAAAAAGGCAAAAGTGGATTTTGTTTTTTTTAAAACAAGAACGATGTAACCACGCCCGCAACAAGAGGAGAAAGGATGTTCGATCAATAACAATTGGTCGGAGACGGTCACGTGATCTGCGGAAGAGAAGGGAAAGAAATGCTCGATCAGGAACGATTGGTCGAAGACGGTCACGTGATCTGCGGAAGAGAAGGGAAAGAAATGCCCGATCAGGAACCATTGGTTAAAGCGGTCACCTGACATACGAGAGACTAAGAGAGATGGATGTGCGCCGCCCCACCAAAGGTACTGTGAGGAAGTAGGGGTGAAAACAATAGCGATAATGAGAAGACAGAATTAATGCTGCTTTTGGAATTATCGAGAAAACCCTGACGCCGACAGACCCACCCCAGTTTGTTGCGGCGTCAATATAAGCAGGACCCCAGTCGACAGAAATCAGTAGAGTTGGAGTTGCAGTTGGAGTTGAGAGTTGGACCGCGGGCAGGATAGAGCCTGAACGCGGCCATCAGGCCCGATTCACTCGCCCCTTTGCGGGCAGAAGAATCCTCAGACAAGAAATCCTTCCAGCCCAAGTCGAAGACAGGAGAACTTCCAGCCCAAGTAGACGAAGAAGAAGATTGCCTGAAAGCCTGAGAAGAATTGGAGATGCAGACAAGCCGAAAGTCGATGAGAAGTTAAAGTTCAGCCCCGGACGGCAGTGAGAAGAGACCACCTCAGACGACAGAGAGTTGCGGCTAAGTTGAAACAAGAAATCTTCCACCAAGTTGAACCAGGAAAACTACCAGCCCAAGCAGACGAAGAAGAAGAAATACAACTCAAGTCGGAGAGAAGAATCAACTGCGAATGATCGATAGAAATTAGCCCCAGTGTCGAACTGAACCACACCCGACATACATACATGATTCTAGAAAGTAGGTAATTCGACATTTTCTATTGTGTGATAGAAGCTTGGTGCCATAGTCCACAGAGCGGGTCGGGAATTGAGAACAATTTTGTTTTTTTATGTAACGGACATTAAGATATAAAAAGGTTGTTACCCTTTTATCAGCAATTTTGTTTAGTGTCGTGAGTTTTTGTTTTATTTGTGTTTTGCCACCCCCGTCGGACTCGACTTGTATCGGCCCAAATCCCTGCTGGTCCCGTCTGTCTAAGATCTAAACACAGCGTGGGTAGACAGACCGGAGATCGGTATAGTTGCTTTAGTGACCAGGTATTGGAAGCGAGTCGGGGAAAGGCGAGGCTGGTGATCATCTGACCAAAGGGTTGGAGCGGCACGCTTGGACCCAGGAGGAGCGACCAGGAGGAGCGACGTCACCGTTGGCGCCGTAACCAAAGGATCCGACACTGGGCCAGGTGTGTAACCGTCACAAGTGGTGCCGTGACCAGGATCAACCCTGAGACAACCACGTCACATATGGTGCCGTGGTGACCGAGGATTTCAACCCTGAGAAGACCACGATCGACCGCCGTTGCTGAAAATTCAGACAGAACTCAGAACGACCCGGGACCAAAGGAAAAGAAAGAACAGAATCATCTGTAAGGTAGGACACCTTGTTTTGTTTCCCAACCTCGATTGTTGCTGTATAGACTGTCTTTCTCTGTAGACATGTCAGATTATGAGTCGGATAGAGCAGTGGGGGGTGAAGAAGAAGTAGGGCGGGGGTTGTCAGTGGATCTAAGGAAGCTGTTGGGTGGACCGAGGGTCCCAGTATTTGATGGCAGCGGGAAGGAGTTTAAGAACTGGCTGGCAATCCTCGAGAAGAGCCGAACCATCTACGAACTCTCGGACCAAGGGACCCTGTATTTGGCATACGATGCCACAAAGGGAAAAGCGTCTGAGTTCGTGAGGGGGCTCTTGGAGAACCAACCCCGCTTGGCTTGGGAAGAAATAAAACGACTGCTAACCAAAGAGTTCGCCGACGAAGGTACGGCCATAGATGCCATGAGGGCCCTTTTAAAACTAACACAGCTGCGGGATGAAACCCCGGGAGAATTAGGGGCCCGAGCGGGGAAGCTATCGTCGTTGGCATTCCCCGAAGTGGTCAGGGTTAATGCGGTTATGCAGGCTCAACTGGCGGACCTGTATGTAGAGGCGCTGAGCGACGAGCGTGTTCGTCACGACGTATTGAAAGAAGGACCGCTCAGACTGTCGGCAGCGATAGAGCTGGCCAGGGAGAGCCAGGGGGTGTGGGATAAAGTGAAGAGGTGTGGAAAGAAGCAGATACCAAGTCAAGAGGCTGGAAGAAGGGGGTAGGCGGAAGAACCCCGTGGAATCAGAGGGTTAAGGAAGAGGTGGATCGGGCAGAATTATGGGAGGAGGACCCCAATAGAAGGGCATGGTCGACCAGGCATGGCTTTTATAAGCCCACGCCGGGTCGATACGGGCTGGTCTGCTGGACCTGTGGGTACGAGGACCACAGGGCGGCGGAATGTCCGACGAAGTGGGGGTTGCCCCAGACTTCGATCGTGACAGGTGCACCAGGTGTGGTAAGAAAGGACACCTGGCCAAGTGGTGCGGGCTGAGGAAGGGTGCCCCACCAATATTAACAAAGAAGGCCGAGCCCAAGAAAAAGCCAGAAGGCCACCCCAGAATTAAGAGGGAGGTGGCCCAGTTAAAAAGGAGAGAAATAAAAGCTTGGACCAGTGAACGGGCGAACCGCTTGAATCGAGGACGGTTCCCCCGAGGATAGACACAAAGGCCAACCCAGTTAAAAAAGGGAAAGAGCAAAATGTTGGACATGTGGTCGGGCGGGCCACTTTGCGGCAAGCTGTCCAGCAAGAAGGTGCTGGTTTTGCAGGAGGCTAGGACACCTGAAAAGAAACTGTATTTTTTAGAAACGGCCATGGGAGACCGGGAGAGGTCCGGCCGGGGTCGCCCAAGTGCAGGGGGGGCGCAGAACTCCACCTCATGAGAAAAATGAAGGTGATATATTGCTACCGGCGCCTGTGGCTGGGTTAACCCAAAGGTGGGGACCCAGGAAGAAGAAAGCTCAAGTGTTCTCTTCGCTAACGCAAGAGAGAGAACTATCCTGTAGAGCAGAGATAGGTGGTAGAGAGATGAGGGCTTTGGTGGACACAGGAGCATCTGTGTCATTGATGAGAGAGGAAACATACAGGCGGGTGAAACGGAAGAGAAGGTTACGGGAAGCGGACATAGAGATCACACAAGCAGATGGGGCCCCCCTGGAGATAAAAGGGATGGTGAGGCTCCCGGTGAGGATTGGGAGGGTGAAAAGCACCCATAATTTTTACGTAACCCCCGACCTGTGTACGGAGGCAATCTTGGGAGAAGATTGGCTCCGGAGCCAGAGGGCCCAGATCGAGTTTAATCCTACTGTGTTGGTGGTGAACGGCGAGAGAACGCCATTGGGATGCCCACCAGAGGAAGAGATAACCATAGTGGTGGAGGAAGATGTAAAGTTACCTCCTAGGACCGCAGTGTCGGGAAAGGGTAGGCTAATGTCAGAAAAAAAGGTACGGAGAGGACCTCTGCAGTTGGTCCCTGTAGAAGGAAAGGGCCTAGAAAATAACGAGGTAACCCTATGCGAAACGGTAGTGGAGGCAGCCGAGTTGGTGCCCATAATGATGGTGAACCAGGCCCAAAAGACTATAAAGGTTAGGAGAGGGAGAAGATAGGGAGAGCACTTCCCCTACGAACTCTGAATCGGGTGAGATTCGAGGAGGAACGAAGGAAGCTAGTAGAGCAAACAAAAAGGAATCTTAGATGAGGATATATTAGCACCGGATCAATTTAGAACCAGAGTGGGGGGTCTGTTAAGGAACCATCGAGATGTGGTGGCCCAGTCAGACAAGGAGCTAGGTCAGACCCACACGGTCGAAAATGAAAATCGACACCGAGACCACCCCCCTGTGAAATTAAAACCCTACCGAACACCTATACATAAAAGACCCCTTGTAGAAGAGGCAGTAGAGGAAATGTTGAAGCTGGGATGATCGAAAGATCGATCTCTCCTTGGAGCTTCCTAATAGTAATAGTAGGTAAGAAAGATGGCGGCCACCGTTTCTGTGTAGATTTTAGAAAGCTGAATTCTATATCGAAGCCGTTGGCGGTGCCATTGCCATTGATAGACGACATTTTGGCATTATTAGGGAAGGCAAAGTACTTCTCTACGTTGGACTTGAGGTCCGGGTATTGGCAAGTAGCCCTGGATGAGACTGACAAGGAGAAGGCCGCATTCGCGTGTCACCTGGGACTGTTTCAGTTCAGAGTGATGCCATTCGGTTTAGCTAATGCCCCGGGAGTCTTCCAACAGCTAATGTCAATAGTGTTAGGAGGATACGAGAGCTTTGCCATGGCGTATTTGGACGATATCTTGATATTTTCGGAGACAGTGGAACAACACTTTTTTCATTTAGGACAGGTGTTGGGAAGGTTGAGGAAACACGGATTAAAATTGAAATTGTCAAAGTGTCAGTTTCTGAGGGAAGAAACTAGGTATTTAGGCTTCGTCATAAACGGAGACGGTATTAAACCCGACATGGATAAGGTAAAGGTCATAAGGGAAATGCCAGAGCCTAAGACAGTGAGGCAGGTAAGAGGTTTTATAGGAGCTATAGGCTACTACCGGCGCTTTGTCCCGGCATTTTCAAGAATTGCCATACCGCTAGTGGCCCTGACGAAGAAATACGCTAGGTTCAAGTGGACAGAGGACTGTCAACGAGCATTTGATTCGCTAAAGGAACAGTTGACAACCGTTCCACTGCTGACGTATCCAGACCTCAGCAAGCCCATGATATTATACACGGATGCCAGTGAGCAGTGTGTAGGAGCAGTACTTACCCAGCCGTGTCCTGATAAGGAAGGACCAGTGCCAGGCATACCAGAGGAAGTACTGATATACTTCCTCTCCCATAAGCTCTCAGAGACACAACAGAGGTGGCCAGTAATAGAGAGGGAAGCATGCTATCATGTATGCTCTCCAAAAACTGGACTACTATTTAAATGGTGCGGTCTTCACTATAAAGACAGACCACAAGCCTCTGCAGTACCTATTGCAGGCAGAGTGGACAAATAATAAGAAAATTCAACAGTGGGCACTTAAGTTAAGTGGCTACCACTGTAAGATAGAGTACTTGGCAGGAAAAGAAAACACGTGCGCAGATTTACTCTCAAGAATACCGAAACAACTGGAAGAAATTATCTGTAAGGGTAGAACAGGGAGTAGATGATAAAGCCTATAGAATAGGAGTAATTAACTCTAATAAGCTAAAAGATCGCCCTATATTAGAATCGGACGAAGAAGGGGACGCCCAGATAATAACCGATCCCTACTGGACAGAAGGAATTAAAAAGGAGCAAGCAGACAGTGAAATAGCTGCTCTGAGAGAGAAGGTAAAGGCAGGAGAGACCACCAAGTATGCCATAATAGAGGAAAGGCTGTATTATCTCTCAGGAAGGGATGAAGAAGTCAGGCCCAAGTTGTATGTGCCCAAAAAGTTTAAGACCAGAGATATTGGAACAGTGCCACGAAAGGTTGGGTCACATGGGAATTGATAGGACATGTGATCTCATAGGAAGAAAGTACTATTGGCCCAAACTGTACGGAGAAGTCACTAACTATGTTCGAGTTGTGTAGTGTGCCAGTCGCAGAGCAGAAGGCAGGAAATGGCACCCTTGAGGAGACAGACGTACCAAACTTCCCCTTCGAGAAAGTGAGTATGGATGTATCAGGACCATATGGGGAAACTGCACAAGGAAACAACTATATAGTGAGTTTTGTCGATTGGCTAACAAATTGGCCTGAGGCATTTGCAGTACCAGACAAGAAGGCCAGAACTGTGGCCGGGTTGATAATAAGCGAAATCTTCCCTAGGTATGGTGCCCTGTGCAATTGGTAACAGATAATGGCACGGAGAATGTGAACAGCATCATGAGAGAGGTTTTGACAGGTTTGAATGTAGAGCACATAAAAACATCCCCATATCACCCCCAGGAAATGCTAAAGTGGAAAGGTTTCATAGAACCTTGGGAGATGTATTGGCCAAGTTGGTCAGAGAAAACACTAGAAATTGGGACTTGTATTTGACGCAGGCTCTGGCGGCCGTGAGGTTTACGATAAACGAAACCTCCAGATTTTCTCCTTATTTTTTGTTGTTTGGCAGAGACGTGGTCCTGCCTGTAGATAACCTACTGAAGCCCCGAAGAAGGTATATGGGAGAAGATCATCATCAACTATTGCTGGAACAGCAACATAAGATATTCGTACAGGCCAGAAGAAGAATAAAGAGGGCCCAGAAGAAAAGAAATGAGAGGGTGAATGCTGAAAGAAAGGTGGTAGAATTGAAGGTTGGAAACCCTGTCTACTATAAAATCCACCAGAGAGAGGGAAAACTGGACCAGAGATGGGAACCGTACTACCGGATAGTAGAGCAGACAGGCCCAGTGTCATATGTAATATGGGATCAAGTGGCAGGACGAGCGAGGAGGGTTCATGCTCATGATCTGAAGAAGGCTGAAATAGCTAACCTGGAAATGAGCGAGCCGAGGCCTAAGAAGACAAGGAAAAGGAAGGTAACTCTGGTTGAACCGGAAGGAATGGAGACGGAGGAAGACTCCGAAGAAGATGAGGAGATAGGTCGACTTGACCAGATAAACGAAGCAGTCCGAGGACAGAGTTGGAACCCTCAGCAGGGATTAGCGATGTTCAGTCGTCGACTGAATCAGTGCAGAGAAGACCCCGTGAGATCGCCATCACACCCCATGTCCGAAGAAAAGGAAGAAAAGACGAAGAGGTCCAATCAAGCAGTCGAAGGCTCTAAAAAGAGGCACCCTGAACAGGGACGAAGGGCCCAGCGAGTGGGAGGAGGAGGATCAATACCCCTTTCCCAGCTTAGGGAAAGGATAAGGAACAGGAGAAGTTTAGACATAGAGTCGAGAGGTATTGAAGACATTCAAGGCGAAGACTCTAAACAGAAAGAAGAATCAGAGGATGAAGAAGAGGACAAAAACCTCCTGGACGGGAGTTAAACACAGAAGGAAGGGTGGAGGTTGAGCAGGAATCACCTCGGAAGATGAGATCAGGGAGGAGAAGAACCCCAAATCTCAGTAGAAACAAAAGGGCTGTGCAGAATAGAAGCATTTAGTGTCAACAGATAACGACACTGGCTCATCCAAGATCCTATTGGCTGACTATGGTAGATGTGAGTGGAGGGGATGGAGATGCGGGCTGCACCTCACGAGGAACGGAAGATCATTGGCATTATTGATTGGCCACCAGTGGTGTCATGAAGTACGACCTTTAGAGTGGGCGCCACGCACACCTGACCAGACCATTCTGTCTGCTAGGGGTTAGTTAGGGAGGAAGAGCCGAACTAAAAAAAAAAAAAGTTATGAAATGATTGAGTGATGAGTCGAGCGAGACTAAGTGATTGTGAAGAATAACAACAAGAGAATTTGTTACCTTTCAGGAATGATAGCTAGGTACAAGGTGGAAGCAGACTACATAGCATTAAATTCGGGGAGGACGAAATTCATGTTGCTATCAGCTGAAGAGGCTAGAAGGTGTAGAGATGATACCCTGGGGACTTGTACCTCGTTGAGCCCTATCTATAAAACTGGTAACCGCAGACTGTGCATATTAGAATTGTTTGAAGGGAGAGGGGAAGGAATCAAAAGAATCTGCCAAGTAGAGGTATTAACAAACTCGGCATTACCACAAGCTATCAGTGTTTCCAGACGGGGTGTGGGCAGTAGCCACACAGAAACATATCAGCCTGTCTAGGGTATGTGGGGGAGAGTCCACAAGGACATTAAGAATAAGGCCACCGTTATCCCTGGTGACGCTACCCATGGGATGTTCGGCGGTTGGGGTGTCCATCTCCTTACCCCCCTATTACCAGATGGAAGAAAGGTATGAAGAAAAAGATTCACTCATAGAGATGATTGGTAGAGGCTTAGTCAATTGTACAGAATTATGGGAGCCGATAGTGAAGAGATTCTCTAATGTCACCTTAAATAAGATGCCAGTATTAATGAAGCCAATAGAAAAGATCGATATGGATCACTTAAGGGATAAGTTAAGTGCGTTGGGAGACGAAGGTGTAGCTTGGGAAGACGATGAGCAGATCGCGATATGTTGGTCAATAGTAATGGGTACATTCTTAGTTATAGCCATCGGGGGTGTAATAATATGGAAGATTAAGAGTAAGAGAAGATTAGCGAACGACAGTCTAGTGAGCATGCAACAACTCGAGAGGGGAGATGCCGAGCAGTGTTCCTTACTCAGACAGGACTGGCGAAGAAATTGCTGAAAGACCAACGGAGGAGGCTGGCGTGAGACCACCGCGTGCGGCGGAAAAACCTCCCACAGCAGAGAGGAAAACATTGACCAAGAAGAACAAACCCTAGTGAACACATCTGCACCTACAAACACACGCACACATTACCTTGCATGTAAAAACAAAAGAAAATGAAAAAGAACATTTCATTGCATGTAGAACAGAAGAAAATGAAAAAGAACATTACATTGCATGTAGAACAAAAAGAAAATGAAAAGAACATTACATTGCATGTAGAACAAAAGAAAATGAAAAGAACATTTCATTGCATGTAGAACAGAAGAAAATGAAAAGAACATTTCATTGCATGTAGAACAGAAGAAAATGAAAAGAACATTACATTGCCTGTAGAACAAAAGAAAATGAAAAGAACATTTCATTGCATGTAGAACAAAAGAAAATGAAAAGAACATTTCATTGCATGTTAGAAAGTAGAATAGAATTGCATGAGACAAATGCATGGTGCATGTTAAATGATGTAATTGGGTTTAGGTGTCATTTACGGGTAAATGACAAATCGGTTAGGGGAGGATTGTGGCACCTTGCATTATTAGAAATATTCATAGAAATATGATTTAATTTTTTTCTTACTCGGTTACTAAACAGGTTGTTGATTTTTTTTTAAAACGGAAAATAACTGAGTTGAAAATAATTCACTAAGATTGTACTAGACGATCTTAAGGGAAGAAGAAGGAAAGAAAAGAAAAAAAAAAAAGAAGAAGAGAGAAAAAAGTTGTATGATGCATGACCCAATTGAGGGTGGAGATAGGAGTCAGAAAGAGATTTAGGTCAGCGTCTTGGCCGATTTTCGAAAGACAATTGGGAGAATAGAATTAGAAATAATAAAAAAAGAAAGAAAGGGAAAAGACATGATATCAAAACGGGCCGCTGATGTAGACCAGATATCGTCAAAGCATCTGACCGACTTTTTGCGTGGAGAGACTCCTTATCAATTTGGTTTAGAACAATAGAAATGAAATTTTAATCAGAGAAAAAAGTGTCTTTGGGTTGAGGGGAGTGACCGGTGGAACGATATACAGATCCTGACCTGTTAAGAATTGGACACCCACGTTAATAAAGTGGAGACATTTTCAAAGTAGATAATTAAGATTTTCGACTATCAGGAAAAACAAAGAGGTAAAAAGAGGGACAATTGCTTTTGGCTCACAGATGGCGCCAAGAAGGCGGAAAAGATCCTTTCTGAAGTCAAGTCTAATTAGCGGCGGGCTGTTTGACAAAGTCCAGGTGAGAGAAAGCCAAGATTGTCATTTTGCGTACGTGCAAAAAAAAAAGGCAAAATTGGATTTTGTTTTTTTTTTTTAAAACAAGAACGATGTAAACACGCCCGCAACAAGAGGAGAAAGGATGTTCGATCAATAACAATTGGTCGGAGACGGTCACGTGATCTGCGGAAGAGAAGGGAAAGAAATGCTCGATCAGGAACGATTGGTCGAAGACGGTCACGTGATCTGCGGAAGAGAAGGGAAAGAAATGCCCGATCAGGAACCATTGGTTAAAGCGGTCACCTGACATACGAGAGACTAAGAGATGGATGTGCGCCGCCCCACCAAAGGTACTGTGAGGAAGTAGGGGTGAAAACAATAGCGATAATGAGAAGACAGAATTAATGCTGCTTTTGGAATTATCGAGAAAACCCTGACGCCGACAGACCCACCCCAGTTTGTTGCGGCGTCAATATAAGCAGGACCCCAGTCGACAGAAATCAGTAGAGTTGGAGTTGCAGTTGGAGTTGAGAGTTGGACCGCGGGCAGGGGATAGAGCCTGAACGCGGCCATCAGGCCCGATTCACTCGCCCCTTTGCGGGCAGAAGAATCCTCAGACAAGAAATCCTTCCAGCCCAAGTCGAAGACAGGAGAACTTCCAGCCCAAGTAGACGAAGAAGAAGATTGCCTGAAAGCCTGAGAAGAATTGGAGATGCAGACAAGCCGAAAGTCGATGAGAAGTTAAAGTTCAGCCCCGGACGGCAGTGAGAAGAGACCACCTCAGACGACAGAGAGTTGCGGCTAAGTTGAAACAAGAAATCTTCCACCAAGTTGAAACAGGAAAACTACCAGCCCAAGCAGACGAAGAAGAAGAAATACAACTCAAGTCGGAGAAAGAATCAACTGCGAATGATCGATAGAAATTAGCCCCAGTGTCGAACTGAACCACACTCCGACATACATACATGATTCTAGAAAGTAGGTAATTCGACATTTTTCTATTGTGTGATAGAAGCTTGGTGCCATAGTCCACAGAGCGGGTCGGGGAATTGAGAACAATTTTGTTTTTTATGTAACGGACATTAAGATATAAAAGGTTGTTACCCTTTTATCAGCAATTTTGTTTAGTGTCGTGAGTTTTTGTTTTATTTGTGTTTTGCCACCCCCGTCGGACTCGACTTGTATCGGCCCAAATCCCTGCTGGTCCCGTCTGTCTAAGATCTAAACACAGCGTGGGTAGACAGACCGGAGATCGGTATAGTTGCTTTAGTGACCAGGTATTGGAAGCGAGTCGGGAAAGGCGAGGCTGGTGATCATCTGACCAAAGGGTTGGAGCGGCACGCTTGGACCCAGGAGGAGCGACCAGGAGGAGCGACGTCACCGTTGGCGCCGTAACCAAAGGATCCGACACTGGGCCAGGTGTGTAACCGTCACACAAGCTTAAGTAAAAAATAATAATAAAACAAACTCAAGAGGTTCAAATATGTTGAGGAATGACAATTATCTTTATCTATCTGTTGAATACAGGAGTGTGTTTCTCTCCCAACCCGTTTCTATGGATTCGTGACACTTTTTGCGTTTCTTAAGCGAGTTATGGTATCTTAAGTCGTTCGTCAATAAAAACTTTTGATAGGGAGACTAAGTCGAGATGACGTGGAAATATTTCGGTTAGCTTCTGCGAGGCAACACTCTCCAACTTCTCGAACTAACTCCAAACTCGAACTGTCTGGAACTCACTGCAAACCCGAACTCTCACTGACTGCCTCGAGACGTTCGTTTATATCGACACCGACCAACTCCGGTGTGAGGGCCTGACGTGGTTTGGGTTCCTTGACAATTCTCAATGCCCAACAAGAATTCTCTTTGTTCTTAGGCCAGGAAAATTAATTACTTCCCATTTTTGGAAGATTAATCACTTTCCATTTCGGGGGTTTCTCCTTCGTCCGTGAGGGAAGGTTGGAGGAGAGTTATCCTCCTATACTTCCTCTCTCACATTGGTATCTCATACCAATCCCCTCAGTGGGTGTTAACAACTTCTCCGTCTTTCTCATACATTCACCTCCGCCTATCACCCATGCTACCAGTTGGCCAATGATCTATCGGCAGTGTGAGTGTGGCTAGACTGGCCCTCTTAGAATTACTATCCAGAATTTTTTTCACAAAATCCTTTTTTTTTTCTTTTTCCTTTTCCTTTGGCCAAAACATTTACAAGTCCCAGATTGCCGAATAATTCTTATCACATTTTTTTGGGAACACCCAAATCCACTTAGCCCGGACCTCTACCGGATCATTAATCACTGTCCAATCCCTACACCTGGGTCCTCCGCTAGTCAACTTTTAACTGGGTGGGCGTGTTTACCTGATAATTAAATTCTTTAATTTTCTCATGCCTTAAAATTCTCTTATCACCAGATGCTCATTTTGGAGACGCTATGTCTGACGTCAACAGTTTGAATAAGCAATAATAATGATTCCCTTTTCGATTTTCCTTCTCATGCCAAGATTCGTGCATATACCAGATGGCTTCCTTCGCTGGAACCAGGAATTAAAGTTAAATGGTATCACTGAAAGATAATTAATATCTATTTTCCGAATTTTTTTATGGCCACATGCGTTGGTTGGCTTTGTTTTTCTTTCAGAATTCTGTTTCGTTTGGCGCGTCACTCCCTTATCGTGACATTAATTAATTTTGACAGAATCACAGTCTCGCTTTTTCTTACGGATTTTCTGTCTTTTACGAAAAGTATCTTTTTTTTTGTAAATAAAATAAATTCTTCTTTTTAATGTCGCTCAGTCTATCTTTCGATATAGCTCTTTCTCGCCTTGAGTATTTCCCGTTTTTACTTTCTATGGTTAATTAGTTAATTAGTTATCCAATTACTTTAGCTAAATAGTGTCACAATTGCATCCAAAATGGTGACCATGCAGGTGGAATTTGAGTTGAGGAAATAGGAAGAAAGATGGAGCTAGCTCTGGTGAGTAAGGTGCATGGGGTAGCAATTCAAAGCCACAGTTGGCTGATTCAGTTCCTGCAACCTAAGCATGGTGAATGGGCGCGTTATCCTGAAGCAAGAGCACGCCAATCCTCATCTTCCCTTTGCCTTTCGACTTGATTGTTTCCTTGAATTGTCTTACATAGTACTGTCCATTAAGTGTTTTCGCTGTTCCAGATAGTCTGTCACAGGTGTAGACAAACCTTTCAGTGTAAGGGCCACATTCAAAAATTCACAATTTTATTGGGCCGCATAGTATATTAACCCAAAATAATTATTTGAAATAGACAAAAAAAGGCTTTTAAAGAAAAAAAATGCAATTAATTTTTATTAATTAGTATTGTAAAGTACTGTAGAAGATTCACATGAAACGCGTTTATTTAAAAAAAAAAAAGTAACTCAGTTTAAAGTACTTTAAAGAAAAAAATATTAATAAGTATTTATTTTTAACTTGAAGATTCACATGAAACACATTTGAAAGACAAAATAACCTTGTTTTAAGAGGAAATTATTTTTATTAATTAATATAATGTAGAAACATATTTATTTGAAAAACAAATTAACGTAAAAAATTAACAATTAACGTAAAAAATAAAAATTCTTACTAATATTTTAAAGTAGAAACTCCAAATAAAACATATAAAGTAACTAAATTTAAAGAAAAAAATTAGATTTTAAAGTAGAAACTTCACTCGGAACACATTTGTTTGAAAACAAATTAATTCAATTTAAAGAAAAATAAATTTTTATTGATATTTTGAAGTAGTAACTTCACATAAAACAGATTTATTTGAAAAACAAAATAACTCAGCAACAGAAGAATCTCAATAACTCAATGAGAATAATGTATCTGACTACAATCATTTATTAGTTTGTTAAAATTGGGTGTCAAATTGCTTGTAACAATTATTTGACGTTGCTTGTTAACTTTCTCTTTCAAATTTACTAACATTTGATGGGCCGCATAAATTCTTTTGGCGGGCCGTATGAATTCTTTTGGCGGCCCACATGTGTCCCGCGAACCGTTATTTGCCCACTCCTGGTCTATCATGATTCAGTCAGTCAGTTATGTGCCATGCGTGATACAGGCTTAGACGATCAGGTTTCTTTCGATACATGATTGACGAGACAATTTCTTCCCTCAGTGGGTTGACATGTCTTTCTATCATGATTACGCCTTCAGAAGCCCCAAAACAGGAGTCATCACCTTGCCAACAGACTCTGCTTGCTTGAACTTCTTCAGGGGGAAGAACCGGAATGTTTCCACTGTTTGCTTTGAATCCAGGTTTCATCTTGAGTTACTAATCTGCATTGGGAATTCTCAGGGTCAGCCAGGAAGTGAGCCGCAATTGTCCTGGAAATTTCAGCTTCTTCTCTGGTGTCAGCATTCTTGTCACCCATCTTGCAGAAAGCTTGCTCATATCCAAGATGCCAGTTAAAACAGTTTGGACCGAACCAAATTTAATACCTGGCTATCTACTGGACAGTAAGTCGTCTGTCATCCAAAACCATACTGTGAATGACATCAACTTGTTCATCAGTTGTTGGCGCTTTTGGACGACCTGACCGAGGATCATCTTGTGCTGTCCCTGTCCCACTTGAATTCCGCAACCCACTTCTTTATTGTTGCATAGAAAGGGGAGTCTTCAGCAAGTGTCTGTACCATGTCCTCATGGATTTCTTTGGGTGTCCTACCATTCTTTTGCAGATATTTTATAACTGCTCAGGTCTCTGTTTTTGTCCATTTTTAGATTTGCCGCACACCACTCACCATTTGCCTCACCTGCACAGAAATTAAGGCAGAAATCTGAATTAGTTTTTTCTAGTTTTATAAAAAGTGGTAGTATGTTGCCACGAGGAAAATGTTCAGCTATGGCTCTTCTTTCTGGTGGAGGCTTAGAACTTTTTGAACGAACCCGTTATTAGCAAAATTCTTTAAATTCTACGTCTTACTGCCACGTCACATTGAATCACCAGTTCCCGTACGATCACCGAAGTTAAGCAAAGTCGAATTTTGTCAGTACCTAAATGGGTGACCGCTTGAGAATACCCGGTAAGTTTGAATTTTCGGATGGAATAACGGAATTTGAAATCGAAGAGCCGATGTTGCCACTTCTTCTAGAGTCCTCTTGGGCGACTGTTGTATATCTTCTCCCTCTTGTCTTCTCCCGGTCGGATGTCGAAATGTTTTTGGTAACGGAATGTTTTGGGTTTGGAATTAAAAGAGAGACATCAATAAAGGGAATTTTAACTTACTATATTAAACACGTCGATGTTACATTTCTAACTCGCCAGTGGGGTGGCTCTCTCACCCTACTGGGAAGCCGCTTCGCAGACCCGAAGAAACACGTGTTCCACGTGTAAAATTCCACTCACTGAAATCTATTTCTATATTTCTCATTTCCACGTCAGTTTTAGCCAATCAAAACCGACTTCCTTTGTTTCCTGTATCTGACCTCAAAGGCCAAAATGAGGAATCAGAGTAGAAATACAATTCTCTAAAGAATAATAGTCTGATAAATTATTATTTAACACCGAGTTCTAATTCTAGTTGGGTTCGTTATATTTACTTACACGCAAACACCCTTGAGAAAATGAATCCGCCTCTTCACTCCTAGCTGTGGGTTACTTAGTAGGACTTGTAACAATAAAATCATTATTATCTCCCCAAAATAAAAAAGTTAACATTCTAAAAATATTTTCTGGTTTTAAGGTAAAAGGTTGATACGCCATAAAAAAACAAAAAAACAAATCAATATTTCAATAATGGATGAACAGAAGTCTGTTACGGTACTGCTCCTAGTTAGACGAGTAGCAATGGCAAACAAAACTTACATGGGTCGTCTTTGTTAGTAGAAGTGAAAAGAAACTGGATAGATATCCGCAAGGAGATATTTTCCTGTTTATACTTGAGTCAGCGGCGTAGCTAGTGATTTTACCAACCGGGGCGGCCCTCAAGCTTGCCGCCCCCCCCCCGAAGGGATACAATATTACAATGCACATTAACCCCTAAAAGTTTATATATATATATATATATATATATATATATATATATATATATATATATATATACAACGATGAAATTATTCATAGACCCATCAGTTCTTAATATTTTTCAGAATCTAATGCTAGTATGATACCATGTTTTTTCTGTGTTTCTGTTAACATGTTATTTATAAATCCTCACTGATAAATTATGAAATAAAAGTACAATTGTTTTTTTTTTTTGTTTTTTTTTTTTTAAATAAAACTGGAAATATGTAAAAAAAAAATTCCAGACGTTACTTCTTTTTTTCTAAATCGGGAAAACTTTAAAAACTTTTTACGATATTAAAAGAAAGATAACCTGCTTTTGTTTATATTCCCTCTGTTTTATTTTAAAAGAAAAACAAAAAAATACATTGTACTTTTAATTCATAATTTATCAATTTTTTTTTTTTTATATTTATTTCATTTCTAACAAGTGAGGAGTCATAAATGCCACGTTAACAGAAACACGGTTCGTTTTTCTTTTAATAATGTAAAAAAATACAATGTCTTTTTAAATTATTTTGTTTTACGTGGTTGAGGTCATTAGCAAAGTAGTGAATTAAGTCCGATAAAATTAATTTTACTTTTAAAAACTGAAATAAATGTTATCATACTTTTAATTCTTAGTCTATTTTTGCTTAATAAAACTTCAACTATCTAAACAAAAAATTAAAACATTGCATTGTTTTACTACCGTGAAAACTTGTAAATTGAAAAAAAATGCCAATTTTTGGACTTTAAATAAAAGTTTCTGCACTTAAAAAAAAATATATTAATTTTCAAATTTCTTTTGAATTTCCGTTCGATATTTCCAGAAAAAATTGGAATGCATCGTTAAATCATTGGGATTATTTCATTTTATTTATCCATCTATTTTATAATTTATGAAAAGTAACGATTTCATATCCGTTAGGCCTAGTGTTACATTAATTCATGGAAAACGGGACAGACACAGGTTTGAGAAAGAGTCGTCACAGAAAGTGACTGGCCTTTATTGGGTACCGGAAGAAGGATAATGAGACAAAGGGTTAGGGAGAAAGGGGACGTATCAGGGAGCGAGAATCACGTTTCTTAATGTCGATTAGGGAGCATACATTAACAGTCGTGCAAAGGGAGTATACATTAACATTAAAGAGTAATGTAACCCCCCCCACACACACACACACACACACACTTTTGTAAGTAGAGACTACGGTTTTACGTACAGTCCTTGATCAGTTTGACATAGTCCTTCAGATACGCTGGCTGTCGTATCCCTCGTCCAGCATGTATGTGAATTCCAACAGGAGATTGGCATTTTTTTTTTATGAGCATACTGTAGTCGTTGGTGGTGGCTGTCTATTTCTCGCATGCTCTGCAATGGTTGCGCAAATGACGTCTATTTCGCCGACAGATTCCACTAGCTGTCTGGACTTCGTATGAACATTCATCCAGTCCGTGGTTTATAATGCCTTTCTCCCATACTCGATCATTTTTCTTGTACGGGCGCATTCGTACGACATCACCTTCACTCAGCACATGTAAATCACGTGTATGACGGTCATAGTATTTGGCCTGAACCTTCTGTCTGTGTTCCAGTAGAATCTTGTCACTTGGTTCAAGGCTCACCGTCTTAAGATTTAGCAAATTGCTCCCCATTGGAGAGAAGTGTACGAGTGCGGCGATTAAGTAGGCACTGAGAAGGGTTACTTCCAATTCTTTGTGTTGGGGTGTTTCTAAGATCAAGCAGTGCCAGTAACTGGCCTGTGTGAGTGTCTTTGTTTTACCTCATGAGCCGTTTTGTACTCTTAACTGCAGATTCGGCTTTGCCATTTGCCTGTTGATTTCCGGGGTTTGTCATAAGATGTTCAAAATTCCACTTTTCAAAAAAGTTCTTGAAGGATGAAAACGTAAACAGTGGTCCTGCGTCGGAAATCAATTGACATGGAATCCCATATCTTGCGAAGTGTGCCTTCAATTTGCGGATGACAGTTGAGGCAGTAGTATCCTCAAGTCGATCTATTTCCCAGAAGTTAAAAAAATAATCGACACATGCGAGGTACTCGACGCTGTCAAATTCAAACCAACCTTTTGTCACGGACGATCAGGTATGTTGTGTGCCATTAGTGTCTCCTTAGGTTGCTCTGTTGTGAACTTGCAGCATGTTTCACATGTTGATATATATTCCCGTATGTCCAATGACATGCCTGGTCAGAAAACACATTTTCTAGCTCGACGTAGACATCCATTAATGCCTATGGGCGATGGGTGAAATTCGCGTTTAATCTCACCCGCAAACTGAAAGGGATAGGTATTCGGTCACCTTTAAATATGAGACCATCTTGAGCGGACATCCCATCACGTAGATTGAAATATGGGTATAGTGTAGCTGGAAGATTTGTTTTATCAGACTGCCACCTCTGTAATATGGTTTTCTTCAGCTGATCGCATATTTCGTCCTGGTCTGTTGCTCTGCGGATCTGCACAGGCATTTCGTCACGGATTGGGAGGAAGCTAACCATATTCACATACTCAAACTCTGATAGTTCTTTTCATTTGTCAAATATGATCGCGATAGCATGACTGCAGTGTACATGTGCTTTCCCTGGATATATACTACGTCGATGTTGTATTTTGGGGTCCGTAGTAACACTTCCTGTAGACGCTGCGGTGCTTTAGCCAGGGGTTTCTTCACTATGGCCTCTAGTAGTTTGTGACCAGTGTGAATTTCTGTCCTTCTACCATAGGTATATTGGTGAAATTTCTATGATGAGAATACTATTGCAAGTATTTCTTTTTCAATTTGTGCGTATCTCTGGTCTGTCTCAGTGAGGTCTCTGCTTGCATATGTGACAGGCTTTTTTACTATATATATATATATATATATATATATATATATATATATATATATATATATATATATATATATATATATATATATATATATATACATATTATATATATATATATATATATATATATGCTACATATATATATATATATATATATATATATATATATATATATATATATATATATATATATATATATATATATATATATATATATATATATATATATATATATATATATATATATATATATATATATATATATACTGGATGTAGCAGAAAAGTGTCCATTTGTTAGATTAATCTCTGAACCGTTATATCTTAGAAACGATTAAAGATATCTTACTGGAATTCTCCGAGGTTTTTATAATACTATTGAATTCTACTTTGAGCAATAAGAATGTATAATTACTCTCCAAGCTTAACATCGTGATGAAATCGGTTATATACGTTAATGACATGTTAATTATTAATTAATCATAGCTAAAGATCGGAAGTTCATGAAGGACTGAAATTATGTTCAAACATATGCATATTATTCCAGTATCATTTTCTAACTTATTCAAAATGATCTTCACCCTCTCTAACCATCTAACTTTCTGTCCTGGAGTAACAAGGTGCCTCACACGTTTCACGTACGATTTCATTTTCAAGTCTTTTTTCAATGCTCTTTGGACTGTCATAGAGGAAACACCTCTCTCAAGTGCCAAACGTCTTATGGATTGAGCTGAATATTTTCTAAATTATCTCTTTAGTTCTAACTTGAAATGATGATCCCTCTTCCTGTTGTGACTTCCTGATCAAGTTTTCCTCTATACTGTTCCTTCATTTTTAAACTTATTCATCGTTCTCTTGATGGTTCTTGAATGGACTTTGAAGATGGAAGTCAGCCTATGAATGTTGATACCATTACTGATGGCCTGAATGATCTTTTTTCTCTCACCATTGTTCAGTTGAGAAGACAGTGGGGCTGACACAAAACAATTTAAACCAGCTCTCTTTCTAGCTGAATAACTGAAAGGGTTTTTCAGTGATTCTTATGACAAATGGTCTCAAGATGGTCTTATCTGAAAACCTGGAAAAAAAGAAAATCAATTAGTTTAGTGATTTTTTTTTTTTTTTTTTTTTGGATATTAAACGTTTTGTGAGATGGACAATTATGCTGTTACACGATTTGGACAATTTTGTTGTTACATTTGGTAGAGAGAGGGGTAACATGAATGTGCCGTTTTTATAACTGTTTAATAGCGCCCTCTAACGGTGAAGCCAAGTGGGGAGGAGCTTTAACCAGCAAGTCTTAATCCTGAATTTGTTTCATGAGTCATGACAGTGTGAAAGATGGTCCTAGTCAGGCAATGTATTGTTTTTGCCGAAAGAAAATTTCAATGAGTAATAATATCAGAAGACAACCGACCTCATTCATGTTATCAAGACTGTTTAAAATGTAACCGGGTTAAAAGTATCAACTGAACAAAAATGGAAGGAAGAGGACAGATGAAGAAATTAAAACCTTTAAAAAAAAGCGTTTAAACTTTAAAGTTGACAGAGAACATTAGAAAAGATTAATTGAGTGATTTGTTTAATGGTATATCAACACCCTATGGGTCATTTAATGCCGAAATTTAATTTTTCTGGTAGTTTGGAAGTATTAAAAATATTGTATGCTATTCTATCTTCACAATTGAATACATGGTAGATAATACTCAGCTTTTGTGCATATAGATATTTGTGTGGAAATAATTACTAGGGGCGGTGATATGCGTATTTTATTTTGTAGTTTTGTTAAAGTTATATTTTGGGATACAGTTTGATTTAAAAAATTGTAGGATATTATATGGATTAGTGTCATACTTTTATGTTGGTTGTTTGATAGTATTTACGGATTTGCGTAAAGTCTCTACTATTCGTTAGTATGTGTGTATTGTTGGTAATTTTATTATAAATATGCATTGTTGATAATTTTTTATATAAAAATATACTGTTGGTATATTTATTATAAAAATGTATCTTTATACTTTCATAGTGTTTTATTGGTAAGAGCGACGTGCTCCCTCTCCTTGGAAGGGTGTACGCGCTTTATTTATCATCTCTCAGTTGCGTCTCTGTCCTTGGACAGAGTGTTCTCAGGGGTTTCTCTGTCTGAGGACGGAGGGGCAACTGAGAAAATAATACTGAAGAGGTACCCAGCCCTGGGGAACAGCTGCCCGAGGCCGCACCCTCCTATTGCACCAGAGGGAGGGATCAGTGCTCGCACCGACGCCAGCGCAACCGACGGCTGCGGGGACTGAGGGAAATTTTTGTCCCTGCTCGAGTGTACGCGCTCGGGTCCCCACATTAATCCGACCTTGTGTCACATCTCATTCTCGTGGGGGAATGGGTAAATACCATAGTGTTTTATTGGTCTTTCACTATTTGCCGATATGTGAGACCCTAACAGGTTTTACCACCTGGGTTAGGGCGGACCTGGGAACAACAGCAATTAAGAGGTTATACCACGCTCCTCAAAACCTCTAATCTCCCGATCAGAGGCCTTGCTGCCGGGTGTAGTTTATCGTCATACCCGGGACTGACTTTAGAAAAGAATTAAGTGACATTGACAGTGACATTGCAGAAGTTACAAACTCGGGAATATAGTAGACTTGAACACATCCTATATTTTCAGTAGAGGTGTTACATTATAAAGAACGAGAATGTTTATATTCCACAAGTGACCAACTTGTTAGGCCCGGGTTCGAATCTCACCGTGGTCAATTTGTCAAGGTGTTTAGTTCTTTATATCGGCTTTCGGAGACGATCCAGCAGGCAACAGTGTTGTGAAGTGCCTGAAAACGATACAGAAGGTTGGCCCAAGCCTTGTGAGCGAAAATGGTTAGTAGATCGAACTGTTCAGAAGCCGTCGATGGTTGTGCTAGCACAAAGTCCTAAGTCATGGTGACCGAGGATTTGGGCATACTGGTTCAAACTGGTGATCATGCCAAGTTATGCGCTCTCTCCCAGAAACTGTAACTAAGGTCTGCACAGTCTAGTTGAAGGTTGGTTCTATTGGTGATGAACAAGCAGAAATATAATCGATTAGGCGTCTGCTATAGGGAATAGCTGGCTGTCCTAAGAGATGGCTATAGTTGGATATGAGCGGCCAGCCATACACATTAGGGTAAGTTGATTTTTTACCTTTTTTTTTTTTAGAAAATCATCATTGCATACGATGTGAAAGGAGGAGTTTCATGTGATAATTATTGACACCAAAAATTAGATCCATAGCTTTTACCAATTTTTGAACATTTACTTTTAAACATCGTCTGAAAATATGTACAGAAATACATAATTCCGCAGATTTTTGCTTACAAACTGACTTCAAAATTTTACTATTTCAAGAATAAATTCGAATAAACTTGATACCTTTTATATCAGATACATTGAATAGAAAATAGATTAAAACCTGCATTCTAATTATGAATCACCGCAAGCAAAATATGCAATTTTTTTACTGTATTCAATAAGTAAGAACTCTGTAAAACAAATTGTAAAAGATTACAAAAAAGGTTACTGTTGTAGAGTAGTTTTCACAGTGGAGGCTTGTATTTCACTATATCGTCCTAAAAGGGTTCGACGTACAAAACGTTAGGAACTTGAAATAATAGTTAATGACGCAGCAATCTAGTTGTAGTCGTTGATACTTTAATGTCCGACATCGACTGACACACCAACTCCACTCTGAGACCCCCCCCCCTGGCGACTGCTACTTCTACTACTTATTATCTGTGGGAGAGTCTATTAACAATAGAATAGGTATGTTCCGGTATAACAGTTACTCAATGAGTAAGATTTGTTAGATCATTTCTTAGAACATAATTAATTAAAAAAAGTAGATACAAGTGCATAACAGCATCAGACCACTGGGAACAAATTATACGACAAAATGCTTGACATATTCATTGTTTATTGAAAATCACACTAAAATTACTACACTGTATAACATTACATCATAATATAGCTAAATTGTTCAGTATAACTCCCCTTTGAAGTAAATGAAGGTCTACACAATGATTTAGTAATAATATGCTTGTGCCATGCATCTTGTCCGTATATACAATTTGTAAAGCATCAGTAATTTATACATTTTTAAGGTTGTGCTATAATGCTTTCACCGGAATGAAATTCCAACGATACGATTTTGAACCTAATCTTAATCTTTAATGTCGATTCCTCAAAAAAAAAAATAATAAAAAAATAAATAAATAAATAAAAAACCTTAAGGATTTGGAAAAAATATTTTGTGCCATTATTTTTCATATCAAACCCCAACTTTCAAATTGAGTGCAATACCACATTTCCAAAATCAACATGTTTTTCTTTGTTTATTAATCTTGTTAGCTGCTTTGGCACAGCTATATACTTACTACTGTCTGCAGCGTCGGCTCAAGATACTCGCAACTCGGACAGTCGCCCAGGGCGCCATCAAAGTCGAGGTTACCATCATGCCTCAATGTCATTTGGGATTTTCGAAACAAAAAGATAAAATAAGAAAAGAAAAGAATAAATAAAATGCAATAAAAATCAAAATATTAAATTTCTTGAGTGGAGTAAAACTTTTAAGAATTATTATTAATTCCTTCTGTTATGGTCTCGTGATCTAACACCATAACAAAAAAAAAAAAAAATGATGAGCGGGAGTTATTTTACATTTTCAGTTTTTATTCTTGTGTAATTTTTTTTTTTAAATACTTGTAAGGGCGCCGATGTTCAGTTTGCCCCAGATGCCAGCAATCCTAGTGCCGGCCCTGACTGTCTGTTATATCCCAAAATCAGGGATTTTGAATGGAATTTTTCAGGGAAATCAGGAGAAATTGTTTTATTTATCGATTAAGCTGGAAACCCTGGTGTCTTTCATTATCTTTTTTCAGTGTTTACACCATAATTTCTTAAACTAAATTCCCCCCACCTAAATAATATGACAACATTTATAAAATATTCCATTATTATTTGATTGTTTTTCAGTTAAATTTTAAAAATGATTACGTTTTAACAGTGCAGCCAGTTATTTGAATTAGTCACTTAACAATATTCTATTGTTATTTTTTAAATATCTGTGTGTAAAAAACTTTTATGAATACGAAACAATGGAAACCTGAAAGCAACATTTTCTTTAAATTTTATATTTTAACAAGACAGTCACCAATTTAAAATCTCTCACCGCATTGTGTCTTTTTACACCTTCTTTAATCATTTCACCCCAAGCAAGGCAGTAAAGTAGATATTTAATTTACTTGACCCCCCCCCACTGAGTCAGGTTGTGACACAAGGTCGGTTTTTAACGTGGGGACTCGAATGTTTTCACTCAGGCCGCTGGTCTAAGCTGGTCATAGCTTGTCCAAGCTGGTCTAAGCTAGTCATGGCTGGTCTTGGCTTGTCCTAGCTGGTCCAGGCCGAAGGCGGTCTAAGCTAGTCGTAGCCGTGATACTACCAGCGCAGGGATTGATCCCTATACCAGGTAAAGCCACTGTATTGCTTTAATAAACATATTATCAGCAGTAGCCTTGAGGATAAAAAAAATGTTGTGGACGCTTCATCTATACAGGCAAATCACACTCAAATACATTCATTAACAATTTCCGTTGTGTATTCAATTTATTTCTAGGAAAAGAAACTCTTAAACTTTCATTTTGTTTAATAAATGTTATCTTGCATTGAAAATCAGTCGGTTTCTGTTATGTAAAATATTATCTTAGAAATCTTATACATTAGTTACAGAAGTAGCCAACAGACTAAACCACTAAGAGGCAAGGGCGTTACTGAGAATTACTCGAAATTGTTAATCGGAGAGACTGTTGCAGCCACCGCTGGCCACTCCTAAACAAAACAAATAGCACAACCTTGACCTTCGAAACGCTTCTACTTCCAGAATTGAATCAGCAGTTAATTAACAATTAAAACAACTACCCTGATATATTTTGAGTTAGAAACATACCGTTAAATATATCGGATATGGAAATGTTAACCAACATACGAATTGCATTCGGAGTATTTTTATGTTTAGCGTTGTATTATCTCCACGACTCGGCCCTGTTTAGGGAGATTTCCATCTGCGGGTTGGGACATCTCCGACAATTCGCCCGGATTGTTGGAGCAGACGGCCAGAAGGCAGGAGACTTCCAACCTTCGTGTTGGATTATCTCCGCGGATTCATCCGAATCGTTGAAGTAGACGACTAGGAGGCAACCTTTTCTGCTCCCGTTTCGCTATTACGTTCCTGCGTGGTCACTGACCAGCTTCTTATCACCGTTACGTTCCTACCCGACCTATTGTCCAACTTCCCGTCGTCGACAAGACCAGTCAAACCACACCTAAACCTCCTGTCGTCGATACGTGAAGTCCGACCGTCGATACGACTAAGAACGACCGCTCCTCAACTTACCGTCGTCGACACATCCAGTCCGACCACACTCCAATTACCTGACCTCGAAGCCCGACCAACGATCAACTTACCCACCAACGTCTTCACTAAAGATTACCGGACCAGTCTACTCGAAACTGACATTTCATCCAGCAAATCTTTTTCATTGTACAAAAACGCACGTCCTGACGTTTGGTATATATATATATATATAAACTTTAGCCTTTTGTCCCCTCATTGTCTCAGCTGTTCACACCTTTCTTCGAACACAGCTTGTGGGGTCGACATCCTTTATCGGTCCCGCAACATTCCCCCCTCTTATAAAATTTTTTTATAATCTTAATATTACTGATTTTTCTTTATGACCAGTCTTACTTTAGAGAGAAATAATTTACTTTCATTTTCCCTAGTAATCTTAGTTGATATTACTAATTGACACGATCAATTAGCTAGTGGGAGGGCCTTGTCGTAACCACCGATGACCATTCCTAAACAAAAGACGACCCTGACCCTCTCAACCCTTCTACTCCCAGAATTGAATCAGCAGTCTTCCAGAACCTAACATTTCATCCAGCAATTTTTTTCATTGTACAAAAACTCACGTCGTTTTAACAAAATAAAAACTGACGTTTGGTAAAAAAATACAAAACCTTTGCCTTTTGTTCCCTCATTGTCTCGGCTGTTCACACCTTTCTTCGAACACAAATTAGCTTGTGGGGTCGACATACACTTATTGGCCCTGCAACAAGCTGAGTTCTTATTCTAATTGGGTTCGTTATATTCGCTTACGCGCAAATACTCTTGAGAAATCTATGGATCCATCTCTTCTCTCGCCAGCTATGTGTTACTATAAATTGCGGCGTACGAGTCAAGTTTCCAAGCTTAAAAATATTTTTGTGTCCAGTTTTCAAGTGTAAAAAAATCTTTTTGGGTCACTGGTAACCTAATGTATGTTTGGGAGGTTAACTTATATAGGCCTAATTCAGAATTTTTATCTAAAAATCTTGAGGTCGACTTGTACGTCGGGTAAACTTCTACACCGTTTTCCATTACACCACTTGTTGACTTGCCCGAGCCGTTGCTTAAATTCAGTGATCGTGCGAGAACCGGTGTTTCAACTTGATATGCCCGTAAGCCCTTTATACCATCCGTACATACAAGCTTACAGTACCTGATATTTCCGAGCGGTTACCCATCTAGGCACTGAGCAGGTTCAACGTTGCTTAACGTCGATGATTGGATGTTTCAACGTGATCAGGCTGTAAGTCATTTATACTAGCTTACAAGCTTACAGCACATAGTATTCCCGAGTGGTTACCCTTCTAGGTACTGACCATGTTCAACGTTGCTTAACTTTGGCGATCTGATTAGAATCGGTGTGTCAACGTTATATGACCGTTAGCCCTTTATACCCCATGCACATCCAAGCTTACAGAACCTGATATTCCCGAGCGGTCACCTTTCTAGTTACTGACCAAGTTCAACGTTGCTTAACTCCTGTGATCTGATGAGAACCGATGTTTTAACGTGATATGGCCGTAAGCCTATAAAGTTTGCGAACGTACTCCCCAGAGGCGAGTAATAATTGTTCTTTCTCACGCTCATGCGTCCCCACGCGTACTTTCGCTTGTCTCATATTGTGAAAAGCTGAACTGATATGCAAAATTAGAAAAATGAATTCAGCTTTTCACAATATAAAACAAGAGAAAAAAGTTTAATGAACAAAGGGAGAATGTGTGGACTTTGAAGAAGAAACAATAAAGGACAATTGTTTCCCTTTTAATCATTTCTCTTTCAATCTTAATTTCACAGTTAGCTAACAGCTGTCTCTTTTGGAAATATAAAAATATCATTATTTTTACCGCCGTTTGGTTTAGTTTGTTTTGTTTTACGGCATATCAGCCTCAATGGGTTATTTAATGCCGACAAAATTTTATTGCTGGTAATATTTTTTTTCAAAAATATATTACTAGTAATATTTTGTTTTCCAAAATGTATTCCTGGAAATAATTTTTTTCTTAAAAAATTTATTGCTGGTAATAATGTTTTTACAAATATTTCTAGTATTAAAACGTATATTTACACTTTCGTAGTGTTTTGATCCCAGGTTAGGAGTTAACTATTTTCCCATAGCCGGGACCCTAACAGGTGCTACCATTCCGGGCCAGGGAACACCAGCAATTAAGAGGTGGTTCCACGTTTCTCAAAACCTCTCGATCAGAGGCCTTGCTGTCGGACGTAATTTATTGTCATACCCAGGACGGTATTATCCCCGTTAAATAATTTAATTTCTCATAACAATTAATATTTAATGTTACTAAATAAATCAAAGTAATACTTGGTAGTTGAAATTGTTGATTTTTGAAAGTATTTTTCACGGTTCACATGTTTTAAATTTATGATCCACTTTTAACCTTAAACACTCTTTAGGCAACTTCAGTCATTGCAGTTGACTCCTATCGCCAAATAACAGCATATTTAATTTTTACGACTGTGTTGTCTAATCCTGTCTAAAACAGCAAAAAACAGCCTTGACATAAATCGAGATCAAGTCTACTGCGGTTTGTATTTGAGTAGCCACCATATATAGTGGAAGAAGAAGTAATACCTATGAATAATAATGTATAATATTAATGCTACGATTTTTCTTTTTAATCATTTCACACCAAGCAAGGCAATAAAGCCACTAAGACACAAGGGGGTTACTGAATGTGAGAGAATATGAGAAAAAAAACACTATTAAGCTGCGAAAAGAATGAAAGAACAGGAAATAAATGTGTAAGATACATTCTTTTGAGAAAAATTGTCTGGCACAACACAATGGACCAAATTTCCAACAAGCAAACTTAACAGTTGATTCAACATGTCATCCCAAATGCTATGTAAATGAAGGTAACATCTGAAAGTTAAAATTGTTGTTTTTTGAAAGTATTTTCCCCATTTCGTAAGTATCTAAATGTTATGATACAAAAAGGAAAATATTGACTGGAAAAAAAAAACATCAGATTTAAAGGCAGAGTATTAAATGTTTTATTTTTCAGATTTTGGGAGAAGTATAAAGATTTTATGTTAATACAATCTGTAATAAAATAGAAACAAAACCGACTCATTAACGAGAACATAATGATGATGATCAACATCAGTCCGTTGACCGTGTGTGGTCGTCGGGTCACTGCGCAGCTGAGTATCTGAGCCGTTCCCTGCACGAAGCTGGAGTGGTGTTCATTCATGCGTAGAGTGTCATGATCAAACTGCAGCCGATGACCTCCAACATGAATGCTCGCCTTGGTCACGAACGCGTAGCCGTCGATTCCATCGGTGGGGAAGGGCCACCGCCCTGGCCATTGACTTCAGTCTAGAAAAGACCTCTAACCATCATTGCAGTATCATCGCCGTATTAGCTGCATACCTAACTATGGGCCCCAGTCTGCACCCTTTTGCTAGATGACAGGTGACCCTACAAGAAGGTTCGTTCACCCTTCGACGGGTCTTGTATTTAATCCTGATGGGTGTCTAGTCACCCTTATCACCAGAAAGGACTGATGGGAGAACTGGTTTAGTTGCCGATGACCCGACCATATGGCAAGTAGTACTGCGTTACATGATACCAGTAGCAATCCTATAGTGACCTCGTAGCAACCATTGACATGTTTCAACGTGATACAGCTGTAAGCCTATAAATTTTGTGAATGTGCTCCTCAGAGGCGAGTAATAATTGTTCTTTCTCACGATCTAGAAGAACTGAATAAAGACAAAAGGTAAACTTATCTTACGGACTTTACCATGGCAAATGCCTGAGAGGGCGAAACGCGTTGGTTCAGATAAATTTTCCTTTTGCCTTTATTCATATTGTCCTTTCACAAATATACTATATCTTATTTTTTTTACATCTAGAAGGATTCTATCAAACAAATGAGTATGAAAATCTTATGTTGAAGGAACGTGTAGGTGACACAAAGTTAATATTAATCTGGAGGACCGTTTAAATTAACCGCGAGTACCCGAACTCATTTCGGTAAAAATTCTTACCATTTCAAAATAAATAAATTCATCACATACATGAATAAACAGAAAAGCAATAATGATATTTTATTCTGTATAGTTCAACCAAAACAATTGAGATGACAAAAAAAAAACAAAAAACAAACAAACAAAAAAAAAAAAACAATGCCTGGTAGGGGAACCATTTTAGTCGCTTACGACCCAACAATGTAGCGGCTATTACTAGGTTAAATGGTACTAGTAGATCATTTCTCCAATATCAGAAAAGAATTTCAGATTCTAATGACTAATGTTTGGGAACCCCAAAAACTTACATCAATTTGTGTTGTAGAGTAGTTTTCACAGTGGAGGCTTGTATTTCGCTAAGTCGCTCCTAAAGGGTCCGACGTACAAAACGTTAAGAACTTGAAATAAGAATTAATGACGCAGCAATCTAGTTGTGATGGGTGATACTTCAATGTCCGATATCGACTGACTCACTCAACACCATTGAGCCCCACTGGCCACTGCTACTACTACTTATTATCTGTGGGAGAGTCCATAACAATAGAATAGGTAATGTTCTGGTATATAACAATTTGTTAGCTGACTGTTAACGATTTTCCTATTTGAATTTTGCGATGAATCCTCTTTCTTAAGTTAATAACTGAATCAGTTTTCTTGCGAGCCCGACGTTAATATTTTGAGCTTAACAATTTTAACAAAGTATTACAATAACTGTCATAAATATGAATGTATGTCAATATTTAAAGAAGTAAGAGGGTACAAATGAAAAGATTTAAAATTGACAAGGTTTTCCTTTTCCATGAGAGCATTATCGCCTCCTCTATTTCCTGTTTCTTTCTTACATAGCCTAAAGCCAGACAGCACATTTGATTTTCCCTCCATTCTTGCAATAAAAGAGGAATGGTCTATTGTTTAGCTGATATAATGGCAGAGCGTAACTAAGGAATAAGCAAAATTATAATATCATATCTGTCTATATTTCTGAGATGGGATATTGTAACTATTTACACTATTTACATTATTCGGACTGATGCCATATTCGTTTCTGCCGTTGTACGCTCCGGTCTTCTTCTTTAACTGATAATGAGATACCCGGAAGAGGCATGGCACGTGGAACTAGAACAATCTACCCCGGTGGACGAAATAAAGGGTTTAGTTCGAAATTCCAGTCACCTGACGAGAGCGGAGCGTACAACGACAGAATCATCGTAAATGTGGCAACGAAGATGAAGACAACTGTCCAAACAATGTAAGTAATGATAAGTCATAATATGATATTATAATATGGTCAGGCATGCTTAGATTCTGGTTGGCTTATTCCTTCGTTCCAGAGAGGATCTGGCTTCTTCTACAATGTTTTATCTCTTTATGGGAGTCAAATTAGAGAAAAAAATGGAATAATGCAGCCATACCTCGACTGGAGCTGCTCAATCCCCATTCTTGAGCCTTTGTAGGATTCGAAATCCTTTACGCTGTCTTGTTGGCTAATATTTTCCATTTTTCAGAATTTCTCCCATAGACGCAACGTCGCAAGACTATCGCTATTCCATCGCTATTTCCATGGCAAGTGTCCAGACGAGCCCTAATCTTTAGTTCATCTAGTTCATATATATAGGGTAAGATGGGTAAATTCTCACCCTTTTATATTCTTAATTTCGCGCATGCGCGTCGTTTGTTTTTTATTTTATCGATTGCACAGTATAGTAGGGTCAGTTGTGCACCGTCTGTGAGAAAAAGAACAGTATGACGCAATTCACTCCGCCAGAAATTTGAAAACGGCATGCAGTACTGCTTGACATTCGCACCGGAAGCTCCAATACGAAGATTTCAGAGTGTTTTGGTGTTAATCTGAGGACAGTATGGAGTATTCGGAAGGAGTTGAATGGGTCTATATATTTGTTTGTCTCAATGCAAAGAAGGAAATAATTTGACGTTTATCTATATGAAGAGACAATTTTCTTCTAATTTGTCAATATTCAACGACGTGTCATCGTGGCATCTTCTTGTGCCTGATAGGGTCAGAACTGATATCATCAAAAGAGGCAGCGAGCCATTCCAGAATAAGCAGGGACCTTTCAAGTCGGTCAAAAGGCCAGGTACAAAGGTTAAAGGTGAATTGCGGCAACCCTCGCTGCGTGACGGAAAATTGCACTGCTTTTGTTGTTGGTTGCTTGCCAAAGATGACAAAGCTACTGAAACGTCTACTTTCGTCACTGGTTTCGAAGCCTGGTGGAAGCTAAATCCGAAAATTGCTGAACACGAACAATCAAAGTATCATCTGTCGTGCTTGGAGAAGTGGAAAACACTGGCTTCAGGACTCCAGATGCAAACAACCACCGATGCAGCACACATTTCCCTGATGGAGAAAGAGAAAAAGAAGTTCAGAGACATTCTGCACAGAGTTTTAGATGTGATACTTTTCCTTGCACGATAGAACCTGTCATTTAGAGGACATCGTGAGGATGCGTCATCATTAAACAAAGGTAATGTCTACGATGTAATATTAAAAGAACATCTTGTCAGGCTCCAGCAAAGCACAGACAGTCAGGTAGTATGTTCATACATGTCACCTGAAATTCAGAACGAGTTCATTTCTCTCTTGGCAAAATACGTGAATGGAAAACTCGTTTCTGACATCAAAAGTGCAAAATACTTTGGCATACTTTTTGATAGCACAATTTTGCATGCAGATCAAATGTCAACAGTAATTCGATATGTACACATTAGCAGTGGTACAGTTGAAGTACGGGAGTCATTCCTTGGATTTTTTCATCTGAAAGGTAAAACAGCTACTGCATTAACTAGCGATATCCTCGAGAAACTAGAAAATGAAGGACTGGATATTCAATTGTGTCACGGTCAAGGGTACGATAATGCGGCAAGCATGTCTGGAATCCACGGCGGTGTGCAACAAAAGATCAAAAACATTAATCCGGGGGCCGTTTTTGTATCTTGTTCCAATCAATCTTTGAACCTTTGTGGGAAACATTCGTTTGCTAACAATCCATCTTGTGTAACGTTTTTTGGAAGTCTTGAGGCGCTGTACACTTTTTTTTGCTCTGTCGACCCATCGCTGGGATGTGCTAGTGGAATACACAGGTCTAACAGTGAAGAGACTGTCTACAACTCGCTGGAGTGCACATGCTGACGCTGTGAAACCAGTGATACAGAAGTTTAACCAGTTTGTGGGAGCCATTGAAGCCCTATGTGGTGTCGAAGAAAGCGACGAGACAAGAGGCACTGCGCACAATCTGTTGCCAGCTATATGCGACTTTTCTTTAATTTCTTCCTTGTTTTTCTGGGGTGACGTTTTACAAGAAGTCAGCTTATCCCAGAAGTACATGCAAACACCATGTATTGCTCTGGACATGGTTGCTACCAAATTAATGGCTCTCAAGGTCTTTTTGGAAGAGCAGCGTACAAATGTTGTTGACAGTGCCGTCCAGTAAGCACTTGCCAAATGTGAAGAACTTGATATTCCTCCAGAGAAGAGAATCAGAAGAAAGAGAAGAATGCCAGGAGAGGAGCCAAGAGATGCTGGATTGTCATTGCAGCAGAAGAGAGCAATGTTAGAGTGTCTGGACCGTTTTCATATCGAGTTGGATACCAGAGGAAAGGCAGTGAATGACATTTGCTGACATTTTGTGCCGTTCAGTCAGACCATATTATTTGTGCTAAAGACGAAGAAATACAATTGTCTGTTGCCAAGCTCACTCGCTGTGTATGATGAGCTGTCTGAAGAAAAACTTTGTTTAGAAATTCCACGTTTAAGGCGACACCTACAAGCAGCCGAAATAAACTTGGAGTAAGCCAAGCACTGGACTGTACTGCAGTTCTTGCAGTTTATCATCAAGTGGGATTTTGTTGAGTCATTGCCATATCTTACGCTGACTCTAAGATTCTTTCTGACAATATGTGTTTCTGTGGCATCGTGTGAAAGAAGTTTCTCCAAAATGAAACTTATAAAAAATTACCTCCGGTCAACCATTAGCCAGTCGAGATTGTCGAATCTGGCTGTGCTGTCCATTGAAAACGAGCTTACAAGACAAACAGATTTTGACGATGTCATTGACCAGTTTGCCACAATGAAAACAAGAAAACATTCATTCTAAGACCATAGTATCGAATGTCATTCTTTTATGTATTGCCGTGTTTTGTATTTAGTTGTTCTGAAAGTGAACAGTTGCATTTTAAAAATCTGTTGATTTGAACTGATTATTTTGTGGTATTGGATTTTGTCTCGGCTAATACATGTAAACAGTAACGTACCAGTCAGTAGAGTAAAGTAGAGGTAGAGCATGTATGAAAATTTAGCTACAGCTAACCATTCAGCATAGGGTGAATCGGGGTCATTGGGGTGACATTTGAGCGGACCGCCCCGGGTGACGTTTGCTCTAGCTACGCCACTGTCACCAATCCAAGTGTTTTCATATGCTTTATATATAGAGTATCTCTGCAATGTCCTATGTATCGTGTGATCTAGATTATTTTTAATCGACTTTCGATTTTCATTTCTCATCATCAACGACTGCTGGTGTATCGGAAAACTTTGGTCTTCCATCTCAAAATTTCAAAAACCTAGCGAACCATTTACAAACAGTATTTCTCAGCTATGGAGACATCTCCATAAGCGGTACATATTTTTCTCTCTCTCTCCTTTTTTTTCTTTCTTTTTTTTTTTTTTTGCTGTTCAGCGATTTCTTTTTTCGTTCTGGAAATAAAAGAGCACCACATGTCGAAAATGTCTCACATTGTCCTTCATCTTCATTTTTAGCGTAAACAATTTTAAATTCACGATCCACAAACCAAACGAGTAGAAAAATGCGTTGAAATCTCACCTTTTACAATATGGATGTGTCATAAATTTCAGTCACGCATGAAACGAAATCACGTATACAAATAACACCTTTAGAAAAACGCTACGGACCTTTGTTCAAATTCAATAAAATTATTCAAAGTATAATCCGATAGTAATGTCATGTTCATTCCTAAATATTTAGTTTATTAATTTTTAGTATAACTCAAGTGTCGTGCGAATATACAGGAGTAATCGTTAAAAAAAAGTCGAAACCTTGCCTACTGGTCGCATTTAAACTTGGAGAACGGGGTTTCAGATACAATCAGTAGTAAAATACAGTCATTATAGCTGTTTCATTTTTAACCTTCTGCTCGAATTTCTGTAATTTTAAAAGCGAATGAAAGTTTTGAAATATGTAATTAATACGTCGCATCAGTTATATCTATAATCATTTGAGAGGGAATGAATTTTTTTATATATCTTTTAATAAATATTATCCGTTATGTTTTTTATAATTGTAATTATAATAAAAGTTTTAATCTTTTAAAATTCTGTATTAAATTGTAGCAGTTACGTGATATTGTTATTATGTAAAAACGATATTTACTAATCATAAATGGAAAAGCTTACTGCAATTTAACGACACTGAGTATTATAAAAATAATTCTGATTTTTTTATGTGTGTGTGTGAATGAAAGTCTTGACATCTGTTTAATAAATCCTATCCGTTATATAGGGTGGCCTCTGAAAAACTGAAGGGTTTGAAGAAGTCATAACTTGTTCGTTTTCTTTTTTCTCTTCTTTCTTTTTTCTTTTTTTTTTTTTTTTTTTTTGCAGGTCATAGAGCATTAATAAAATGGCTACGTGTGATGTCCAGCAACAAGTAAAACTCATTGATTTTTTCTATTCCAATGAAAGATCAATTATTCAAACTCAGAGAAAATTGTAGTGGACCGTTAGGTGAAGATGTGATGTATTGTAGATGAGGACATGTGGGTAGAATTTTCCTGCTAGCCAGTCCAACTACATGAGAAAGTTGGACTTTAATTAAGTCCAAAGACAAAGAAAACAAGACCGATATATATATATGTAAACAAATATATATATTAACAACAAGTACAAGTTACAAGTTACATGGACAGTTACATGGACAGATTGCGTGTGGTGAATATTATGCGTGTGTGTGTTGTGGTGAGTGTCCATACGTACGTGTATTGTTCTTAGCGTGTTTCCAGAATTTGGGAAACGCTGTATCTGTGAGAGCTCACATCTGCGAGGTGGTATAAGGCTGAAGGCCTGAGGAAAAAAGAGGCCGAGGCGAAGGGTCAGCCAGTATTTATAGCCAGAGGAAAGAGACCCCTGGTGAAGAGTTGAGGAGCTGAGGAGGAGCTAACTCCGACAAAATAATGGCAACACTTTAATGTCAGAGTATCTCCTAGCGATAACATGATTCGGAACTTAATCGCCCAGTTTGAAAGATCTGGATCGGTCGGTGATCTTCCAGGAAGAGGTCCTAAGTGCACTATACACACTGACGCAGTGGTGGAACCTGTACGGAAGAGTGTCCTTGGGAATTTATCAGCTTCTACTTGTCATCGCTTTGCTCAAATAGGCATCATCAGAACATCCCTTCAGAAGATTCTAAAACTGCTTTTTAAAAATGTTTCCATACAAGATTTAAATTGTTCAAACTTTAGTACTCCAAAGCACTCATGTGTTTGTAAAAGTTATTTTTATTTTATACCATCCTGTCTTTCAGTGGCCACCCTGTATATGTAATCATTAGAGTGAATTAAAATTTTGACTGATTTGTTTAATTCTAACCGTTATATATATAATCATTAGAGTGAATGTAAGTTTGACGGATTTGTTGTTTAATAAATCCTATCTCTTATATATGTAATCATTAGAGTGAATGTAAGTTTGACGGATTTGTTGTTTAATAAATCCTATCTCTTATATATGTAATCATTAGAGTGAATGTAAGTTTGACGGATTTGTTGTTTAATAAATC
Organism: Acanthosepion pharaonis; assembly: GCA_903632075.3. Lineage (NCBI taxonomy): Eukaryota > Metazoa > Mollusca > Cephalopoda > Sepiida > Sepiidae > Acanthosepion > Acanthosepion pharaonis. The sequence continues at coordinate 4,879,828 of CAHIKZ030000779.1, read as the reverse complement.
CTATCTCTTATATATGTAATCATTAGAGTGAATGTAAGTTTGACGGATTTGTTGTTTAATAAATCCTATCTCTTATATATGTAATCATTAGAGTGAATGTAAGTTTGACGGATTTGTTGTTTAATAAATCCTATCTCTTATATATGTAATCATTAGAGTGAATGCAAGTTTGACGGATTTGTTTAATAAATCTAGGCTTTAGGCCACAAACTTAACGAAAATAAAGTTTTATCGTCAAAATGTTTATGCTATTATTAAGATGAAAGACCAAAGTATTCTTTATTTATTTTTTGAAATTTTTTAATCCTTTCTAACACGTTCAAAATTTTGGTTAAAGTCTTCTTTTGTTTAATTCATCGCGGTGGCAGAAAATAACATTGTTTTTTGCGCTTTTTCCGTTGAAAACACATTGATTTGGAAATTCTTGTAAAAATCAAGTAATTGTCCGATTTTAATGAAATTTTCAGGACTTATTCACAAATGAATAAAATTATTTTTGAAATGTGTCTTTTTAGAAAATGTTGATAAAAATTACTCCCCCCCACTTAATTTCATGAAATTTTGCACAAAACCTTTCTATTTCCTGAATTTTTTTTTTTTTTGTTAAAAGTAGGAGTCCTTGGAGATTGTAAATCACCTACTTTGTTTTTCAAATTTGAGCTAACTGAAAATCTGCTCTGAATTGAAAAATAATGAATCCAATAAAACTATGACATTACTTAATTAGAAAAGCTTTTAATTGCATTTGTAAATAAGTAATATTAAGGACATTATTGTCTGAAGAAATAATTTTTTTTTGATAAATAATGAAGTTTTACAAGAATTTTTTTAATTTTTTTTTTTTTTAATTTTAATAATAAATTAATTTATAATAGTTTAAATCGTGTAAAATTCTGTATTGGGTTATTTCCTGGATGTAATATAGTAATTAAGTAGAAACAAAATTTACAAATCCCAAATTGAAAAGATTAATCAACTTAGTTGTGCTATTCTATTTTTAAAATAATTTTTTATTTTGTATTTTTTTACTTAATACATTCATTATTTTCATGTACGGTAGACTGAAATTGTCATTATCATGATCTAAAAGTTTTGTCCCTTTATTATGTCGCTTCAGTTACGTTTCGACAGGTTTACAAAATTTCTATCCAGTTTGTAATATACTACTAGTCATTTTTAGACCTTAGTTCTCTTTAGCTAACCTCGTAGTATTTTATTATAGAGACTTTTCGGTTAGCTTAGCCAATTTCTCTTGCTGGTCTCCCTTGTCACAAAACAGTGATTTCTCGCTAGATTCTGGGAGGCGGTCGGCGACCGAAACGGTCGGCTACGCAGGCCCCTTGGCCTTCATTGGCCAAGGACGCTGATCAACAGACTGTGTATTAAGTTACGCTCCCATTTTTTTTTGTCTGCCAACTTGACGATAGTTGGGAACTTTCTTTCTCTCTCTCTCTCTCTCTCTCTCTCCTCTCTCTCTCTCTCTCTCCTTCCCAACACGTCAAGTTGGCATCCTGGCAATGACAAACAACAAGTTGGCAACACGAACTACAGCAACAAGTTGGCACCCCGGCAACGACTCAGCTTCAACAACCAACAACGATCATCCTGGCATCAACCAACATCAACTTCAACAACCACCAAGCGATCATCCTGGCAACAACCCACATCAGCTTCAACCCCCAACAACGATGATCCTAGCAACTACCAACGCCAACCTCGACCATCAATGCCTGCACTAAAACTTCTGCACCTCCACCGTTCCGACCATCTTTATTTCCTTTTTCTTTCCCTGAATAAATTAGCATTTATCATACATATCCTCGTTCTGTCGTCTATATTGTTTCACCGTCAGATTTAACGTCTTCAAAAATGTCAGCGGGCCTCTTGTGACCTCGTTCACCCCTTTCTGTGATACGGGGCCGCACGGAGTGCCCGCCACAAGTTTTAAAAGTTTAAAGCTTAAACTAAGTTTTACTTTTTTCTATTTCGCTAAATATTTTTATTTTATGTATTTACATTAGTGTAGGACATACTTCAATTAAATAATCATGGTATTTCGTTTGTTATTAAATTATAAAATTAATTGAAGAAAATTTTATAGTATTTTAATTTTTTTATTTTTGCATCTTCGAAAGGTAAATAAAAGTCAATAAAATATTAAATAATTGCGGAAAATATGTTCATTTATAAAAATTACTAGGTAGTCAAAAACCAAAAATATGCATTCACTTAGATTTCTGACAATTGGGCCATCCATAATAGCTGTCATCGCTTCGTTTACCAGCAGTCCATCAAACATTGGATCAGATGAACAGGACCAATCGTTAATAATTGGTTGTATATTATTTTTTTTATGTTATAAGTAAGTAATATTTATTTCAAATCAGATTAATTTAACTTTAAATTTTCTAATTTTACTAAAATAACAGTGTCAGAAATATATATTTATTTTTTGAAAGAAATTTGTAAACAAAACAAGTTTTTCTATTTTAAAAATAGAAAAACTTGTTTTGTTTACAAATTTCTTAAAATTAAGAAAATAGCCGCTTTTAAGAAAATTTTAAGAAATCAAAATTAAATTTGACATTCCAATCTATATAATTTCTATCTGAAATGCACCAGAATATTTTACTTAATGGAAATAATAAATTTAATTATTAAACTTTCAATTAAAGCTAAAATGAAATCTTCAAGAAAGATTTTTCATTTTTAAAATTTAAAATTTTCGATAGGTATCGAAAATTTCTGCAAAAAAAACCGGAGGTCCCTAAATAAATCCTATCCGTTATATATGTAATCATTAGAGTGAATGAAAGTTTTGATGGATTTGTTGAATAAATCCTATGTCTTTTATATGTGTAATTATTAGATTGAATGAAAATTTGTATGTATATGTTTAATAAACCATAAGTTACACGGAAGGCTGTTTATTTCTCAAAACGATTTAGATATCTGGCCCATAACCTCAGCCACTCCCACCAATTCAAAAATATTAAAATCCGAATCCCATACAAGTGTGGCTGATTGATTTAAAGCGCATGCTAATAATCGAATAGCCTGATCTGCATCTTTGCAATTATCTAAGTATAAGAACTCGGAGGTCACAGCAGACAAGTCTTCATCCAAATCCTACAAAGATGTATCCCGCCTTGGAGAAGATTCTATCAAGTACGGTTTTGTTCCAGACAATGTGTATAAAATATTAATCCCCAAATTACTTGAGTTCCTGCGACAAAGGATTGCTTAGGGTTGGTCGAATCATAAAGCATTTAGAAACACTCTTTACAGGGTCCGATAAGATTCTGATATGGTCAACTAAAAATGTGATGATTGATATGAACAATGGAACCCATACACAAGTATGAATTTAAAGATTACAACCTTATAACGGGCCTAGTAAACAAAATAAATCCCAGTAAACCAAATAAAGCAAACAAAAATGAGTCTAATACAGCAGTCAACATGAATATAAATAATAATAGTAATGAAGCTAATAAAATTGAGGCAGGAAGAAGAATTAGGTGGAAGAAAAATAATGACATTTTATATTTTTAGTATTTCTTTGTACTTACTAGCTCCGCTTTTTGGTGGTGGGGGGACTATTTATAGTGAGTTCCGACAAAATAAAATGAAATATAAAAATAAAATAGCTAAAAATATAAAGAATCCAAATTAAAACAAGGCATTTACGCTTTCCTTTAAAACACTAATCTCTTCCTTTCTCTCTCTAAACTTCTCTTTCTATACTTCTCTATCGACTAGCGAGAAGACAAACCTCAAATTAAAAAAAAAAAAAGGATGAAGAATAAGAAAAGACTGAACCTGGCCCAAAACGCCAGAGGTTTGCAGGAGTAGAGTCTACGTATTTATGACCGAAAAATACAAAAAATAATCAGGGAGGCTCCACGCATAACTTCCATTATAAAAAAAATGAAAAAGAAAGGAACGCCGGAATATAAAATAATTTTGGCCAATCAAAAAAATGAACACAAAGAGTCTTTTGATGTTAGCCGAAATCAATGTTCACGCCAGAATCTCGGTGCCTGTTGAAAAGAATATAAATCTGACACCAATAGGCTAGAAGCAGCAGAGACGGCCAGAGGACGAACAGAGACATTATAGCGTAGAAACCAGCCATGCGTGACGCGTGAAGTAGCAGTTATTTATATTTCTGCCCTGCTTAAGGCTCAGAAAAACACACTAGATTGACACTGCTCTATTTCGAAGATTACTACTATCCTTATCATAGTCTGACTTCTAACTACCGAAACGGATATTTCTCCTGACTGCTACCAATATCCGCCGTATTAACGAACTTTTTGCTTCGCCGAATACCAAAGAATTCACTCATTACTCTAAAGAAAATAAATAAAGATATATTATTTATTTTAAATACTTCAGTTAGTTCGTTTTATTCTAAAGTTTCCAGTAAATAAAATCTTATCAAAACTAACCATAACTGTATTAGAGTGAATTAAAGTTTTCACGTATTTGTTTAATAAATCCTATCCGTTATATGTAATAATTAAAGGAAATGAAAGTTTCCACGTATTTGTTTAATAAATCCTATCCGTTCTATATGCAATCATTAGAGCTAATGAAAGTTTTGTTGGATTTTTTTAATAAATCCTATCCATTATATATGTAATCATTAGAGAGTGAATGAAAGTTTTGACGTATATGTTTAATAAACCATAAGTTACACGGCTGTTTATTTCTCAAAACGATTTAGATATCTGGCCCATAATTTCGAAGCCAGTTTAAATACACACGTGCCTAAATATCGAGCAGCTGTTTGTGAAGCATATTTGTCTGACTGTCAGGTAAATAACAACAAAGTATAATTCTTTTATCCGCACAGACAAATGGAAGCATTAAATTCTTTTATGACTACCAATCTTATGATAAACAAAACTGGTATTTTTCTTATGGAGACGTTAAACATTTAATACACTGCATTATAAATATAACACACGAATCTTTTTTTTCCATTAACTTTATCGCTAACTGGCAATTATCTCGATGTTTGATTCGCGCGTACATCGAGTTGGATGGGCGCAGTGATATGAAAACAAGTGATTATTAAGGACAAAACACCGCTCTACAGGGTGTAATTTTGATTTTTTTAAAGAGTTGTATTTCTCTGGTATTTCATCCAGTAAAGAATTCTTTTGTGAAAGACAACTCCAAACCAACCATCAAACTGACGAACGTCCTTTCATCTTTAAAACGAAAGGATAATTTGATAATAAAAACAAAAACCAAGGAGAAAAAGGATTGAGCTGGAATTTCAAAGGAGGAGTAAGATTTATAGGAGAATTTCAAATTTTTTCATCTTTCCTTTTATAAGTACTTTTAGAGGTGCTAATGAAAAGTACAAAACTCTTACTCAAAATAAAATTTGTAAAGAAACAAACATTTAATAGAATGACAAAATGTTTTCACTATATAAAAATTGTACAAAATACAATAAAAGCTTTTCACAAAATATCCGTTGTGCGCTTCAAATTCTAAAGGCAAGTTAACAGTTCTTTCAAAATACAAATATGTTCTCTTAGAAAACATGTGAAGCAAATGTTTTTCTTAACAACAACATAATTTTAACAACTTTCTTTTAGAGCAACAGTTCATATAAATCAGTTTCTAAGCAACAAAAGAATTTTACTAACTTCTAAAAGTTTGCAATTCAAAATGTGGAAGTTCCAAGGTTGACAGTCGAAGGTTGAAATTCGCATGGTTAAAAGTAGAATTTTAAAAGTTGCAGTTTGAGAGGGACTGAGAAAAGTTTGATCTACCTCAGGCGAGGCTTCTTTTCTTGGACCTTTTGGCAAATATTAAAACTTCTCGAATGTGAGATAAATTCTCACAGGTTTAGAAAATATGTTCGAATGGGATAAACATGTTTGCAAATGTCATACAAAATTCATATGTTTAGAAAAGATATTCGCATATCAAATCTAGAAGATTCTTCTTCCTTCTTTTTCTTCTTCAACAGTAACAGTAGCAGTTTTTATCATCCAGCTTTCTCGCCTGAGGTTTCGAATCCTTTCCCCTAGATGACTGCCTTTACACGCCAGATATAGACAATCCTTTCAGCAGCAGTAGCAATATTTTAGAGGGACAGATGAACGGAATAACGGAAGTCACAGAACTTTATATATAGATTGATGAATTTCGATCCAATTTTTTTTTTTTTACTTTTTTATATATCACTTTTCATTCATCTTTTTTTTATTATAAAACGTCTTGTCTCATTTTGGCGATTACTTAAAAAAAAAAAAGAAGAAACCGTGTTAGTAACGTTCTAATTCTTTTAATTACTTTTTCATACAATTCAATAGTATCTGTTTTACACTATTTACATCCTCATCTTTATTGCCACATTCACCGTTGTACCCTCCGGCCTTCTTCAGGTGATATTTCGAACCAAACCCTTTATTCAGTCCACGGGGGTAGATTGTTCTTTCACGTAATTACAGTTAATTCTCCTTTATAAATTTTTGTTCTCTCCGCTAAGGTCAGGTATTGAACTCACAACTCTGTGTCAAGTCACTTTTTGGATCAATCAACCAACGCTCTTAACCACAGTGTCATGGACACTCGCGAATGTGACAATAAAATGAGGGCAACAGTCCGAACAATATAAATAGTGTAAATAGTTACAATACCTCATCTCAGAAATATAGACTGATTGTTTTATTTAAAAGTAATTTTATAGTAATTTTTACATATTCCAACATTTCTTCGTTTTTTATACAATTTTAATATTATATTCTATTATTAAAATAATTTCTATATTAATTTTTGCATGATACAAACATTTTGACTATTTCTCTCATACAATTTTAATATTATCGTTTTTATTAAAAAAAATATTTTTGTAATATGCATAGAGGCAAAACTTCGAGCGCAACAAATGTAAAAAAAAAACATCACTGTAAAATTCTCAACTTTGAATATTCGGAAAAGAAACGCCCGTCATTGTAACAGTGACATAATCTCTAAAGATACGTGGAATAAAAGCTAATCGTCAAACAAGAGAAAGAACTGTCTCTTTATAAAGAGAGAAGATGAAATTATGTCAACATACTAATTTTATCAAAATAACCTCAGATATAAACGAGATTTCACCAGTTGGACTTCAAGGAAATTTCACTATTTTTGCCCCGTTTCTAAATGCAAACTTGGGATAATTAAGATACCTAGTTGATATATATATATATATATATATATATATATATATATATATATATATATTCATCACATTTAGCATGATATTCATAGTATAATATTCCTAACATAATAGTCATAATACAATATCCCTAATATTTCTAATATATTATATTATAACATAATTCCTAACATATTATAATATTCATAACATAATATTCATAATATAATATTCATCATGGATAAGCAGAAAAATAATAACGATATTTTATTAAGTATAGTTCAAACAAACAACTGAGATAACAAAAAAAAACAACGAAAACAAAGCAAAGCCTGGTAGGGGAATCAAGTTAGTCACCTATGATCCGACCATATGGAAGGTATTACTAGGTTACATCGTAGTAATTCTCGTAGAGTGAACATAACATCACTATGGCTTCTCCAACACAAGAAAAGAATTTTAGATTCTAATGATTAATGTACGTGAACATCAGAAACTTACATCAATTTGTTAGCTGAGAATTATTCATACTAGAAATACCAGAGAAAATTTAACGGTTTTTCAGTCTGAATTTTCTGATGAGTCATGATTCTTAAGTTGTGATTAAACCAGCTCCTTGCGAGATCCTCGTGGAAATTTCCCTATTGCATTGTTAAATATTTTAGCTTAACAACTTCAACAAATTTACACTATTTACATTATTCGGACTGTTGTCCTCATCTTTGTTGTCACAAATGTTTTGGCCGCTGTACGCTCGGAGTCAATGACACATGTCCCAGTAGATAAAAGTGATGGTTGAAGTGGATCAAAGAGTTGTGGCCATAGCAGAGGTGAACAAAAAGTTGGAGAGATGAGTTACTAATTTCCGTCCTCTATTAGAACACTTCCCAGATATTTAAATTTTCGTACTTAATTTGCATTTTGGGCTCATCTTGCTGACAATTATGCATTCTGTCTTCTTGCAGTTGATGTTGAGTTTTTTCTTGTCGCTTTCATTCACTACAATCTGTAAGAGTTTTTCTAGTTTTCTTTTTTCTCTCACTTTTCTTAAACAAATTGTTGCATATAGGCATATGTAACAACCTTGTCTGCTGTATTGCTCAAATGAGTATCTAGCAATATGGACAGGCTTTCTTATTTGCTGCTTTCAAACGAAATTATAGTAAATTTATTTTAAATGAGATTTAAATGAAGATTTCCGTGCATTTGTAAAATTGCACATTTATATTTATAGACAGAAATGGTCTCGAAGTATGTCAGAAAATATATATTGTTGTCATAGACAATATAAAGACAACGAGATATAGTTTTTTTTTCCTATTTGAATTTGCTGATGAATCATAATTTTTCAGTTAATGATTAAACCAGCTCTTTCGAGTTCCTCGACTATAAAATACCCACGGAAGTTTTCCTATTGGATCGTTAAATATTTGAGCTTAACAACTTTAACAAAATATCGCAATAACAATAACAAAAGGAATGAATGCAGGTCATTATTTAAAGAAGTATGAGAGTGTGATACTATTTGTTGTTACCGCGGTGAAATAAAACCTAAAAAAGTCTTCTTATTAATAGAAATTGTTATACGCTGAGAGACATTGAAACGAGAAGGGTTAATACCAAAACACGTGGGAGGAATTGAGGATTTAATTCACACATAAACGATTTGAATTGTATGTCGAGCAGTTTGAACAATGGAAAAGTGACCCAGACTTTGTGGGGCAATATTGATTGACACACAGCTGAAAATGTAAGCTGTAAAGCGAAAATTTCATTTTTCGTAAACAACGAATTTGGAGTTGATTCCCTTGGTCGAAAGTTGAATTGAAATACCAGGAGTAGATGGATAAGCCACCCACGCTCACTGAGGATATTTAGTGAGAGGTAATAATATGAGAGAGTGGGAGAAGGGAATTCCCTAGACTTATCGAATTCTCTTCGCCAGTTTGGGCGAATGTCCATAAATACGAATGCATGAAGCGAATTTGGCAGGCGAGTCGCAGAAGACAAAAGAGAGGCAGAATAGACGAAGACGAGACCAGAGACAGGAGAGAGGCCCACGTGATTATCTGCGGACGAAAGTCTATGATTTCAGCTTTGTGCCAAACTTTACCATCAACAGCAAACCAGATTTTGCCAAGTATCACTTCCGATTTATACGCGGGTTGGACTGATAATTAATTGCATGCGAACTCTGATATAAATAAATTAATGTACGGAGGACTGATATAAAAACAGTATTTACTTTTGTTCAATTTATTTGAGTATTATTTTTTTCCTGTCACCTAGCTTGGATCATCCCAATACGAAGAAGCATGCGACGATTCGATCATAGCTGCCTTATGATGAACCTTAAATCACAACGTGGAGTAAGGTTAGCTCTGGATCGAAGAGATTTTCATCGATCCGCCACGGTGTTGTAAGTCTTGGACGACTGGCTAGGGTGTTGTACGATTACAGGGGTACAAAAGGAAAAACTTAAAAATCGGCATAGTTTTAAAACAAAAGGGATTGAGATGTAAATGTGACAATATTTAACATGGCGTACGGACGAAAAGGGTTAAACGGACGAAAAGGATTAAAACAAAACGATTTTAATTTTTTGTCAGAAAGAGAATTATTTTCTCAGGATATGGGAACAGATGTATTAATTTTGTTGAAAAAGTTACACAGCGTGATTCAGCTCGACACAGCTGGTAGGTCGGGAGCCAGAGATTAAAGTCGTCTACTGAAAGGTGTCCATGGGAAATTTTGGCTGACAAAATTTCCCTGAGAAAGAAAAATATTAAAAGCAGAAGATGACGTCAGAAAGGCTGAGATACCCCAGTGGAAATTTGACTTGACCCTCTTAAGATCAAAATCACAACGTGGGTAAGAGAGGTAACAGTTGACGAGGTCAACTTAGAGACCAGCTGCTGCGTCAAACGCCATCAACGACCGACGAGTGGGTTGGTGGCCTGTTTTCTGATACCAGGATCGATCCTGACCCGGATTGACTCTGAGTACCGCCATACCTGGTGACCGAAGCAGACCGGACCCTGAACAACTTCGTATTTTGAGGCCGTGGCTCTGAACACCGTCATATAAACAAGTATGTTAAATTGGTGCAGTTTAAAGTTAGTTGATAAAAATATTTTGTGGGAAATATTCTTTTCTGATGTCAGAGTTCAAATAAAAATCTGTATATGTGTGAAAAGGGAGATCAGATTTATATACAGTGAGAGAGAGAGAGATGGGTGGGGTTTACATAAAAATGTGAGAGTATAAAAATTTTACACAGCAACATAAAAGATTTTTGTGCATGATATAAAAATTATGTTACACTACAGTAACATAAAACATAATTTTATGGAAGATATAAAAAGTTTGCTAAACTACCAACTTCAAATTCTTGTGCCAGACACAAAACTTACTTGGTAGAAATAGAAATTCTTGAAAATAGGCGCAACTTAAAAAAACAAGACGACCATTGCGTAAAATTTTAAAAGAAACAACACTTATTTACAATTGCAAATTTGAAAAGTAAAAAACAATGGTTGCACAAAAATTTCCTTTCGTGCGTCTCTTTGGGCAGGATAAGACTTTTATGAGGTAACAAATAAAGAGGTTACTCACAGACATAAGAAAAAGAATATTTCACAATTAGTTTAAAAAAATGGATTCATGTACAAAAATTATTCCCTTCAAAAATAGAGAAAATTTGGGAAATACTTGGAGAAAGGATTTAACAATATGGGACAAGGCAGATATTTCTCAAATGGCACCCACCTCTGTTCTTAACAGAATTCAGAAACAGGACGTCTCAGTTCGGAGGCATTTTGAGTTATAAAGTTCACTTGTTTGTTCTTGGGTGTAAAATCTTTAGTTGTAAGAATTTGCCTTCTATCTGTAAGGTCAGATTTATGACCTCCGACTGGACTTTCCTTTGAAGTGCCGGGTGCTCTGCTCAGTCCATTTTCGTCAACGGCACATCCTTCTCTTCTTCTTCTCTCAGCCTTCTGATTTGCCTCAGCCCTATCCCCTTCTCTGTGATCCTCTGATGCTTGTTCCAAGCATTTGAAACCGTTAACAGTGGATTTTCACGGAGCGAAGAAGATACGTATGTGTTGTTCTTTTTAACTACAGTTACTGCTACTCAACTGACCTTCCTTGTGGTAGAAGGGTCGTTTTTATAATGCTGACGTTTCAGATTTTAGAATGAAGAACTATCATCATCATATATCATCAATGGTGGCAAGGCTGTTTTTAGAATGATGAAATATCTTCATCAATCATCACTCTGATTCAATTAAACTGAATTTTAAATTTATAAAACGGAGGGTGTGGACATAGTTTACTGTGCGGGTAATTTGTGTGTTTCGCCCACAAACGACGAAACTAAGAAAGAAAAATGTTCATTGTAAATATTAGGTTGTTCGGAAAGTAATTACGTATTTAACAGAGTCAACAAACCAAAGTAGAACCAAGGTTCAATGGGAGGAAAATGCGTCTAGAATTATTTTATCATCTCTTCCACCCAACTGTGTGTTGTTTATAGTTCATTTCAGAGTTTAGTCCCATATAGAATTATAATTTCAAAAAGCGACGTTTAAAAACGTTTGTGCAGTATCTATGGGTGCAGCGAAGGCTCGTTCATAACAGCTGTCGTTTAAAAGATATTATAATGCTGACCGTGACATTTTCGATAAGCCTCGCTCTAGAAAACGATCCGCTTAAAAATGAACAACTTTTGAAAGGGACTATTGAATTGGACAAACGCCAAAACAGCAGATATTTAGCTCAGAATCTTAAAGTGCCATGTTCATTTGTCCACAAACTTCTCACGCAAAATAGGAAAACTTGCAAATTGGGAAATTGAATTCCTCGTGAGCTTTCGTTTGAGATCCGAACCAATCATTCCACCATCTGTAATTCTTTTAATCAGGAATGCCAAATTTTAATTTTAGTATCGCATTGTTCCAGATGATGAAAAATGACTTTTGCATATCAACAGAAAACGAAAAAAAAAAACAGCAATTATCACAGAATGAGGAACCAGTGTCAACCTGAAAAGCCAGGACTCCTTTCACAGAAATACTTACTTTGTGTCTGGGGGAATATGAAAATTGTCGTCTATTACGATCTAGTGGAACCTGATAGGATCATCACGTCTTATGTTTATTGCCAACAACTTTATCAGATGTGAAATTTTTTCTTACTTTGGTGAACAAAAATGATGTTCTTCTTCAGCATGATACTTCAAGGGCACACTCTACAAAATAAACCTAAGAAATAAAAAGATCGTGAGAATGGGAGGTTCTTCTATAGCCTCCATACTCACCAGATTTAACATCTACATATTTTCATTTACGGCAAATGTTATTAAAAGCGACAAACATATTGTGACGATTTATTTTATTGATCGACTTTTCCAAATTTCAAATAATCCCGTAACGAAGATGACCGATTTCCTAAATTGATTTGGCAGACGTCACAGGATAGGTCCGGAGTGGATTTAATCGTTGGTTGGGTTTGATGAACGTGTTGATTCATCGCGGTCACTGTGATGGGTTGATTCGTGGTAGGGTTCGTTGTTTACCGAGGTGACTGCGGTAGCGCCGGGGTATTAGGTGTAACTGGTAGGCCTGGAGTGGAATGTTTCAGTTGGATTAGGTCGGATGTTTTACCATCGAAAAGGGGTCGTGGTGGTGACTGCGAGGGTATGCCTGTTGCGAGTCAGACTGCCGAGTTAACGGCGGTGGCAACGAGGATAGGTCCTGAAGCTGATTGGTGACGACGTCGAGGTGTTATAAATCAAGGCGGTTGGCGTGAGGAGACTGGCGGTGTCGAAACTGGATTGTTGGGCGCATTTCACGTGTGAAGAGTCATGTGAGATTAGTGGAGCCTGGGAGTGATAACGGTTGTGCTGAGATAAGCGGAAATGGAGGTGACGGCGACAGCGCCCAGCATGTCGACAGGTAGCCTTTCGGTCGGTAATTGTGTTTGTCGTTGCGAGTGGCCCGCTTTTAAGTAGATCTAACAGTCCCCATGGTCATCACCTTTTCTGACGGGAACGTTCGCGATTGGCCACTGTATCGCTTTCATTGCATGGACTTGCTTCGTGGACAGGGCATGATACTCGGAGCCTCTGCGCAGAAAACGTTTTTTTTTTATTTTGTGTTTGCCTTTTTGGCTTTCACATCCGGCTGACCTTCAGAAGGAAGCAGAATGAGATCTAATTGCAGCGAAGTATAACACATCCGTTAAACACTTCTTTCTTGCTTTCTTTCATTTTCCCACTGAACCAAGTAGTGTCTTTTCCCCTCTTTCCACGCGATCAAAACGAAATAGTTCATTATTTATGAGGTATTGGTAGGAGATATTAAACACTTCTTTCTTTCTTTCTTTCTTTCTTTCTTTCTTTCTTTCTTTCTACCCAAATCCTCGTCTTACGATCTTTTATTTATGGTAACTAGATTTTTGGCGATTGCCTGACTCGGTTTCTTTCGTTCGAGATTGTGCATCTGAAACATGGCGCATTTATTGCGGTCGTCAGTGCTTCTCGGTCTTTTGGCTAAGATCAAAGTGTCGCATCTCTTCTTATCAGTTTAATATGATTCTCTCTCTCTCTCTCCACTTCTATCTTCTCTTCTTTCTTTATCTTCTCACTGAAACCAAGTAGTGTCTTTTCCCCTGATTCCCCGCGATCAAAAATGGAATAGTCCATTATTTATGAGGTAATTACAGAGCGTAACGGTCGAACGAACTAACGAATGGACAGACATGCACAATTGTAATAGGATAGGATGAAATTTAATTCTGTGGGAGCTCGTAAAACCAATTAGACCAGTTCATCACCCAGAAGATGCTAAATGCTGAGAGATGAAGTCATGAGGCTGCCTTAAAGATGGGGAAAGGTAATGGAACAAAATGGCATTATATTTGGTCATAACAAAAATATGTAGCGTTTTTAAGTGATTTTCAATGACAATAATTACTTATTTTTTCACATACACTTATTGAAATATAATAGACGATATTTAGTAAAGGTGAGATTTGCAATTATCATTTTTTTCTTTCATTTGCCCGCAGAATTTCATTACAGTACGAATCCATCTACTATTAATGACACTTGTCTCGTAATACTGATAATATACAAAATGGGTGTTTTTTTTTTTAAGAAAACCTCCGAGCTATTGTCAGTGGAAGGACTTGTAGGTCATTTCACTAGTCTATACAATCAGCTTTGTCATAAACCTGAGAAACACTTTGTATTGTAAATCCTTTATTGATTAGAAGATTTGCTTGTATTTGAAATTTTTTACCATGATACTCACCCTGTACAAGGCCCAAGATCCACTCGAGGTAGAGGGTTACAGAGTAAGAGGCACACAGTTCATGGGGATATGTGGGGAAGATAACGGATGACTGTAGGCTTGAACAGGTTAAGATTGCAGTGATTGGGGAAGTATCTTCTTGAGAGTCGTTTCCAGCAGCGCTTCGTGGGAAGAAGCTATTCGAGTGGAACTTACATCTCACCAATGGAATGCGAAGAGGATGAGGATAGTTGGCTCCAATGTGTGGCCATGAAAGCAAGAACAGGTGGAACTAATGAATGTGGTTCGTTTGAACACTTTCCATGGAAATAGCTATAGAGCAGCGAGAGATTTGCAACGTTTCGTCCCTGATAAAGGGGTTGTAGGGTGGAAAATAATTTGTCACCCATTCTAAATATGAACTCAGCACGTCATTTATTAAAAATAATTTTTGCTTTATAGACCAAAAAAAAAAAAAAAAAAAAAAAACAAAAAAACAACAGTTTAGTGGTTAACAAGTGGTTCTCTCAAGTTGATTTCATTATGATTATCTTCCAAATTAAGTGTTCCATAAAAATGTTTCCATGAAATGTTTTTTTTTAAAAATCATTTCACCCAAGCAAGGCGGGAATGCCACTAGTATGCAGGCGGGTTACAAAGAGTGAAAGTAAGAAAAAAGACTGAGTATAGAGAGGATTGAGGAAAGAACAAAAGATTAATAGGATTCAAGATGACAGAAGATGACGATTGACGTTGCATTTAAATTTTTGGTGATTGTATTTATCAGGAAAGCAAGTAAACGGAAGGGAGTTCCACAGGCGGGAAGTACGAGAAAAGAAACTGTTGGAGTAGATGTGGCGTTGCATTTAACTATTTCAACAGTAAAAGGGTGAGACCTAGATGCCAATCTAATAACACGCTTAATTTCATGTCATAGCGGCACCAGGGAAAAAGGCTCGTCAGAGGAGTTGCCATGAAAATATTTGTCGAAAAGCAGAGGGAAGGCACGCCACGTTGCTGAAAAAGTGACTGAAGTCGAGATGCCACGTCAGGATCGATTACATTACAGAACATTCTTTGGATTTTGTCATGAATTTCGAAATGAATAGCAGGAGCACCAGTCCAGATATGACTAGTATTCAATGCACGGACGAATGATTTGTAAATGTGAAAGATGGATCAGTTTACAAAATGCTTATTTCAATAATAACTATAAAAAATACAAGTTTATGAGGGCAGGAATTTCTATCAGTCAGCAATTTTTATCTACGAGTGTGTATTGATTACCAATATCTCCAATCCTACAAAACGTGTTTTTGACCAGATAGAATGATGAAACTGATCAACCCTCGTAATTTTGAAGTGTAACAAGAGAAACAAGGTTATTTCATTTTAATACAAATGAAATAACCTTGTTTCTCTTGTTACACTTCAAAATTACGAGGGTTGATTGATAAGAAACGTCTCCCATCCTATAAAACAAATTTTAGACTTTTGATGGATATATTATACAAATGCCTTTGCTCATTCTGTGTTTGAAGGAGCATTTCTTCAAGTTTCTGTTGTCTAACCTTAATTTCTAAGTGCAATTCCTCAAATTTCTTTTCGTATTCTGCTTGTTCTTGTTGGAATTTCTCTTGTCTTTCTTTGTATTTCTGCTCCAATAGTAGTTGTTCCTGATGGTGTTTCATCAACACTAGCATTGCACTTTTAAATTCGTCCATTTTACTGCGGTGGTACGTAAAATTAAGAAATGAGAGGGGGAGAAATTTTTTTCTTTACCCTCTTAACCAAAAATAAGTCTGTTTGACTTGTATGATTCTTTTACTGAAAAATTTAAAAGCGGGAAAGGGGGTAAATTTTTACTTTACCCTATTAGTGAAAACAATAATTCTGTCTTTTACTGACTTGTTGGAATGGAAAAAATAACAAGGTTTACCAACCTTCTTCCCAATCAGGGAATCGAACTTGTAGAAATCCTATTGTTTTGAGGAGTTTCTCTTTTTCACTGTCAGGGTTGTAATTAACACTGGATACCCTTTTGTCGTAGAGTTTGATTAGAATTCCTTTCTTCATCACTGTTGTAGACACTGGCAAAAGTTTTTTTTTATGATTTAACGTGAAGTCCGTTTCTTCGAATCCTTCGTCGCTAAGATGTTGTGACCAAATAAATGGTTAAAGAAATAACAAAACAAGTGTTACAGATATATCATATATTAAACAGTAAGTACAACAGAAGAGTATTACACGACTAGTGAGTGTGTATCGGATGATCTATTCGAGCCCTTCTCTCCTACTAATCTTATAGTAGGCGGAAGAGTCCAGCATAGACGCTTTAGATGGAGGACACTACAACAATAATAATGGTTTTAGTGATACACGTCTTACTAATTAACCCATAGCTGTGGGAAGAAAAGGTGGATTCATACCTTTCCCGAGCGCGTAAGTGAATATAACTACCCTAACTAGAATTGGAACTCGACTCTCCGATTAACAATTTCGAGCCATTACCATTGTACCACCCGCACATCTAACCTTACAAGCGGTTATCCATGTAAGTACTGACTAGTCTCGACATTGCTTAATTTCGGTGATCGTACGGGAACCGGTGTTTCAATGTGGTACAGCCGTAAGCAGCATAATTTTTCATTTAATATGCTGATAATAACATTGAAAGGTTTATATGTGTACTACTTTACTCAGGAGATCGTAACAGTTCTTTTAAGTGCCAAGCCTTTTCAGGATGAAGGTGATCATGGCTCTCCACATCTTCCTGTCATTTGTTGCTGTAAGTAATTTTACCCTTTAACACCCTTCTTTGTCACTGTTCTGCCACCCATACTCACAAACTCGTTAAGTAAGGTACAAGCCTTATTTTCTTTTAGTGTTAAGTTCTCCAAGTTTTCTTTCTTCGTTGTGTCCCTGAAATTCCAATTCTTTCTTTCTTTTAGATTCTAAATATAAGTTTCCTTGTTGTTCCTATTTTTTAAAAGTTCAGTAGCGCAACATCTTTCTCGCACTTCATTGTCCAGCATCCCCAGCCAGTACCGGTGCTTACTACCCACGAATTCTCCAACCGGGAGGAGTCTGATTGGGGGCCCTAGACTGCTTTGGTTGAGAAACTGTAAAATATGTCTCTTAAAAATGTTCTTTAGATTCGTACAGGTTGACTGATGTACTTACATACAGGGTGTGTGTATACTTTTGTCTTCAATGTCTGTAACTCGGTCAGGGTCGGTGCAAGGGTCTCGACCCCTTCCCCCAATCTATGATACGGGGTCCCCACTCTGCTAAATCTCATTTTTCATATGGTAGTAGTCATATGAAATGTTAATTTTTATTGTAACCTAATCATGTATAATAATGGATCATATGCAATATAGGTGAACAATTCAACTAGAAAAATTGAAAATAAATATAATGTATCTAAATACAAATAAAATTAGAGACATGTCATAATAGATCATTTTATATAAAATAAATCAACAATGTTTTGCAGCAATTTTTAACATCAACTTTTTCTCTTGTTAAAAAGTTGAATAATTTAATACATTTAACATTATGTATGAAAAATAGTGAATTTTATATCGTGTTTTTTCGAGACTTAGCATGAACAAAACAAAAATTCACGGATTTCGACGAAAAAAGAAAGAACCCCAGAATGACTTCAAAATCTGCGAAAAGTTTTCATCCTTTAATAATATCAGTTGTGCTTAGATTAATTTCTCACATATATACATGTACGTAGAAAAAAAAAGCAGATGTTGATAATATAATGAGGATCGCTAAGCACTGCCCCTGGCCCTAATCATGCTGGCCACCGCGGTAGAGGGTTTCGGGTGTAGTACACACTGGCCCTGATACGAGTGTTAGAGTTATCTCCCTTGAACTTGCCACGTCAGTTCACAGAATCATTTTACCTTCGGTTAACCTTGCATACTTTCTCCAAGGTGTGTAAATTTAGGTTTGCCGTATTGAGTCGATCGTGTTCATTTTTAAACTTTTTAGGCTAAACTAGGCCTGCCAGCCACAAAAGTACCAGCCCCCTAAAATGATAATAACGAATGCATATGAAAAATTTTGCTAAAAATGAATAATTGCTTCTGAATTTTTTTTTTTTTTTTGCAAGAAATGCATTTTATTTGATGATTTTATCTTGAACCCTGTCGCCTACAATCTTCAAAAATTTAAATGCAACGTAGTCCGTCGCCATCTTCTGTCTTCCTGAATCTTGTTCATTTATTGTGCTTTCTCTTCACTAAAACTTTCTCATTCACTTCCACTCCCAGTAGCCCATTTGCGTCTTAGTGGTATTATTGCTTTCCTTAGGGTGAAATTATTAAAAAAAAAAAAAAAAAATTTTTCTTGCCTAATATTTTTTTACAAACAGTTTTATTAGCATTGGACTGAAAATGGTGGAAAATTTATTACTAATAAATAACCAAAGCAGCTGTGGAGCTATAAGGTTTACATCAACTTATTGCAACAGCTGTAGGAAGAAGAGAAGTTTTTAAGTAAAGAGGATAAAGAAACGTTTCAATACCACATAATCAAATTAACACACACATATATGTTTGTATATTAAGACCTGTCTCATTAAATCATTTAGACAAGTTAATACGATCCTCTCATAGCGACAGACAAGTTTCTTAGTATCCTTATTAAAAGAAGAAAGAAAAATACCATGTTGATGCATATTCTTTCGATATTAGCGCAATGTCGTCATCAAGGTCTTGTTTTTTTCTAAGACAAAAAATTGTTGTGCTGATCATTTTTTTAAGACAAAAACAAAATTGTTGCGTTCAGACAAAATTACTGTTTTAAGACAAAATTGTTGTGTTCAGCAGAAAATTAAAATTTTACGTGTGATGTGAAAAACGCCAAGGTAAAATTTTTACATTTTATGCTGTAGACACGAGTGCAAATGTCAAGGGAAGTAGCTAAGTTATTGAAATGTCTATATTTAAAAAAAAAAAAAAAACTATATATATATATATATATATATATATATATATATATATATATATATATATATATATATATATATATGAGGCCCAGTGTTATTAGTGATAATTAAGTTAGATGTAAACTTTTTTGAGTTTTTGGTGTTGTCAACTAATATTTGTCTTATGTTGATAGTTACATTTTGATCATTCATGATGTGTTGGTCAATTTGTGCACGAATAAATCCTCCCATTCCTGTGAAAAAAAAATGTTGTCTATGAATGCTCAGGCCCTCTGGAAGAGTGCATCTCCAACACTAATAATTAAAAAACAACATTAAATACTTACATTGAGCACAAATGCACCACACTTTCACGCTGATTGACCTATCACCTGTCGAAAATTAGTACAATCTGTGCACACATCAACCAATACATCATGAACGACCAAAATGTAACTAATGACCTAAGACAAATATTAGTTGACAACGTCAAAATACTCTAAAATGTTGATACATATATGAATAAAGACATGTTTCGTTCTCTGGGGGACTTTAATAAGGCAAATGTATAGAGTTTATTTTGCAAAAAGTATTTATATACAAGAAGAAAGATGTTATTGGCTTTTCATTTTTTTTTAATTTAAGAACGCTTATAAATATTCATCAGATTAGCCGAAAAGCCAGACCAGCTATGGACGACACGAAGTGACACAATTCAGTGTCTAACAAACGAAAGTGAGTAAGTGATGTTCTTGAGTTTTTTTTATAATGTAGATTAGTAATTAAATTAAAGCTGGGATTTGATGTGGTAAATACTGACACCAAATTAAATCGATAGCTTTACCAAGTTTGAGCATTTAGCTTTAACTATCGTGTGGAACAATTTACAGAAATACCTAATTTCCACAGGTCTATGCTTACAAACTGACTTCAAATATTTACTATTTCAAGGATAAACCCAAAAAAAGTTTATATATTTTGCATTAGATACATTGAATGGAAAATATATTCAAACTAGAGTTCTAATTATGAAACACCATATGTAAAATATTTAATTTTTTTACTGTAATTTTTTTCGATAAGTAGAAACTGTGTAAAAGATTACAAAAAAGGCTACACAATAAATAAAATTTGTCAGATCATTTCTTAGAACATAATTAATAAAAAACAAAAAAATAGATGAAAATGTAACACCATAATATTGCTGGGCACAAATTATAAGACAAAATGTTTTAAATTTGCACTATTTTATTGAAAATCCCACTAAAACTACAGCACTGTATTACATCTATAGCTAAGTAAAATGTTAAGCATTATTTCCCTTTGAAGTAAATGAAGGTCTTATTTGATGACCGAATGATTTAGTAATAATGCTCTTGTCTTGTGCTATGCATCTGGTTCATATACAATTTGTAAAGCTTCAGTAAATTATAAATATTATTATACGAAGATTGTTCCATAAGGCTTTCACTGATCACCGGAATGAAATTCCAACGCTACGATTTAGAATTTAAACTTAATCCTTAAACAAACACGTCTTATCAAAAAACGGTAACGATTTGGAAAAATATTTTGTATCGTTATTTATCATCCCAAACCCCAACTTTCAAATTGAGTGCAATGCCACGGTTCCAAAATCAACCTACTATTGTACCTGTGTCTACATTTTTTTTTATTCTTGCGTAAACTCGGACGTATATCTATCATTTTCACTCTAGTGTAAACCGGACTCATATCTTCTTTTGGGATTTTAATGTGAATTGGTATTTTGCTGACATTTTTAATCAAATGGAAATTGGACCAACGTCTGTCGATTTAACTCTGGCGTAAACCGAACCAACATCTATCTTTTTGACTTTTGTGTAAACTGAATCAATGTTTACCTTTTTGACGCTAGTGTACACCGAACCAATATTTACCTTTTTGCTCGAGTGTAAACCGGACCAATGTCTACCTTTTTAGCTCTAGTGTATTGAGGATCGTTTAAAAAGTTCTAAGCCTCACCCAGAAAGAAGATCCATAGCTGAACATTTTCCTCGTGGCAACACACTACAACTTCTTATAAAACTGGAAAAACCAATTCAGATTTTTGTCTTCATTTCTGTGCAGGTGAGGCCCATACAAATGTGAAAGGTCTGTGACAAATCTAAAAACAGTGGCCCCGAGCAGTCATAAAGTATCTATAAAAGAAAGGTATGACACCCAAGGAAATCTATGAAGATATAGCACAGACACTAACTGAGGACTCCCCTTCCTATTCAACTGTGAAAAAGTGGGCTGCAGAATTCAAACGGGACAGGGTCAGCACAGAAGATGACCCTCGGTCAGATTGTCCAAAAATCTCAACCACTGATGAACAAGTTGATGTCATTCACCGTATGGTTTTAGATGATAGACATCTTAATGTCCAGCAGCTAACTAAGTCCATGGGCATTAGTTCTCGTTCGGTCCATACTGTTTTAACTGAGATCTTGGGGATGAGCAAGCTGTTCTCAAGGTGGGTGCCAAGAATACTGACACCAGAGCAGAAGCTGAAATGGCTGACATTTCCAGGACACTTCAGCCTCGCTTCCAGCCTACTCTGAGAATTTCTACCACAGTTTAGTAATTCAAGATGAAACCTGGGTTCACCACTTCAAATCTGAATAAAAGATTTAAAGCAAACAGTGGAAACACTCTGATTCTCCACTTTCGAAGAAGTTCAAACATGCAACGTCTGTTGGCAAAGTGATGATGAGTTTTTTTTTTTTAGATTCTGAAGGCGTAATCATGATAGACGACCTGGAAAAGCGGGGGGCTATTAATGGACTATGCATTAGAATTAAGACAACTGAAGGAAGAAATCAAGTCGAATTTCTGGAATGAGGAGTTTATTTACACTTTATATTATGATGCTTTTTTTCTTTTTTGGCTCTGGTGTAAATCGAACCAATGTCTACCTGCTTATTGATTTTTTTCCTCTAAGGCTTATATTTCACATTAAATGACACAACAATAGTTGCTATGCCTTTAAATTAAATAACCTAGCCTAACCTAAGCATAACTTCCTTGTGTAAAGATGTTAGCGAATAGGTAAGGCTGTTAAATTAAGTGCCCTGTTTCTGTAATGATGGGGTGTAAGAGGAGTGGCAGTAACAAATTCCATATCGTATATTATGACATCCATCATTTTATTATATTGCTTAATTCTGCCATCAAAACATTTATAGCATTACTTGTTTGACATTTTATAAGTATTATTATTGCTATTAAAAAGTGATTATACATTTATCAGTCGCTTTACTTGTCAAATATATAAATAACTGTCATTAGAAGAGTCTAAGACATGGAATTGGTTGAATCTCCTACTATATCTCCTATCATATTTATGTTTATATTACACGCACACACTGTATATATATATATATATATATATATATATATATATGTGTGTATATATATAGAGAGAGAGAGCGAGCGAGAGAGAAAGAGAGAGAGAGAGAGAGACTATCTACATTGTTCGATTGTTGTCCTCATCTTTTCATATTCATGACGTTGTAGCGAAACCCCTCGAGCGCCCAGTATCACAAAAGAGTGATGAGGTCACGAGAGGCCCGCTAGCATTTTCGAAGACGTTAAATCTGACAAAGTGAAACAACATAGACGACAGAACGAGGATATATCTTACTTATTATAAAACGCAGATTGTGTGTGTGTGTGTGTGTGTGTGTGTGTGTGTGTGTGTGTGTGTGTGTGTGTGTGTGTGTGTGTCTGTAACGTTTATATATTGGATCGGATTTCCTACATTTTTTAGCCGATTTCAACAAAACTTCACAGGACTACATAAAATTACCTTGTGGTGGTTCTAACGGCGCCGAAAATGGGAAAAACACAATTGTTTTTTTTAAGAAAATCAATTTGAAAACACGATTAAGACACATTGTGAGAATGAAAGGGGGACAACTCAGATCGGGTTAAAAAAAAACCCAGGTTGTTTGTGTGTGTGTGTGTGTGTGTGTGTGTGTTCCTTTATATATGGGATCGGATTTCTTACATTTTTCAGCCGATAAAACAAACATCCACTTTCTTTTTTGGCAGGTAGTGTTTCTTATTGTCTTGCACACTTTTTTCCTTATTTTTACATTCAGAATGCTTTAAAAATTCCATTTACAAGACAATTGTTTATAATAAAATTCTATTCATCAATCGATAGACTCATAACGATTGAAAACAATGTTTTTGTTTGAGTTTGGGTTTGACCAATTCGTAAAAAAAAAAACACTAATTAAGACATGCGTGTCCGTCAACCTTAAACAATAATCTTTGTCAATTTTATTTTTCAGTCTTTATGATGGTGGATACTTGATCTATCTCTTACTGTTATATCCCCGGGAAACGCCGGGCTCTACTGCTAGTAGGATATAAGTTAATTTATTCTCGAAAAGTAATAAAGAAATAAAGGTGGTCGGAACGGTAGAGACGCAGACGTTCCGGTGCAGGCATTGATGGTCGAGCTTGGTTGTTACAGGTGTCGTTACATGTGATCGCTGCTGGTCATGCAGGTGGTCGCTGCTGGTCGTTGCAGATGATCGCTGTAGTTGAAGTTGATGTCGGTCGTTGCAGATGATCACTGCTGGTCATTGTAGTTTGAGGTTGATGTTGGTCGTTGCTGGGATGCCAACTTGACGTGTTGGGAAGGAAAGAGGAGCTGGAGTTGTTTGGGCATGTCAAAGGTCCAGTGCAGGCGTTGCGTGTCTGCCGGTAGAGTCCGATATTAGTAACCTCCCGTAATAATTACTAACGTAGTGTACGGGAAAGGTTATGGACGACGTGCAGGCAGCCAGTAGGGACGGAATGCCGAGAGTCGAACGTTGGCAAGGAGCCAGAAGTAGTAGGCGAAGGAGAGAGAGAAGGAAAGTTTCCAACTATCGTCAAGTTGGCAAACAAAAAGAAATGGGAGCGTAACTTAATACACAGCCCGGTGGTCGACGTCCTGGCCACGGAGGTCAGGAGCCTGCGTACCGACCGTTTCAGTCGCCGACCCTAAATTTGGCGAGAAGTGACTGTATTGTGGTAAGGGAGACTAGCAAGAGAATTGGTAAGATAACATAGTAAAGTCTATCTAAAAATGATTAGAGCTTAGCTAAAAAGAAAACCATGGTTAACAGCGTGTAGGGTCACAACCGAAAGGTCAATGTCGAAATGACCTGTTATTATCCGGTCTAAAGAGCCAAGGAGGAGCTAACTCCGACAACGTTTCGGTTGCTGTACGCTCTGTCCTTCTTCAGGTGATATACGTTGGAATTTCGAACTGAACCCTTTATTTTGTCCACGGGATCGTTTGTTCTAGTTCCACATGCCATATCTTTTCCGGATATCTCAGTTTTCGCCTGGAGAAGGTCGGAGCGTACAACGTATATCCAACATTATTTGGCCGCATTAATCTCTTCTCTATATATCTTTCCCTTTGCTGTTCATGAAGGCGAATTGAACATTACATTGCCGCGCTGACCCGATGCGTTTTGGTAAGGGCTTAAAGTACCTGATATTTCCAGGCGATTATCCATCAAGGTACTGAGTGGGCTCAATGTGATCAAGCGTTGCTGGTCGGACGAGAACCGGTGTTTCAACGTGATACCGCCATTCGCGAGAAGAGCCATTATTATTATTATTATTATTGTGTCCCTTCAGTACGTTGGCGATCATGTCTTTTTGCTATCTCTCCTAAAGCTTGCTCTGCGATCCATTTGCTCAACCTTACTAGGTAGGTTATGCGTTATTTTCCGCTGTCCCACTGGCCTTAAATATGCCCTGTGAGTATCAAATTTTCCAAGCCTTCTTTCCTCATTATGTATCTTAGATATTTCAATTCTGTCTTCCTGATATTTTAAGAGAGAGATGAAATTCTGTGTCTTTTTTGTTTCCATTTTCTCTATAACTTCTTCGGTCCATGTTATTCTCAGTATCCTTCTGTAGAACCACATTTCTATTGCCTCAATTTTTTTCTTAATCTGTGAGGAGATTATTCGGCATTCACTGCCACACGGAAGAACTGATATTACGTACACTTTTCTTTGTTTCTAAATAGATTTTTATGTTTCGTAATACTCTGCTTAGCTTTTGCAAGGCATATTTCACTATGCCAATGCACCTTCGTATTTCATTGTTTCACTTTCCGTTCTCTGTTTAAACACTTCCCAGATATTTAAATTTTTGTACTTGTTTGAGTTTGGCATCTCCTTTTTGTAATCTGTACCTTGGGCTTACCCTTTTGTTAACAGCCATGCATTAATACTATTATTGCATGTAAGCATAATATTGTGAACTTTAAAACATTTATCTATTTTCTGTCATCTGTTAAAACACTTTCCTGATATTGTTGTACTTATTCGATTTCGGTAACTCCAGGTTGTAATTTTTATGTGGGATTATTCCTTTTGTTAACAACCATGCATTCTGTCTTCTTGTATTTGATGTTTAGTCTTTTCTTTTCGCTTTCTTTCACTACCTTCTGTAGGAAGTTCATGTAGTTTATTTTCTAAGCCTGCTATCAACACTGCGTCATCTGCATATCTTATATTGTTAAGATTTAGCCGCCAATAATGATATCCTGGTTGGATTTAAAATTCTCTCAACCCTAATCTATAGGTTGAAAAAATCGGATGAGAAGACACATCCTTGTCTTATACCCACTTTCTATTTCTGTATATTTACAGAACTCATTTTCTGTATGTATGAAGGAGGTTTGCTGCCCGTATAGGTTCTGGATTATTCTAATATCCTTGCCGAATATGTCAAGGTTACTTAGCAGTACCAACAGTTCTTTGTGACGTTCTTATGATAGTCCCTGTAAAAGAAATGAATGATTGAACTTACTTTGTTGTTGAGTGAGTGAAGGAGTGAGTGAATGTGTAAGTGAGTGAGTGAGTGAGTGAGTGTTTTGCCTAGGCGTTGCGTTGTGTTCTAGCTGCGTTTTTCAAATTTATTTTTACTGCGACCCACAGTAAGAACCACATTTTGCATTGCGACCTACGTGTCATAAATCAAAGAGAAACTTTGTTCATTAGGTTAATTTATTTAGCATTGACAATTTATATATATATATATATATATATATATATATATATATATATATATATATTATGATCTGCACATACTGGAGTTGCGTATATCTATTTGTATTATCTATTAATATGAATGTAATATTATTACTTTTATAAAAAAACAAATTTAAAAGAAATTCTGACATAAAGGTAAAGTAAATAATATTTGAATAAATGTAATTTAATGAGATGGATATGCTTGTTTAATTCCAATTGGGAACACAGGAAGACAATTGTAAACGCATATCAGGTGCAGTGTTCAGAGCCTATTTCTGTCCTTATTTGAGTTAAAGTGGAAAATCCCAATTCAGTCAAGAAAGTAGTTGTAAAAGGCAATAGTAATAAAATAGCCTTTTTACTCAGTAGTGGAAATTCCCTTTATTCTTAACCCAAAACAAGATGCATAAACTCAATGATAACAGAGTATATATATATATATATATATATATATATAATATAAATATATATGTATATAAATCCGACAGTATGAAAGAAAAATACAGAAAAAAAAAATTCTGAATATGCATTATTAATGTTAAAAAATAAAGTCGACGTCGGACGTTTCGGTCTATTTAAGACCATCTTCATGGACATTTTCATTTAAACATAATTAACATTATAACTTATAACAATTTAACACAAAAGACGATGGACATAAGAGCCCAACTAATTCAAACAGATAACTGAAATTTTATACAGATCAGCGTTCTGTTTAAATATGATCACGTAGTCGTCTCGTGGGCGATGTTGTTAAGACGTATTCGAAGATGATTTCCAAAAAATTAAAATATCAAAAAGTCGATTGAAAAATTTTTTAAAAAAGTTAAAGAAATCTCTTCCGTTGATGTTGGAATACGTAGTGAAACAATTGGTTCTTATATCTTCAACAAGCTTGAAAGTCCTTCCCGTTACAATGCAAATCCAAAAATGATTTCAAAAACGATGCAATCTTATGTCCATCGTCTTTTGTGTTAAATTGTTATAAGTTATAATGTTAATTATGTTTAAATGAAAATGTCCATGAAGATGGTCTTAATAGACCGAAACGTCCGACGTCGACTTTATTTTAACATTAATAATGCATATTCAGAATTTTGTTTTTTCTGTATTTTTCTTTCATACTGTCGGTTTATATCCATATATTTGCTTACATACTGTCTACTGAAAATACAAACCTGAATTTACTTTATAACGTGGAAGATTTCAAGCTTGGACGAGAATAATAGATCAAGTAAGGAATGGAATTTTTATCGAACTGTTTTTTAAAACTGTTGCATCGTTTTTGAAATCATTTTTGGATTTGCATTGTAACGGGAAGGAATTCAAGCTTGTTGAAGATATAAGAACCAATTGTTTCACTACGTATTCCAACATCAACGGAAGATATTTCTTTAACTTTTTATAAAAATTTTTCAATCGACTTTTTTGATATTTTAATTTTGGAAATCATCTTCGAATACGTCTTAACAACATCGCCCACGAGACGACTACGTGATCATATTTAAACAGAACGCTGATCTGTATAAAATTTCAGTTATCTGTTTGAATTAGTTGGGCTCTTATGTCCATCGTCTTTTTGTGTTAAATTGTTATAAGTTATAATGTTAATTATGTTTAAATGAAAATGTCCATGAAGATGGTCTTAAATAGACCGAAACGTCCGACGTCGACTTTTATTTTAACATTAATAATGCATATTCAGAATTTTGTTTTTGTATTTTTCTTTCATATATATATATATATATATATATATATATATATATATAATATATAATATAAATGGGGAGAAACAAATATTCGTACATATACACATTTTTAATTTATTGTGTTTTCTAACTAATGAATAAACGTACTTTTCATATAATTAATTGTACACAAATGCATAATAACTAAATATATATAGAAAACTGAAAAATATTTTGATTTAATAGCAATAAATCTCATTTATCCATTTTAATGAGTGAAACAATATTGCAAATATAATGAAGATAAAAGATAATGCAAATTTCAGATTTTAAAATTTTTAAATTGCTTTAATATTCTAGATTATTCAATGATGTTATCAGTAATTATTTTTAGCCTAAAAATACACACAGAACATTTTGTAATTAATATTCGCACAAGAAGGGTTTTTTATCATGGCAAGAGGTAAAGAATTGACAAATTCGTAAAAAGAACTGATTGTTAAGCTTTGGAAAGAAGGTAAAAGTTACAGGATAATCTCAAACAGTCCGAATATTCTATTTACATTATTCCATTAGTTCATTTATTGTAAGTTATAAAAACTCAAAACTGTTAAAAACCGAAAAAGAACAGGTGCTCCACGGAAGATTTCTGCAAGATCTTTGAGGAAATGAATGTGTCAAATTAAACAAAATTTAATGCTTACTCGTCAAGAGTTGCAGGATGATTACTTTCATCAGGAATCTGTGTCACTAAACGGGACAATAAGCAATGAAATTCATAGGAACAATCTAAAGTCACGCTCCCCTCAAAAAACTCCACTGCTTTTGAAAAGACGCAGAGATGACAGGTTAAAATTCGTTCGTGAACATAAGGATAAGGAAAAATCGTATTGGGAAAGCGTATTATGAACAGAGGAAACCAAAATTGAGTTGTTTGGGGCGTAATTCTACAAATCATATATGGAGAAAAATGGCGATGCCTTCAGACAAAAGAACACAGCTACATTAGTGAAATTTGGTGGTGCCAGCATCATGGTTTGAGGATGTTGTTCTGCCAAAGGTACAAGCAATATATCAGTAATTGATGGTAGAATGAATGCCGCAGCATATCAAAATATTTTGGAAGTAAATTTAATGATTTCGGTTGAAAATCTTGAACTTCCTCCTACGAAGAAATGGTTTGCTAAAAATAATGTAAATATCCCGAAATGGCCAAGTCAGTCCCTAGATTTAAACCCAATCTAGAATTTGTGGCGTTATTTGAAAATTCAAATCCAATCGAGAGCTCCAACAAACATCCCGGATCTAATGACCATATGCGAAGAAGAATGGAACAAAATACCAACTAAAATTTGAAAATCATTAATTGAGAACTACAAGAGGTTGGTTGCTGTAGAAGTGAATCATGGCTATTCTATAAAGTATTAAATGAAGATTATGTATTCTTTTTTGTATTGTACGAATACTTTTTTTCGCCCATTAAAATGGATAAATGAGATTTATTTCTATTAAATTATTTTTTTTCTGTTTTCTATGCATATTATTTATTATGTGTCTGTGTACAATTAATTATATGAAAAGTATGTTTATTCATTAGTTGGAAATACAATAGATTAAAAATTTGTGTGTGTATGAATATTTGCTTCCCCCTCCCTCCCCACTGTATATGACACGATCTTACCTCGGTGAAAAACTAGCGATGATTTATGAGTGCCCTGCAACATTTAGAGTTGTTTATATTCTGCACTTTGCTCTCAGTTGTGTATTATTTGCTTTCTTTATTTTTTGCTGCAACCCATTTTATTTATATTGCAAACCACTGAAGGGTCGGGACCCACAGTTTGAAAAACTCTGTTCTAGATGTACGAAGATTCGATGACTTTCATAACTTTCTATCTCGTGTGCCTCTAAGCAGTTTTTGTCTCTTTGCTAAGGCTCATATTCCCCGCGCTCCGCCAAATCATTCACAAAAACTCAGCTCGCTACCTTCCTCTATACCTCTAGCCCTCAATATATCCCGTGAGGTGTAGGTTTTCCCAGCACTTCTTCCTCATTATGTGTCCAAGGTTTTTCAGCTGTATTTTACTGTTTCTGAGGATAAGTGTTCTTTTCGTTGTCATTTTCTTTAAGACTTCCTTGTTGCTTACTCACACCGTCCATGGAATTCTCAGTATCCTTCTGTACAACCACATTTCCTCATCCGCAGGGAGATTGTCCAGCACTCACTGCCATATAAGAGGATGGATATCACATAGCATTTCAGCTCTTTTCTTTGTTCCTAACGAAGTTTTTTTTCTGTTTCTTAACGCTTTGCTTAGCTTTTGGAAGACATCTTTCGCTTGTCCAATACGTTTTCGGGTTTCGGTGCCGCAATTTCCATCCTCTGTTAAAACGCTTCCCAGACATTTGATCTTGCTTGGTGTTGGCATCTCCGGTTTGTAACATTTGCCTTGGGCTGTCTCTTTTACTGATGACCAGTCTTTCTTTCTATCTTGCAGTTGATTCTTAGTCCTTTTCCTTTAGATTTCTTTCCGTCTCAGTCATCAACGCAGTGTCATCTGCGTATCTATTAGTGTTAAGATTACGCCAACCGAATGTTTTAAAAGAACCATTACTGTCTAATTACACTACAGTTTAAAAGTTTGAAGTCACCCCCAGAATTAGCATGGAATGAACTTGACAGAAGAAAATAATCAGCTACTCCCTACCCTCCTTGGTGGGGGCATTTCTAATTCTTGTTATCACAGCAGAAAACATACTGAAAAAAATGTACACATCTGGGGTAGCACTTGTTTGAATTGTTACTCTCAGAGCGACGTTTTAGTTCTAATAGATCTAGGACAACGCGCTGTTGAGACAATCTCCCCTTGAGATGGGTGGATGTTTTTCAATAAGCATTTAACAGCTCATGGTACATTTCTCACGCAAACAATATTTGGCGGATT
Source organism: Acanthosepion pharaonis (assembly GCA_903632075.3). NCBI lineage: Eukaryota > Metazoa > Mollusca > Cephalopoda > Sepiida > Sepiidae > Acanthosepion > Acanthosepion pharaonis. Next base: position 4,848,705 of record CAHIKZ030000779.1, on the reverse strand, counting down.
TATGTGAGTCCAGGCAAAAACAAGAAACAAAACTTTATAAACAACTAACGCATGTATTAACACAAAGAAATTACACAAATGTGTACACAATTGAAAGTAAAGAAAAAGATATTAAAAACTTAGCCTTTAAGAATGTGCTTGTTTGTGTGTGTGATACGTGTGTCTGATACATACGTGTGCGTGCGTGTGAGGGTGTCGGAGTTAACTCCTCCTTAATTGTCCAAATTGTTCACTCGGGGACGTTCTCCCTATACTATAAATACTGGGCGATTTCTTGCCTCGTTCTCTTTTTACTTTGTATTTCAGCAGACACATTTAAAAAATGTGATCTCTCCCAAAGATCTGCGTTTTGCCCACTTGTGAGAAAACGCCACCAAACACACACACACATACACGTACGTACGAACATTCACCAAAAATACAAAATCTTTACATTCACGCACAAACACAAATGTTAATGTCTATGTCCATTGTAAATTTTGTTGTTTAATACATATATTTGTTGATATATATATATATATATATATATATATATATATATATATATATATGTGTGTGTGTGTGTGTGTGTGTGTGTGTGTGTGTGTGTGTGGCACCCACCGGTGGTCGCGGTCGCAGCGCCAATATGGGACGTCCGCTGGTCACGACGTCAATATATGACACTGCGCCGTCGGCCCATGGTCAACTCCCAGTTGCGGCGCGAAGCCGCAAGGTTTCTTCCACCAGCGTTTTGGGGTTGACTCCTTGTCACTGCCACCAGCCTGTGTTCCGGTCGATCTGGTCGTTTCCGGTTCGATACCAGCTTTGTCGTTCTCAGTTCGCCTCCAACGCTTGGTCACCGAAGTAACTGCTTTGATCTCAAGTTTAGCCTACCCACGTTGGGATTTTTAGGTAGACGAAATCAATCAGGCGTCAGGCCGTAGTGCAAGCTGAATTCGGGGTAAAGGTGATACCGCACAAGCGTAAGTAAAAGAAAAATAATAAAACAAACTCACGAGGTTCATATATGTTGAGAAATAACAATTATCTTTATCTATCTATTGAATACAGGAGTGTGTTTGTCTCCCGACCAGTTTCTATGGATTCGTGACATTTTTTGCGTTTCTTAAGCGAGTTATGGTATCTTAAGTCGTTCGTTAATAAAAACTTGCTTTTGGTAGGAAGACTAAGTCGAAAGGCGTGGAATCTTGATCAGCTCCTGCGAGGGGCTATTCTCTGAGCCCAACAGCTCTCTGTCGATCTGTGTCTGCGTCTCCGGTCTCCAGCCCAACTCACTGAACGCCCGGGGACGTTTGTTTATATGGACACCAACCAAAACCCGGTGTGGGGCATGACGTGGTTTTGGGTCCTTTGACAATTCTTAATTCCCAACAAAAATTCTCTTTGTCCTCAGGACAGGAAAATTTATTACTTCCCATTTTTGGAAGCTAATCATTTTCCATTTCGGGGGTTTTCTCCCTCGTCCGTGAGGAGAAGTCGGAGAAGAATTATCCTCCTAGACTCTTCCTTTTTGACACTGGTATCTCATACCAATCCTGTCAACAACTTCCCCGCCTTTCTCATACATTCACCTTCGCCTATCACTCACGCCACCACTTGGCCAATGATCGCTCGGCAGCGTGGGTGTGGCTAGACTTGGCCTTCTTAAAATTATCGTCAAGAAAAAAAATTCTATTTTCTTTTCTTTACTTCTTTTCTATCGGCCAGAATTCTTATGAATCCCACGTGGCCATAATTAAATTTTTATCTTATCCTGAGCCACCCAAAATCCACTTAGCAGAATCTCTACCGACTCATTAATCACTGCTAGTCAACTTTTTAACTGGGTGGTCGTGTTCCACCTGAAAATTAAATTCTTTATTTTTCTCGTGTCTTAAAATTTTCGTATCACCAGATGCCCACCTTCGGCGACATTAAGTCTGTCGCCAACAGTTTGAATAAGCAATAACAATGATCATATCAAGATCTGTATACATAACGGCTAGCTTTCTTCGTCGGAATCCAAGAATGGAAAATATTAATGGTATCTCTGATAGATAAACAATAGTGATTTCTTCTGCCTGTATGCAGTTGACCGAAGCCGAATTTTTTTTTATGGTCGCCGTGTGTGGTCGGCTTTGTCATTCCTCCCCGAATGATGTTTTCTTTGGCGCGTCACTATCTGATCATGACATTAATTAATTCTGACAGAATCTGAAATCTGGCTTTTTCTTACGGATTTTCTGTCTTCTGCGAAAAAGTTTCTTTCTTCGTAAATGAAATAATTTTTTTTTCCATTTTTTTTTTAAATGTCGCTCGGTCTGTGTTTCGATATAGCTCTTACTCGCCTTAAGTATTTCTCGTTTTTAATTTCTATGCTTAATTAGTTAGCCAATTACCATAGCTAAATATATAAACATATATGTCTTGTTGGTTTTCTTTAGACTTCTTTATAGTGGATTCAATCTCTGAGTCCGCCATGTTCTTGTTGTGGACCTTCTAGCAGGAATAAACCCACATGTTCCTAATTTAACAACACGTAAACCCACGGTCCGCTACAAGGGTTCAGTCAATAGTGGACTAAGGAAACGAATGTGTCCCAGTGGGCGTTCTCATCTAAGAACTGATATATCTTGGAGCAAGAGGAAGAAAAGAGGGAGAAAGGAAAGGAGACGTTTGTCATTTTATAGACTTAAACAGCGCTAACAGGCGTTTTGGGCGAAACCAAGTGGGACAACCCAGAGTGTTTAAGGGACAGCATTCATCCTGAGTAAAATGAACGCTGTCGCACGCTGGCAGTTTTCAACGTATTTTAAAAACGTTATTATTTTTCTTAATTCTATGCTGTGCGTGTTTGTTTTCATATTGTTTGCGAGTGTATTTGTGTGTGCATGGCTAGTGCAAGGATCTTGAACGAATCTATGATACGGAATCCCACTCTACTAATTCTCAGTTTTCAAAAGGTAAAGTAGCATTCATACAGAATACAAATTTTATTGTAACCTAATTATGTGAAGTAATGGATCATATGCAATATAAGGTAAGAATTCAACTAGAAAAATTGAAAATAAATTCAATGTATCTAAATAGAAATTAGAGACATGTCATATCATTCCATCTTAAAAATATCAACAATGTTTTGCGACAATTTTTAACATCAATTTGAGATTTTTCTTTTTAAAAAGTTGAATAACACATTCAACATTATGGATAAAAAATAGTGAATTTTATACAGTTTTTAAACTTAGCATGGGTAAAACAAATTCAGGGACGAAAAAAAAAATTTTTTTTTTCATCCTTTAATAGTCAGTTGCTGGACACTTCGACGTGATTTAATGGTTAGCAAGCTTGTCTCGCTGGATCAATTATGACTGAATAGTGAGTTCGATCTTCACTGGGTGGCTCATACTTTCGGCCTTGTGCTACAACTGCGCTTAGAAAATCAACTTTAAATAGTCAGTTGTGCTTAGTTTAATTTGTAACATACATAAATGTAAAATAGAGAAAAAGCGAATGTTAAGATAGCGAGGGTACCAAAGCACTGCCCGGGCCCACAATGAGGCTTATCGGCCCGCGGTCGGTAATAGTAACATTTTCAAGGCCAGTGCGTACTAAAAAGAATTAAATCTGTTACCGGAACAGGTTTATTCTTTAATAGTTAAATATAAATATAAAATAATTTCTAGTTTATTTGTTTTACTTTTAATATTTATTACTTTTTAGTTTATTTTTGCTTTAATTTAAAATATTTTTTTATTCTTTTAACAACTTTCGTAAACTAAACACTAGACGTGAGGTTTCTCTTTTTAGGGCTTCTTAGCTGATTTAGGACTTCTACTTGATTTAGACTTATAAATCTTTATTTCCTAGACAATTTAATTTAAAATTTGATTTTTTACTGTTTGCTAGGATTCGAAATTTTTTTTTTTCGTATTAAATTAAACGTAAAAAAAACAAGTTTCAGCTTGTTTAGCTAAGTAAAAGTTGGCAACTTAACTTGACATTAACATAAAAAGGCGTTACTTAGTCGATTGTAGACTTCAATTAATTAAAAAAAAAGTTTTTAAAAAACCCTGCGGTGATGGAAACTTACAAAGTAGAAAAGAGTATGGCAGTTTTTTAAAATTAGTAGAGACTGGAATTTTCCTTAGTGTTACTGTTAGTGTTTAACTGAGTACAGTACCACCAAACCAAAATGGATGAATTTTTCCGAAATGAAAGCAAAAAAATCGTATTTTAAAATCAGGGAAGTATCTGATTCTAACGAAATTTTCACTACTTATTCATTAATGAATGAACATTTTACTGAATATGTTTGTTTTTTATTAAAAGATTTCGTGAAAATATTTTGGAAGTTTGTGTTTCTCTCCGCCTTTTCCATATACGTACTTTTTAACTGGACATATATAAAAAAAATACCCTTTTTTTAAAAGTTACTTGTAATTTTTCAGTTTGATTTTGAAATTCGCCCCGTTGCTCTTCGTCACAATACTTTTCTTTTAAAGACATGTTTGAAGAATAAATATCTAAAGAAAGCAAGTTTAATGCTATTTTCGAGTATTTTTTTAAAACTAAAAGAATTTTATTTTTTTCTCTTTTTTTTAGTATCTGTTAAATTTTTTTTTTTTATATATTGATGTACGAAAAGGACATAATTCTGATAATATATTTTTATTGATTACTATTTCATATCGGAAAAGTATTATTAATTCTATATCTCCCGTTCAGTCAGTTTTTGTGTCTTGAAAGCAGTTTTCCGATTCATCGGCAATTGTGCTTTTTTGGAGGCGGAGGTGGGGGGGGGGTCGCGTATTTCTGTTTTCCTGTACTTGCTACAGATTCTTGTATACAAGAATAACCAATACTTATTTCAGTAATAACACATAAGTTGTTATTTTAACATTTTATTATTTTAAAAACAAATCTTCATCTTATTTTTCCTGCATTTCGTTCTCGCCAGCAAGAAAATTTTCAGAATTACGACGAAAATATTTCATTCGCATAAAAGTTTTTAGGCACTGTAGTGTAATTTTTCTAAAATTTACTCTTAGAAAAAAAAAATTTCTTTTCATATTAACATTCTTTTTACATTTATGTTATAATAGCAGCATGGCCCAGCGTTGCCCGTGCTTGATTAAAAAATCATACGACTCATACAGCAATCGCTATCACTTGACTTAAAATATTTTTGCCCTTCCTTGCCTTTAAAGGAGTGCCCTTTGCCGTGCTGATGTTGCCACATGCCTTACTTCTTGCCTATCTCACACTGCGAATTTTTCCTAAGCTCTATAGTCTATACTAAACATTAAATCTGTTACGAAAAAAGAACTAAACAAAATGAACACAAAACGATCAGCTTTAAAAAAAGGACTCGTAACTGGAAAAACCGAATGAAACAAAGAATGTTAACAACAAATACTTTTTCACACCCAACCCAGTTCTGCGGAATCAGAATCAACATTGAGTTTAAGCAAGCGAATGAGCCAATTGGAGTAAAGTGCCATGCAGATTTAAATTTTTCCCACTTGTGACGAATGCAGCTATCGATTGTTTTGCATGCTAGCATGCTAGTTAATATTCGTGTCAGTCAGCTGTTGGCTCTCACGCTGGCCAATAGAATTTTCCTGCCTATTCGTGGCAGCCAGCTATAGGCTCTCACTCTGGCCAGTAGAAAATGGCCGCAAACTACATGAAAACTGCCGTAGAAGCATGAAAAAATCGATTATTTCCACTATCGATGGGAGTTGGGAAATGAAAAGTCGGTCTTGACATTCCCACTAACTTGGAGTATGTGCATGTAAATTTTGGTGCAAATCCGTTCAAAATTGCGGCCGTGCATTCGTTACACACACACACACACACACACACACACACTGCCTTTTATAGATAGAGATTTTTTTGATGACGCCTTAATGCATTCAAAGTTATTCATTCTAAGTTTAAAAGCGTATAAAATAAATAAAATTATATATTCTTAAAAAACTATTCGTTAAAATAATTTATTTTTTAACATTAATAACAAATACTTCTTCATTGCACTACTGGTCTCCCGTATTTCTTTAGGTTTTCATTTTTACTTTTCCGCGCGCTTTTTCGGACAGGGGTAGAATTTATTTCTATAATGTCCTTTGATCTCACATGGTACCGTGTGTAAATAAAATGTTATTTACATTGTTTTAAGTAAAAGGTAAACATTACTTTTAGAAAATTCAATTAATTATGTCTTAAATGTACTAATAGACTTAGAAACATATCTCTAGTACAAATACTGGATTTTAAAGAATTTGTTGTTTTTTACATTTTTCCTTTTCGTATACAATGGCGGTTCGTTGGTGAACAACGAACAAACGTTACACTGTTTTAAAAATGCCTAAAAAGTTTATTTATATACGGAATCTTTCTTTTAATTCGGATCAGGCCATTATCTTTCAAATAGAACCAAAATTTAAGTTAAAAAAGGCATTTAAAATGCGTCTTTCTTCGGGATTTTTTTAGGAAGTTCGTGATAGTACCTACCGTTAAGTAAGTGTTAAAATACTGTTGTTTTAAAAAAGCATAAATACTCAGTCTTCTTTGTCTAAAAAAATAAAAATATTAACTCATTGCAAAAGTTAAAAAAAAAGGTTATGTCACTTTTTAACAACAGTAATTGCTGCTTTATTTTACAAATGCTGAACACGAGATAGGTTAAATTTAATAAGGTTAAACTCGGGAGAGGTTAAAAATTTCACATTACAGTCGGTGTTTATTCAAGCAAGCAAACCTTCAAGTACATTTGCCAGTAGTTCTTCTTGCCATTAAGCGCAATCAGCAAGTGCGTGTCTAAGCCGAGACGAAGCCACGTCGAATCTCGCGAGAACGGAATATAACGGCAACAACAGCGGTTGCAAGTCGCGCATACAACGTGGGTATCACCCTGTGCAACGAGACGTATATTACTGGCCCTCTTGTTCCATAATATACGCAACAGCACCAACTGACTAATATTTGTAGTCTAGTCAATTTTATTTTTCATTCTTCATTACAGATTTATTTATTGTCGCCAATTACACCAAAAAGCTATAATTCCTCATTTCAGCTTCATCTCTTTTTAGTTTAGAAGAAAAAAAGTTGTTTTTTTTCTACCGTCCTCATGTTTTTTGGTAGTGTTAACCGATTGTATCCGACAGGATGTGTTTGTATTTTGTTGAGGGGATCTTCGAATCGTTATAGTGGATGTTGGAATAAGAAAAGTCGGCCTAGAACCCTTACGAAAAGCTCACATCTTTTTTCATCCTTTCAACATCTAACAAGAAGCCTCTCGCTTTTCTTGGTGACGTTGGCATGTTTCCCTTTCGTTACCACGGCTACTACAACTAATAATGCTATCGCTTCTACTCAAACCCCTTCATCAGTACATTCTCATCACAATAACAATACCAATGTTGCCTCACAAAAAGGTTTGTCAGACTTTTTTGTATCATTTAATTTCCAACAAACACAAATGATCACCCTTTTAGCCCAAAACATGACGGTTGGATACTTGAATGCTTTGATGGATGACTTTGGTACAAATGGCTCCATCGGAAAAGAACAACTTTCGCTGATGATTGAAAAAATCATTCGCGTTTATAAACAGGATGAAGATGCGGAACATCGTGATCATAACACGAAATCAGGTGTTGATTTTGACCTTTCTTCGTGTACACGGTCTTCTAAGAATGGTACTAGCTTGAATTATAGCATGGGAAAAGAAGACGAACAAAGTTTGGACCCGAATCAATTGTTATCTTGTCAGGTGAATAAGGTAAGAAGGAATTTTATTACTTTTCTACATTTTCCGACACATAGGATTTTTTAAAAAATTTAATTACTAATAATGACGGCGATAGAATTGAAAATATGAGAAGCTTTTTTTTATCTACAACTTTTCCACCCTGATTTTTTTTTAATACTTTATTTATTATAAGTTATTGCTGAAAAAAAAAGCTAATAAAAAATACGAGAAATTAAATACGCATTTTATTTAACAAACATTCAAATATCCATTCAAATGCAGTCTGACGAGCTTCTTGAGTGATGGATCGGGAACCTTAACAAAAAGAGAAAAACTGCTAAAGATCACAATGGATAGGTAGTTGTGGAGTTCCATGATCGCCTATGTCCTGAACGGACGCGGCATATACAAGAAGAATATCAATTATTTCACTATAGGAATTAAAGTTGTATTCTAGTTGAAAAAATAAAAAAACATTTTTTAAAAGGTAATTTAAGAATTTTTTTTAAAATTCTTAAAAAAAAAAACAAAAAAAAAAACGCTTTTTATTTTATTGTTTAAAAAAGATTAAAACAAAAAACATCCTCAAAAATCAAAAAAATTCTTACGGAATAGACCCACTATTCAAATTCTATTTTTTTTTTTCCCTTACAGCCTACCCGCTATTATTTCCAGACACTCCGTTTATTTTTATTATTCACTTTTTTCCAACCTGTTTGTTTTTGTTTGTTCCAACCTTGTCTCCTTTTTCTTTTTTGTTCCGAAAACAAATGAATTTTGAATGAATTTTGCGATTTACCCTTTTATTTCAGAGTAGAACGAAAATAGTTTTCCACGTTTCTAGTTTCAGTTTCACAATTAAAAAGTAACATTTAAAAAAAAAGTCGTCACAAGACTAAGAGGGATCAATTTTTTTTCTTCAGACTTATCCTTCAAGGAATAAGAAAAATCGTCCTCATATTTTGTTGCTTAAAAAGTTAAAATTTTCATGTTAAAATTAAATTTACATGCCTTGTTTTAAAATTAACTCTTTTCTTTTTCTTTCTTTTTTCGATATTAAAGCATTCAAATATTTTTATTTTATTTTAAAAAATAAATATTCAACTGTTTTGTTTAACTTAAAAACAGTAACACATTTTAAAAGAATTTACTTACAACTAAAAATACAAAAAAATTGTTATTTTTAAAGCAAAATAAATACAAAACTTTTAGCTTTATGATGCTGTTTAAAAGATGAAAATTTGTTTTTAAAGCTTTAAAAAACTTTTATCACGTCTCCGTAATTTTTTATGTTTGAAATATACATCATAATTTTTAAATAGCAAATTTAGCTTCATTTTTCGTCCTGGATTATAAAATAAAAAAACAAACAAAAAAAACAAAACATTTCTATTCTCCAAGGAAATTTCATCTTGTGAATTATGGTCTGTCAGTATTCAAATTGATTCTTAGAATTCAAGGGTTGGAATAAAGTTTATTTTGAGCCACAAGGAATTACTTTTCTAGATATAAACATTTTTAAAGACACGAAACAAATTTCAGTTTAAAGATACAAAATTACCGCCCTTAGATTTCTTTAACTCGCCTCATATTCTAATGATTTTTTCCGCATAAGTAGTACATACAAGGGAGTGCTGAAAAGTTCTCCGTCCAACCCACTTTCGACAATAAATCAGTATTATTCTGATACTTGATCATTGAAATAGTGAGTTTGGAAAGTGGCTTGGGACATAAACTTTTCAACATATTCCTTTTTTTTTTTTGGAGATGAAACATTTTTCGGGATAATTTTTTTTCTGTTTTTTTTTTCTTTTTGTCAAATCATTAGGAGGTAAATAAATTTATTATTTTAATTTTGTTTTAAAAATTATAATTACTTATGATAACAAATGCTGAATTTAATTTTTTTAATTCTATTTGGCGTGAAACAAAGTGTGATCAGAATATGAGGATAGGTAAGGAATCTAAGGGTTCCGTATTTAGAACGCGGAAATTGTTTCGGACGTTAAAATAAACGATATCTACGCATTATTTTATTGAAATATTAATAATATAACGGAAAATAGATTTTTTTTCTTTTTTCTCCCACTCTCTCTCTCTTACTAATAAAAATAAACTTTGATTCCTGACAAAATGTCAGAAAAAATAGTGATGATTGTACTCAATTCATTGTATTCATTGTACATAAATTGTAATCAAATGAATTTTTTTTTTTTTTCCAAATATTCTTTTTTCATTTTCACTCTTAAAGTGCTTATTATTTGCTAGGAAGATTTACATGTCAGAAAAGAGTTTGAATTATTCATGGAAAATAGATCTAGAAACAGTTTCGTGAGAAATAGTGTGTATTTCTGGAAATAATTTCGTAATTTCTTATCTTTTTTATTAAAAAAAAAAGAAGAAAAAGAAAGAAAAACTGACTTTATTCCATCTTCTAAAAGTCCATTCTTTTTTAGTTGTCCAAGGTAATTGAAGATGCATCTTTAAGTTTTGTAGCCAAATGAATGTTGTACAAGTAAGTCAAATAACGCTCGTACTTCCTGCTAAAAAATATCTTTCTTTGATATCACAGAATTCACAGCAACGAGGAACAAACAAAACAATTAATTACTGGAATAAACAATTAAAATTTTAGATTAAGTAGCAAAAACTATTTCTTTTTTTTTTTCTTTCAGAACAAAAGACCCACCCTTATTTATTTTGAAGACAAAGTTTTGGGAAAATGCTACAGTTGTATTTGAAAGTGGCAAAAATTCAATCTGAAATGAGTATCCATTATGCAAAAGAACTCAAAAACATCAAAATAATAAGATATATATATATATAAAAAAAAAGTTATGTTATGGATATTTAGTTTACTTTAGTTCAAAACCTTAAAAAAAAATCCTCATTGCTTCGACCATCGCATGAAATGATGAAAGAGAATGTCATCCGGTAAATTTCTATTTTAACACCCGCGCTAAATATCCCTTAAAATTTTCCCAAATCGTCATAATTCCGTGCAAATGTACATGCTGAACTCGAATTTACAATTAAATTATGAAGAAACCTTACCGTTTTGGAGTTATCGACAAGAAAAATCAGACTTTTTGTTGGTCATTCGTCCCCCATTACTGCCATAGTGTTTTGTAATACGGTGCGGGGTACTTACGCTGGCATAATCAGAAATTGTGGCCTATTTACTTCTTTTACAGCTATATCTCTTTTTGAAATCACTACGCACGCATTATCGTAATTTTTCTTCCTTTTGATAAGTGTAGTCTTATTTGCAGCATCAGGAAACTTTAAACAAAAACAAACTAAAATAATACAATAAAACCTTTTTTTCTGTGTAGAATAGCAATGACAAATTAAAAGAACAAATTAAATAATGAAAATAAAGCATTTTTTATTTTAAAATTGAAAATAAAACAAAAATTAATGCACAAACTTGGTTGATAAATTTTTGTTTAATTTGTCCCCTTTTCTATGCAGAAAGAAAACCCTATCCCTAACCTTAACACCTAACTCTAAAGTTAATGTGTAGAAAAGGGGACAAATTAAAAAAAAAAAATTAAATAATACAATAAACCGGGTTAACTTTAGAGTTAGGTGTTAAGGTTAGGGATGGGTTTTTTTCTTTCTGTGTAGAAAAGGTGACAAATTAAAAAAATAAAAAACATTAAATAATTTACTAAGTTTGTACATTAATTTTTTTTATTTTCAATTTTAAAATATAAAAAATGGTTTATTTTTATTATTTAATTTGTTCTTTTAATTTGTCATTGCTATTCGAAATGGAAAAAAGGTTCTATTGTATTATTTAATTTTTTTTTTGTTATAAATAAAACTACACTTACCAAAAAAAAAAAAAAAATTACATTTCTTTACAGTAGTGTATAGTGATTTTCTGAAAGGAAAGTCTGTAAAAGAAGTAAATAGGCCAAAGGCCACTGGAAGTACTTTGCACCGTATTACTAAACACTATGGCAGTAATGAGGGACGAATGACCAATAAGAAGTCTGATTTTTTTTTTTTTTTTTTTCTTGTCATTAACTCCAAAACGGTAGGTTTCTTCATAATTTACTTGTTAATTTGAGTTCAGCATGTACATTTGCACAGAATTATGACGATTTTGGAAAATTTGAAGGGATATTTAGCGCAGATGTTAAAATAGAAATTTACCTGTCATCTTTGGTCACGTTCACTGCGTTATAGATACTGCAGTCATACAATTGTTATAAATAACAACACCTAACTAAACCGTGTGTAGGAAATTCAGTTGTCTAGGTTTTTTTATAGTAAAAATCTGAACATCTGAATTCCAAACAATAATAAAATAAAAATAGAGAAAACATGGTTATACCTGTTAAATAAATCGTTTGTCTTTACAAACACATCTACGTGAATTCAAGAGACAAAAATGATTTTAAAAAATGGTCTTTCTTTACTTGGTTTACAGAAAAAGTTTGACTTTAGAAATGATTTAAATACAGCTACCTCCATAGATTCACGATAAAATGAATTTTTAAAAATGAAATATCATGCTTGAAGCTTTTATTTTAGCTTTAATTTCAAGCTAATAGATTAAATTTAATATTTCCTATAAGCAAAATACTTTGCTGTATTTCAAAAGCTTAAATTGACTGGAAGGAGTTTATTTTTTTTTTTTTTCTAAAAATAAAATATACTTTTCTGAAACTTTATTTGAGGAATATTAACTGATTTAATTAAGTATAAATTAAGTATAATTAGATTTGAAACAAATATTATTTACTTTAACTTATAAATATTGCAGAAATGTATCATTTAAACACAGCAGTAGCTGTTTATTTAAGCTGCTGATGTAGTAACAGGTGGATGCTTAGTTTACCTAATGTTGTTCTACGGTGCAGGGGAGGGCTTTATCTGTAAATAATTGAATATAATATGTCTTTTTTATATAATTTTTAAGTACTCAGTAATCTTCAAAATTTAGAAAAATATTCTTTGTAATCTCGTGTTTTATTGAATTTTAGATACTTTCAATTTAAATTTACTATAGTCATCACTCTTATTGTCTGATAATGAACAACCATATCTACAAAACTTGGCATGTTTATTATACACATACAAAAAAATTCAAAGTTCTTTTAAAAATATTTGTTTGATGAATTGTACTAAACTTTTCAATTTATGATCAGTATATATAGTTTTTACTTAATATCATCAAAAATGTTGAAATTAAAACAGAATTTTAAGATTTAATAAATTATTCTAATTAAAAGTTTTTAAAAAATGAGAACAATTCTTATAAAAATTCATTATGAATCAAAAAATTTTTTTCTTAGTGTCCTTAATATATCTTATTTATAAAAGCAATTAAAAGCTTTTCTAATTAAATAATATCTTAGTTTTATTGCATTTTTTATTTTACTATTCATAGCAGATTTTCCATAAATGGCGTTTCAGCTTTACAAAAACAAATTGATTTAAATTCTCCAAGGAGTTTTGCTTTTAACTAATATGAACATTAAGGGAGTGAAATTTAATTTCTCAAAATTTCATAAAATTAAGTAAATAGGGGGTAATAGATATATATTTTTACCAAGATTTGAAACAAAAATTCTCAATAAATTCATTCATTTGTTAATAAGTCCTGAAAATTTCATTAAAATCTGGCAATTATTTGATTTTTGCAAGAATCTCTAAATCAATGTGTTTTACTGCAAAAATAGACTTTCCTATATTTAAAAAAAAAAAAAAATTTTTAATTATTTTTTTTTATTTTTGGCTATTTTGATCTTAGCCGGATAAGTTACCCTCTTTCCTGAGGAGTTTGGGTCGCTTACCATCTTGGACTCACCTGGTGGTATAAGTGTCCCTATTTTACTAATTATAGCTACCAACTGCCTGATATGATCTTCTTCCTTGTCAATTTGTCAGTGAGCTTAATTTAGTAGTCATATAGATTCATTTTTCATATACATTTCCTTTTAGAATAATTTCTACTGGTTTTACTAAACAAAAATAGTACAAATAAAAAAGACAATTTATTTAAATAGAAAACAGAAAAAATAATTAATTTATCTCAGTAGAAATGCAATGCCAATTATTGTCTTCTTAATTCCTGTTCTTTCATTGTTCTCTCTCCTTAATTATGTTTTCCTTTTGCTCATATTCTTTCACATTCAGTAACCCCTTGTGTCTTAGTTTTCTGTCACCTACGATCTTCAAAAGCTTAAATGTAACATCAGTCACCATCTTCTGTCTTCCTGAATCCTGTTCCTTTATTTTCTTCTTGGTAATCTTTCCTTATTTTCTTTCAGCCAGTGTTGCATTTTGGTGACATTATAGCCTTGTTTCAGGAGAAATGATTAAAAGGAAAATACTCATCATATGTACCAAATACCACTTCTGGTGTAATTAAGTTATTTGCTTCAACTTTTCCCAACATGTTTATTTTTCAAATAGTATTTATTTATTTATTATTATTATTATTATTTTTTTTTTTTTTTTTTAACTGAAAACTTGCTACAGTGTAACCCGGATATAAGAGAGTTGTCGGGACCAGAGAAGAAGTCTCTTATATCCGGTTTTCTCTTATATCCGGGTTTGGTCTATTTTATATACATTAACACAGGCTCTAATTTGGGACCAGAGAAAATCTCTCTTATATCCGGGTTTCTTATATCCGGGTCACACTGTATATCCAACTGTTATTTTGCTTCCATTATCTGTTATATGAGGCATTATTTTTAGAGCAGAACTGCATAGCCAGTGGTGGTAGCTATGTAGAAAAATATTTTTTTCTTTTTGTCACTAAAAACTTGCTCTATTCAACAGTGTTATTGTGTTCCCTTTATCTATTGTAGTTGTCATAGAAATAAAAAAGAGGCATTGCTTTTAGAACTAAAATGCCAGGTGGAGTTCTCTTCTAGCTTCTTGCTTTCCAGTGAACTTTGATTTTTCAAAAATTTAAATGCCAGTCATTATCATCTTTCTTCTTAACTCCTGTTCTTTTATTGTTGTCTCTCCTTAATAATGTTTTTCTTTTTCTCATATTCTCACACACTCAGTAACCCCTTGTGTTTTAGTGGCTTTTTTGCCTTACTTGGGATGAAATGATTAAAAAAAACGCAGTACTAAAAAAAAAAAAAGTTAAATAAAACCTTCTGTTTAAAATTCCTTGAAGGTTGCTCACACTTAGATTGACAGACAATTGAGGAAGTGTGGAGAACATAACAAAAATAACTTGTGAGCCAACTGTAAGTAATATAAATAGTTATATTGTTAATCAGTTGTTAATGTTTATATCCAAACTCCTATCAAGGATATTAAAGTTCAACAAGACTGTGAGGTAGAAAGAAAATATGGTAGGGGATGAAAATAAAAAAAAGAAAAGAAAAAAAAAACAATCAGGGGATCAAAAGATGGTTTGTGGGGAGGAGAATCAAAAGGTGAGTTGGGTGCAAAGAATCAATGCTGGTAGCTCAACTATAAACATGCTTGATATTTTTATAGTTACTTTCATTTCCTAAAGTTTTTCTAATCCTCTTGGTGTGATTGATGATTCAAACATTGAGTTACAGGCAACAAATTTAGTCTTTCAGAATAGATATTCTTTTTCCTTTCAATCTGACTGAACCACCAAATTATAGGAAAGGTCTAAGAGTTAGACCAGCATGAACCTTCTTTGATCAACTCATAAATGACACTGGCATCATAAAGGAATAACTGGGTAGAAAGCAAATATGGTAGGGGATGAAAAGAAATTTAGTGGACTAAAATATATTTCTGGGGAGGAGAATCAAAAAGAGAGGAGTGAAGAATCAACATTAGTGGCTCAACTATAAACATGCATGATATTTTTTATAGTTAATTTCATCCCTTAAGTTTTTATAAGGGCAAAGTTTTACTGATCCCCTTGGGGCAGTTCATGATTTAAATATTTCCTTTGGCAATGAATTTAGTCTTTCAGGGATCATACTTTGTTTAATCAGTTATTTATTTCTGATTTTCAATCCCAGTAGTTCAGATTCAATGGAAACACAAAATATTGCATTGTATTTGGTTCACATTTTTTTATAATTGTGAAAATAAACATTGCTGAGGGAGTCAAAAGTGTATACAGTAATAGCAGTGTCAATTGAATAACTGTCCTTTTGGCACACCCTGTTTTTTTCTTTTTCTTTTTTTTCTGTTTTTTTTGCACAAAGGTTAAAAATTGCTGAGTAAGTTTTAAGAAAAATGGGACAGAAAGGACACTGTTGCTTAAGATAAAAAAGAAACAGTTAAAATTTCTGGGACACATAATGAGGAAAGCGGGCTTGGAGAATTTAATATTCACAGGGCACATTGAAGGCAACAAGGATAAAGCAAAATAGCAAATAACTTACCTATGAAAGGGATAGTAAAGACAAACATTGCTAAACACTTCAAAAGGTAGGAAGTTGTGGAGAGCTATGATTGTCCACATCCTGAAGGGACCTGGCACATAAAAGAAAACACTGTTAAATGGAAAAAAGAAAAATGAAAATTACTGAAGCTAAAAATTTATTTTGTTTTTTTTTACCAATGTCTAAGGTCCCCAGATTTTCCATTTCAGATTTTCCTTGACTCCATTTCTGCTTTTGATAAATTCTGTTTTTTTCTATTTTTATAGTATTTTATAAGAAAATTGCAATATGCTATAATTATTATTAAAACTGAAAACAAAAACATAATTCAAAGTTTTATTGCATATAAAGAAATAGCAAATATCTACAAATCTTTTTTTTTTGAATATTAAAATCTAAGTCCCAAAATAAAAAAATGTAACATAAACAATGGAATGTTACGGTGCATAATTATCTTTGAGGCAGAACTTTTAATCAGAGCTTCCTTCTTTAAGAACACGTTCAAAAACACATTCAAATTATTTTTGTTTTTTTAAGTAAAAGGATTTAGATTGATTTATAATTAAGAGAATCACTGTGATGGTAAGCTTAGATAAGCCAGTCGTTTCATAGAATGGTGTTTTTGGAGAATTGTTTTTCCTCTATTTCTAAATTGTATGGTAGGCATGTGAAGGCATTTATTTTTTCATATTCATAAAACAAGCTTACAAGTTGTTTAGAATGTGTGAGGTCTGAAGGAAATTAATTTGTTAAACTTATTGGTTTGATCTTCGTCTCTCTCTCTCTCTCTCTCCTCCAATTGTGGCATCAACTAGTGTCTGTCTTCCACTTTAGCAATGGATTTTGGTTGCCATGACAGAGCTGTGACCTTCTGACTTTCATCTCGTTTGCAACATACAGTTTCTTAGAAAAGTTATGAAATATTTAAAAATAGACTAGCCAATATATTCTCAAAAAATCAACAACCCACTTTTCTTCTTTTTTTATGTAAACATTTTTGTTCTTAATAATTTTTCAGGTTTTATAAGGAAAATACCTACAAAGATTTGTAAAAACAAATTTTAAAGAAATAACTACATTACGTTATTGTTATATTAAAATGTTTAACAAAATTGGAGAGACAGTTGTTAAGTTTTGAAAAAATTAAAAAAGAATCAAATAATTGTTATTTATTATGGAAAATTACATAAAAAAAACAGATTCCATCTAAGATTAACGATTCCGCGATTGTGGAAAATTAATCCCCTACATGTCTTTTCAAGACATTGTTGATCATCACTATCCACAACTTCCTTTTCTTTAATACTCTGTAAATCACCATGACTATTCTTGTGAAAAGAGTGGATAGGTTTTTCCATTGCTTCTGTACAATCTGAATTAAGAGTTGTCCTCCTTGGATGGTTGCTCTATCAAAGTGAGATGGATATATACCTTTCCAAAGAGAACCTGGCAAAGTTTAACCTTTGAACTTGGAAAAAAACAAACAGTGTATCAAAAGGATGGTTTTTCTCTTGACACTACTATTACTGTATACACTTGTGACTCCCTCAACAATTTTTGTTTTAAAAAACTGTTTAGAATTTTTGTAACAACAAAAATGTTCTACACTATTTAGTTATTAGATTGTTTAACATCAGTTCTATATTTACAAGATTCTAAAAATATGTGAACCAACTACAATGCAACATTTATTATTTACTATTTTATAAATAAATAACTCAAACAATTTCTTATTTATAAATTAAAAAAACGTCTGTGATCTACACAACAAGAAAATTGAAATAAACATGATTTTTCTGGACATTATACATTTTTTCTCAGATTAGTTTATATCTCGGAATATTTCTTGTTTTATGTTTCTACTATTTTTCTAATAATGATCCTGGATGCCTAATCAATAGAAAAATCCAAGGTTTGAAACTCCAGGTTAAACCTCTTCATGCTCTTTTTTTTTTTTTTTTTTTTAATGTAATTTTGAAAAATATTTGAAATTGTTGCTAATTTATCAAAAAATTTCCGTGAAGTATGCCAAGAAAATCTGTGGATAGATAATTTATTGCCAGCTATGTAACGACTTAAAAAATCTTAAATGGGCCTTGACCAAAACAATTGGCAAAGATGATGAATTGCATTCTTTGGAAAAACCTTGGTTAATTGCCAATCAATTCGAATATCCACATATTTTTATAATCTTGTAATTAACACTCAAAGAAATAAATAGTATAATATTTTTGTTATTAAAATTCTGAACATAGCTTTTTAAAATGATAAACATTGTTGAGGGAATATAGATTAATAGTTATGTCAAGAGAAAGACTGTGTTTCTTTTAGCATATTAGCTTTTAAAATATTTAGCAAGGTTTTTTGTTTATTGCACTGGTGTAAGGCAAAATTAGATCTTTACTTTGTGTCTTCTCAAGTGAACTAAACTTTTTTTTTTTCTTTTGTTTGACCAATATTTTTTTTTTTTTTTAAGCATTTCACTCCAAGCAAGGCAGGAGTGCCACTAGTATGCAGGGGGTTACAGAGAGAGAAAAGACTGGGTATAGAGGGGGGGTTGAGGAAAGGATAAAAGATGAATGGGGTTCAAGACAACAGAGGACGGCAATTGACATTGCATTTAAATTTTTGAAGATTGTAGCTATCAGGGAAGCAAGTAAAAGGAATGGAATTTCACTGTCGGGAAGTGCGAGAAATGAAACTGTTGGAGTAGAAGTGGCAGTTACATTTAAATTTAACTATTTCAACAGTAAAAGGGTGGGACCTAGATGCCAATCTAGTAGCATGCTTAAATTCATTTAATTGGGGCACCTGGGGAAAAAAGCTTGACAGAGCAGTTGCCATGAAAATATATGTAGAAAAGACAGAGGGAAGCTACATCATGTCTGTGAGAAAGTGACTGCAGTCAAGATGGCAGGTCAGGATCAATTACATTGCAGATCCTTCTTTGGATTTTGTTGAGAACCTAGGGGTGAACAGCAGGGGCACCAGACCAGATACGGCAACAGTATTGAATGCATGGGTGAATGGTAAATTTGTAGATGTGTAAGATGGACTCTGATGAGAAAAACCATGAACCAACATGATACTGTGAACCAACTTTTCTTGCGTCTTGGGTATGACGATAAACTACGTTCAACAGCAAGGCCTCAGATAATGTTTTCAGAAAAATAATGTTGCCAGCTATACGTTTTTGGGAAAAAATAATGTTGCCAGCTATACGTTTAATAGTACTGTATATTTAATATATATATATATATATATATATATATATATATATATATATGTATATATCTCACTTAATTTGGCATTAAATAACCTACTGTGGTTGATATGCCATAAACCCAACCAACCAACCAAACCAACTTTTCTTGAAGTAGATGCAGCTTTAATGTAGTTGTTCCACTTCAAATTGGTTGAAAATGTGAGGCCAAGAAAGCACAGGGAGACGCTCTCCAGAGTCAAGTGTCAACCATACTGATGGTGGGGCAGGGAAGTTTCTCTGTGGTGGTTAAATGAGAGCAGTTTAGTTTTGAAGGCATTAAACTTTACATGCCATTTTCTGCCCCAGTTAACCACTTATTGGAGGTCCTTTTCAAGAATAGCAGCCAGGTTAATTTGGTCACCGCTGCCACATTTACTACTGAGACAGGAGTAAATGGTGATGTCACCTGCATAGATGTCTACTTGAGAATGGTGGACAAACATTTGCATACCAGACAATAGATTCTGGATTTTATACATTATATTTTTAATTGGAACCCATGGCTAAGTTCTGAAAATCAAACACTGGTAGAAAAATATTTGTGGATGAAGAAAATTACAACTACTACTATCATAAGAAAAACGTCAATGAAACAAAACCATACTGGCAATGTGTAGAGTGATCCTACAACACTGTTAATCTGTCATTGAATTTTAAACAAAAATGAACTTAACTTTTTGTAAATTTCTTTTATTCTTTTTTTTTAAGAATTTATGTTTACTATCTATGCTTTTTTTCAAAATTTATAGTAATTGCTTTTAAAAGCATCAAAAAATTATCAGAGGTACGCAATTATCCAAGGACGCATTTGTCTGTTATGCAATTGTTTGGGACACAACTGTCCTAGAACCTATTGGTTACTGATGACTTCAGGAAGATCATTGATGAAGATCAGAAATAGTGTGTGACACAGGATAGAGCCTTGGGGAATACCAGTGTTAATGTGAAAGGATCTGGAAGCAAGCTTGTTCACAACAACCTTCCTTTCACAATTTGATAGTAATGATTGGATTAAATCAAATAACTGTCCTGAAGCTTATGTAGAAAACCAGTATGCCAAACCCTGTTAAATGCCTTTAAGATATCTAGAACCACAGCTTGAGCTTTGCTGTTATTATCAAGAGCTTGATATACATATTCAGTTATTGCCATAAACACTTCAGTGGTAGACCGGACAAAACGGAATCCATATTGTTTGTCAGAGAGTAGCTTGTGAGAGGTAAGATGCTTCACCACTTCAGCATTGATTAAAACCCTGAAGACCTTGCTGAAAAGTGGTAGGAGACTGATAGGGTGGTAGTTAGAGGGGCCAGAAGGTTCTCCAGAGTTCTTAAAAACAGGAACTACAGAGGAGGACTTCCAACAAATTGGAAAGCAGGAAGCAGCAAGGCAATATAGTGGGCATTAAAGTCACCAAACATGGATATGTTTGCGAACAGGTCAAAGGAGATGACCTTGTCTATATTATTGGAAATACTATCCAACATGCAACAGTTTTGAGAGGAAAGGGAACAGAAGAGATAGCTGACTAATTACAGAAAGAGAGACAGCGCCACATTTACAAATAGTCTGAAAATTCAAGAGAGGGTTCTTTAGCCAGCATGAACATAAACTCCCAGGTCAAGCATGCAGACTTTAGAGTCCTTTCTAAGGAGAGAAAGCTAGCCAGAAATCAAAGGAAGGGATTGAAGTGTTAAGGTTAGTTTCGCAGAGAGCTAGGATCTCTGGAGACTTTTTGAAGAATGATTGGGGGGGGTGCTACAATTGCATCTTCTTTCTTTTTTTCTTTTAAAAAGGAAGAAGAAGAAAAGAGAACTATCAACTCTTTCAAAATGAGTAAGCTTATCCCCAGCCAGTAGATAGAAAACAAAAATCAAAGATAATTACTGCAAAGCTGATCAAAATTAACATTGTGTTAATATGATTATCAGAAACATAAATAAAACTTTCTCACAAAATGAAGATGTTGCAGAGGATCAAGAAAAAAAAATTATTAAATTAAAAATGAAAACATACATTACATTAAAAAGAAACTGGATTTGTCCATTATGGCTGGCAAGTTTTTTTTAGTGGCGTCTTTTGGCCAGAGTGGGTAAATCTGAAAGTAAGCATCTAGAACAAATTTTTTAGCCATAGATGAAAGTTATAACTTTTTTTTTTTTTACTCTGTGCCTGGAAAATCATTACTGAAAAAAAAAAAAATTGTCTTTTATTTTTACATTTGTAACATGAGCAATAACCACCATGGCTTTTCTCAAGTCTTTCTTGGTGGGGTTGGAAGAAATCCTAAAATGTAATAAATGGTGGGCGGAGAAAACAAATAATTCTGCTCCTATGACCACATTAAAGCACTTATAAATCCTACTCTACTCATTGTTATTCACATACAAAAATGGTGAATGAGTTTAAAAAGAAAAAGAAAAAAGTGTTAATGTTTTGATAAATATTCAATTGCAAGGTAAAGTCATCATGATCTTTCACCAACAAAGATTGAGAGAATATTTCAAAAGGTATATTATGGGACTGTCCAAGTTGGGAATCTTTGGAATATTAACAAGTGACAGGTGGGGAATAAGAATATCCTGATTGGAAATATTTAAACAAAAATGAGATGCCAGGTGTCAGAATGTCATATTCAGAATATCTTAGAGATTTTATTTGTATATAATGATAATTACAATCAATATATTTGCAGGTGTGCTTTTTACCTGCCTACTCAATTTTGTTTAATTTTTTTTTTTTAAGTTTGAGACTTCTTTGTTGAAATTGAATCTGCAAAGTTACTAATGAATGGGTTTATAAATTTATACTCTTACCCTCAGGCACATATGTACTGGTTGGATTATTAATTTAGAGAACAACTAAACCAGAAAAAAGGGAAATAGTTGATATGTATTCTTGTGAGGCAGTGACTTGAAGCGATATGGAGTGGGAGTATTTGTAAGTCGGATCGATACAGAAAGGTGGGGTCTGGCTTAATGCTTTCATCTAAGTTTTTTGTTTTTTTAAATATGCTAAAAAGAGAGTTTAAAACTTTCAATAAAAAGGTACCCTTTAGATCTAATGTTATAAGCGTAAAGAATTTCTTTTTTCTTTTATGCACCAGCATTGTATTTCAATAGACAGTATTAACACCTGTCACATGATCAGCTAAAGGTGTTGAAAATTTGCAACTTTATAAAAGTTTTGATATACAAAACCATATATAAATGTACATTTTTTTTTCTTCACTGCTAGCATGATTCAGAGTTTCATGCACAACACAATCATTTTAAAAAAAAAACAGTAATTCCCGTATAATATATGGACTGCACCAGCATTGTATTAACTGGATATTTTTATTAAAATTTAAATTATGTAAAGTTCAGTCTCTACTCAGCGCCTGAAGATTGTGTTGTGCTACTGGTAAAGAAAAAAAAATTATATTTATTAATATATACTTAATAGCTCTGTTATATTGAACACTATTTTATTAACACTAGTACCCTATATATATATATATATATATATATATATATATATATATATATAATAAAATATACTGAAAAAAATATACAAAAAAAAAAAAATCCTAATATGCGATTATGCTGTTTTAATGTTTAATGTCAACGTCGGACGTTTCGGTCTAATAGACCATCTTCAGGACATATTCATAAAACATAATTAACATAGACCATATACAATTCAACATGAAAAAGACGATGGACATTAAAGCAATACCAATCCAAACAGATAACTGAAATCTTTTATAAGATCAGCGTTACGTTTTAATATGATCATGTCGTCGTCACAACATCACCCACGTGACGACGAGGTGATCATATTGAAACATTAAAACATTAAACATTAAAACAGCATAATCGCATATTAGGATTTTTTTTTTTTCAGTATATTTTTCTTCATATATATATATATATATATATATATATATATATATAAAATTGCACTAACATCAGATTTTTCAACAATTTGGTCAGGATTCCAGATATTTAACAATCAAAATCATTTAAAGGATGATATTAAGAAGTCACCATATTAACATCCTTCACATGGTCAACTACAACTTTTTTTTTTTTCAAAATCTTCAACTTAGTAAAAGTTGTCTCTATCCAAAACGATATCTGAAAATCAGTAATAGTAAGAAGAGTAAATTTGGTATCATTTAAAAGAGAAATCCATTTACTTTCATATAAAATCGACTTGTAATACTTGATTTTCAATAGTTTTTGAGATATAAGAACTGCCAAAAAAAATAAGCTATACCTAAATTTAGAATACATTTAAAAAAAAAAAAAATGAAAAATCTTTTAAATCATTAATTTGAGTTTTAATTCCAAGCTAAAAGATTAAATTTAATATTCCCAATAAGCAAAATACTTTGGTATATTTTAACATGAATTTAAATTCATTGGCATATATTGATATATGATTTCATACTTTATTCCAGTCTACTGTTACAATATTGTAGTTGCAGATAGGTCATTTTTTAAAAAGAGTGTCAAGTTAAACTTGTCTATCACAAATAACATTCATTACAACACGTTTCTAATGACTTTCCGGGCAAAAACACACAGAAAAAGTAATTAGCCATAAACTGATCATCTAACAGTAGATAATTAAACATGTGTGAGTTTTGATTAACTTCAAACAATCATAACTTGACAAATATTTGGAGTTAGAATGAAGTTAGACCAATTCTGAAATCCTGAGACTGTTTGCTTTTCAACTAGATATAATATATATCACTTAGGGAAATGTTTCAGATATGCTAAATGT
Organism: Acanthosepion pharaonis; assembly: GCA_903632075.3. Lineage (NCBI taxonomy): Eukaryota > Metazoa > Mollusca > Cephalopoda > Sepiida > Sepiidae > Acanthosepion > Acanthosepion pharaonis. The sequence goes on along the minus strand of CAHIKZ030000779.1, from coordinate 4,824,572 downwards.
CCACTTGGGAGCACACTGTGCCACGTTGCTATGAAACAAAAAACAACCCTTAGAGAATGTAAATTAAGGTCATATTATGCTAATACTTTGCTTGTAACAGCTTGTGGGGTCGGGTAGCAGAGGGAGTAGATTAAGGGGAGTTGGCCAAGATTGTCTGAGAGAAGAAACATTCAGCAGTGACATGGGAAGGCCAGATCATAGTAGTAAGCCAGTTTCGCTAACATAAATATGACCTAGCTGACACAGACTTCTGTGGTCCTGTCGTCATCATCATCATCATTGTTGGTTGTTGGCAGGGGTGTGTGGGACACAAGTAATTCAAGGTTCAGGTCACTGTGTACTACTGTCAAGCAATAGAATTATAGAGTTCAAATGTGTCTCCTGAGTCCTTGTGGGAGAAGAATTATTTTCTACACTCCAACCTCTCTCTCACAAGTGGGATGTGGTATGTCTCTCACTGTTCTATTGCTACTACTGTGGAAAGTGCTCCGACAAACTGCATCTACTGGTTACACCAGAAATGACCTTCATGGCTAGGACCCACCATGCCACTGACATAGTAACAAACCACTGTATTCCATCAGCGAGAAGTAAGCTCAACTCAAGCAGCTTCTTCCCATGAATCACTGGCCTATAGAACATCCTCCTGAGAGGTTGTTTCTCTGATCATTACAATCAAGTCTAGAGTCAACTGTTATTTTCCCCTCCTATCCATATAAATTACCTCTTATCGTAAGCCTCTGCCATAAATGGCCCTCTTACTATAAAAAAAGAGACTCATTTAAAATACCTATGCAGCTGACAACTTTAATAGAATTTGGTCATTCTCGGGAATCAGTCAATTTTAGTTTTGTATGACACGTAGCTGGTTCAGAACTATGGCTGACTTTGAAACTTATTCAGATCTTTTAAACACGTGTGTGGAGTCTCTTGTTCTGTATATTGCCAGAGCTGTTACCAGAACTCAAGCCCATCTGTCACCTATAGTGTTAAAATTAGTTGCTGTACTTAGGGTACTTTCAGTTTTAGTTTTATCTCTGGTGATTTTGATTAATACATCAAGGGTCTAAGTGTCCCCTCTCTCTCTCCCAGCTATATGGTGAATAAAATTCTGTATTGAAATGTTGATAATACACTGGAATATTAATTTAGCATTTTTTTTTTTAAATTAAAATCCTGTTATCTTTCTGAAGACAGGGGTTGATAATTACACTTACTGAACACATTTTTTACACTATTTATAATTAGACTATTGTCCTCATCTTTGTTGTTGTTGTCACATTTTGGGTGTTGTGCCCTCATCAGTTGTATATTGATCTAGGTAACTTACAGGGAGTTTTGAATGGAAATGTAGGATTTAGTTGAACAAACAGACCAGTACTTGACTGTATTGCAAGTTGAGTCTGCACAGACAACTGTCTACCTGGGCCAGTTGTTTAGTAGTCTATAAAACCAGCTGGAATGTTCCATTATGCTACTTGGGCCAGACTATTTTCTAGGTTTTGATTGGCTGTTGACTTTGGTGTGGATACTGTGATCAATTAATATACATCATTAGACTGCTTTGCATGCTTGAGTACAGGGGTCTGTATTCAGTTACAGCATGTTTTTTTTGTTGTTGTTGTTTTTTTTTTGTCTACCCACTGGACACTAACTGGGAACTCATCTGAAGAGTAAGTTTAACATTTGTGTTTTTGTGCATTGTATTTTTGTTCAATAAATGTTTGTCCTTGTTTTGTGAGGAGAATATCCCTCTGTTATGGCAGAGGTACCCCAGCAAAAGGAGCCATTGGCCACCACACTGTCGACACCAGCATGGGTAGCAAAAAGGCCCAAAAAGTGTCCATATTATTTCGAGGGCTTGAGAGAGGAGTATAGCTCCTTCATTTCAGGCCATGAACTTTTGCCACTGCCTTCTGTAATGGAGGCAATTACAACAAGAACCATCTCCCTATTGATGGCTGATGTTACGACGAGGAAATTTATTGCTGTCAACAGGGAGATGATGGAAGAGACCCTGAAGTCCTTGAATAATGGGGCCAAAGTGTTGGCCCGCAGGTCATATGCTATGTGGGACATCCTGCTGGCAATAGAGGAGGTTGCAAAAGCATTAACTGGTAGTGTGCTCACCACCAAGACACTAGGGTTTCAAATGGAGTACATAGGCATCTGGAAAACCCGGATTACATTACATGGGGTACCCATGTACATCACTGAGGACCATTTAGGGGCCTTCTTCTCAGATTATTGCCCTGTGGAGGGGGTATCCTTCATCAAAAGCAAGGCAAGGCAATGGTGACATTGACCTAGCCTAGATTTAATGAGGTCCTGCTATAGTGGAGCCAATTGTATGGAGTTATCAGCCTTGAACAGGGATTTTTTGGCCTGCAGAGGACTACAACAATGGCAGACACATAACCACACATGCAAAACACAACTTCAATCCTCTCCCATCCACTGGTTATATGTCGGTTTTAACAAAAATAAAGGTTTAAATAATAACAATATGTAATCTTCAACTTGTTTATTTTGTTAGAACAGCAGATATAATAATTTGGCATTGAGGATCAGATAGAACATCACAAGTAGAAAAATATTTTTTTCCATCAATGACGATCCAATTCAACAACTTCTTCAGCAACAGTTGAAATTTATGGAACTGTTTGCAAACAAAATTTCTGGCACAACACTGTCACAGAATTCCACTATGACCTGGCTGCAAATTCAATTCTCAACAAATGGTTCAAATGCTATGAAGATCTTTTTCATGTGGATTTTTCAGCACAAACTGACAACTGGAAATCAGATTTCTTCTATGAAAGCTTGGCATGCCAGAACATGAGAAATATACCAACTATATTCTTCCTAAACGGCCACATGGCTACTCCTTAAAAGCAACAATGGACATATTGACACAAATTTTCAGTGAGTGAACGTTGGTTTTTAATTTGCTTTTCAATTGTTTGAACATGTCGAAATGTGATAATCCGGATTTCACCACATATGCCAGTATTGTCAACCAGGAATGTGAATGTTTCAGGCTCACATCAATCACAGATTCACAATTTAAATGCTTAATTTTTGTTTGTGGTTTGTGTTCACCAAGTTATGCAGAAGTTCATATTTGGATCCTGTCAAAAATTGAACAGAATCCTAACATTACACTGCAACAAGTGGCAGTTGAATGTCAGTGCCTTATAAACTTGAAACAACTCCTCCATGGTTCAATATTCAGCCCCTTACACTGCTATTACAGTTGACACAGTCCAACAACAAGACCAAGCAGAAAGTCCAGCATTGGACAAGAGGGCTCTTGTGGGGGTGATCACAAACATTGGGTCTAGCTGTGGCAAGAATGGTGATATGGATGTTGTGAAAGGAAGGAATTTTGCAATATGAATGTTATTCTCATCAGGATCTGATTGTTTTCTTCAAGCATCAGCTTAAGATAAAGATAGAAAGCATTTGATATCGACAGATTTCAGTGAAAGATGGGTGACTGTAGCGAACAGGCTAGCCTTGATTTTTCTCTTTTAAGTACCCATGATACGACAGGGCAGTTTCTTGTGAACCCTCCCCTTGTTAAGTTAGACACTATTATGTTTTCCTAGTTAAAGTGTTGCTCCTGGCCTGTTCCCAGCATTCTCTTTTGTTATGTTCCATGTTGAGATTCCTGACCTCCCTAATTTGTTTTTGTCTCAACTGGGTCAGCCTTTGATTTTTCCCATTCCGTCATTTATTTTTATCTTCCCCATTCCATTAGTGAGTGTCCTTATTGATTCTATCTATCAGCAGAATACAGCGGCCACTCTTATTATTTTGATGGGTGGACAGGTCCTAACATTAGTTTTGTTTTAGTTGTATCTTTGCTTTTAATTTATTATGTGGGTTCATCTCCTCCCCATCATTTCATGATTCATGAAATTTTTATATATTTTGGACTTTCATCAAATTTTTATGTCATGGGGTGTTTTGTAGGTTCCCTGTGAATACGCGGTATTGTGGTATATGCAGGATTGAGAGGTGATGGATGAGTTCTTGTGGTGAATGAGTATATTGTAATGAATGAATGGGTCATGAGTCTGATTAACTAGGACTTGGATAGCTAATGAAGACCCCCCCCCTCCCTGTTTCCCCTTTGGCTTTGTGCCACAATTTCTGTAAAAATCAGAAATAAGTATCCTGTATTTAGTTACAGCCTGCTTTCATTCATCTGCCAACTGGACACTAGTTTGGGACTTTCTTGCAAGGGTGTGTATCATATTTTGATTGTACATTTTATTTATGAGGGTAGACTGTTTTTAATCTACTGCTCATGTCTGCTCAAGAAGTTTGTAGTGAACCAATTTTTCTAGCAGTAGCAATTGGTTCAATATAATCAATCCACTTCATGTCAGTGGAAAGCATGAACCCAAGAAGATTTGCTTTCCTGGAGGTTAGCATCAGCCATGGTGATGGCAAGCAGAAAAGGTTCTCTATGGTGATTAAATGAAAGCAGTTTTTGTTTTGGAAGAATTCAAATTTACAAGGCTTTCATTACTCCAGTTAACTAATGAGCGGAGATCCTTTTTGAGAGCAGTTACCACTTTTACTTTGTTAGAGCTGTTGGACATGCTACTTAGACAGGAGTAAATAGTTGGCTTATCTGCATAAATACAAAAACAAATGGAATTGGAGTTTTTGCAAATTTAAATCCACACAGATAAGGACTTGATTAGAATTTAATTGAAGAGTAATCAAGAGGACAGTAGATAATAACTGACATTGCATTTAAGGTATTGAAGATCAAAGTTGGCTGGAAAGCATAGAGCTGGAAGAGTTCCACAAACGAAAAGTGTGAGAAAAAAACTGTTAGCATAGAACTTACGATTACATTTAAACAATTCAACTTTAGGACCTTGCTGCTAATCTAGTACTGCACTTAAATTCATAAAGTCTAGGTACTATGGTGAAAAGTTCATCCAAACAATTACTATAGAAGTATTTACAGAAAAAGCACAAGAAAGCTACACTATGGCAGTGGGAAAGTGACTGAAGCCAAGATGCCAGGTCAGGACCAATAATATTGCTGATTCTTCTTTGGATTTTATCAGGAATCTCTAAATATACAGCAGGAGCACTGAACTATATGTAGCAGCAATATTCAAAGCATGGATGAATGGTAGACTTGTAAATATGTAAGATAAATTCAAGAGAAAAAAATTGTCCAGCATGACACACAACACACACATTTTTTTTTTCTTACCTACTTTTAATTTTAATACTGTGTATGTTAGAACCTGCAATATATGGTTGGATTAGCAGTGTTTGCTGGAGTGGAACAAAGCCCCACTTGGCAAGAATTCAAAGTCTAACTAAGGTTGTTGCGTTCTTTTTCTATTGATGTCCTTGAGAAAAGCATGAATACATCTAGTTTTACCAGCTAGCTATTGAAGAGAAAAAAACAGACAGATTTTTTTAGCCTTCGGAGAGCAGCCAGTTTGAATTCAATCTCTAAATTCAAACTGGCTGCTCACTGAATTCAAACCCAGCCTGGAGTGTAATGGATCACCATTAGGCCATCTTGCCCTAGACATTATAGCTGCTGCTGCAGTCTTGTAGCATTGCAGTTCAGACCAGACACCAGGTTCATTCACAGGGTACAACTTCTTCCAGTTGAACACTTATGGCCTAATACCAGGCAAATAATTCTTTGTCCAGATCGTTACCCACTAAAAAAGCATAAGACAAAATTGTAGCAGTCTGCAAGTTTTATTCTGTTGCAACCCTTCTTGTAAGGGGGAGCGAGGAAAAGTGAGGTGAGATGAGTGGGTCTAAGCAGTGTGTGCCTTCCTTTTTGCATGTCAGGTGAGTAGTTTTAGGCTGCTAGTCTTATAGAGAGCAAACCTTCTTTGTTCTGTCAATAAAAAAATAAAAAAAAGTAATTCATCAAGAACTCAGGATCTGCTGACCTGGCTTCTTGTCCATTCCACTCAGCTTTGTCAAGGTTGGTTGATCTGATTCATGGGATATTGGCTTCACACAGCTCACCTTTTTGTCAAGACAATAATTATCAAACCAATTTCTGTAACATCTTGCATATGTGTCCTTAAGAAGATATCAGCTGACAACTCATATTGCTACAGTGTGACCCAATAACCTCTACAATATGTGAAGAGAAAAAAAGATGTATTTCTCTGATACTATGCTTTGTAAAGTAATACTTTTTTTTATATACTACTTTAATTACAAAAACTTCTTGTACCAATAACAACTATTGTTGTGGGTATCTAGTTTGTGTCAAGTTTTGATTTTGTGGGTCATGTAATTGATTTGCATCACCCAGTTTTAATTTTAAAAATAAGCAGAAATTTCTTGTACTAAAAGTTTTGTCAAACCTCTGCATTAGAGCATCCATTATTTAAAGAATGGTTGTGCTCCCACCAAAACTGTTTTTCACTTCTGGATGTGCAGGTGGTGTAACGGATAGCAGCTTGGAATGAGAAATTGGAAAGCAGAGTTCAAATTCCAGTTGAGTTGTTACATTCACTTATACACAAATACCTTTGGGAGAGGTATGAATCCATCTCTCTCCTTCTCAAGTATAGGTTAAATAACAGAACAGACTGAACTCCCCAGCCTTGATTGGCAACCAGTCTGAGAAGAATAACTCTGAATGCAAAAACCATATATAGCCCTAGTAAAACATATACTATGCAACTAATGAAAGGGTTTTGGAGTTCATAATGACTATAATCCTGGCTGCAATTGAATTTTAGCAATATAAGACCTTTTATACATTCAGTGTATGTACTTTATAGATTTAAAAAAAAAATTGTTCATGAAAGAATGAATTAAAAAAATTAAAAATCAATTGGTTCCTTAAAAACTAATTTGTTTATGTTTTGGCTACAAAAAACTGAACAGTTATGGGCTTTTAAGAATATCTGAATAAAGGTGTTTGCATTCTTCTAAAAAGGCTTATTGAACCTTACTGGGCTGTGACTCATTCTGTGGACAAGCAGTCTAAAGCATGCAAGATCAGGCAGTGATTTCTCCTACAAAGTGGAACACAGGTTCAAGCCCTACTGGAAAGTACATCATTTTCTTTATTAAGATTCTTGAATGTGCAGGCAGTTCGGCATAATTTGCACTATTTTTTTTTTTTTAAAAAAGTATGTTTACTTGAACATGGATATCTGCAAAATAACATTTGGAGTAGCAGGGAAAATAGATATGGGCAGGTGATGTAATGGATAGCGACTTAGAATGAGAAGTCTGAGGACTGAGTTTGAATTCCAGTCAAGTTCATTGCTTTTGCTTATGTGCAAATATCCTTGCGAAAGGTATGAAACCATTTCTTTGTCTTCCCTTAGGTATGGTTTAAATAGGACAGTCTTTGGTTGGCAAGCAGTTTAGGAAAAGGACAACTCTGAATTCAAAACTATATATAGCACTGACAAATCTATGCAGCTAAGAAAAGCATTGTGGAGTTCACATTGACTCTATGGACATCCACCATATATAATAATTTAAATAATAAAACAAAAATATTAATATACAACCCAATATGTCTGAAATTTTCATTTTTTAACATTTTTTTATTGTTCAAGACACACAAACACACACACAAATATATACACTACCATTGTTGGTTGAGCACTTTGGAAGAAAAGGCATTTGATGGCTGCTGCTGCTATAATGCTCAGCTCTTCATAATGAATAGAGCACTCTGGCAGCTGATAATACTTATATCACATATATAATGCATTAAAAATTCCCTTTTCCATAGCATGCGCTGATAGCATAGGGGTAAGAGTCATATCAGTCAGTTTTGATCCCAGCTTGAAGCATCTGTGTGTCTAGCCACACTGAAGAGCTGTGATACAGTGAAACAGTTTGTTTGTGGATGACTATATATATATATATATATATATATATATATATATATATATATATATATATATATATATATTTCTGAGGAGTGAGCTGCACAATTATTAAAGGTTCCTTTACAAAACTCTATAGTTAGCATGCTGAATATAACATATAGAGTTAAGTGACAAATTTTATATTTGTATTAATCCTCTCTCTCTCTCTCTCTCTCTATATATATATATATATATATATATATATATATATATATATATATATATATATATACACATACAAAAGTGCTGTTGGAAATTGACATGGTGAAGTGGATTTTAAAACTTAGAAAATAAGCATGTTGGTTTAAATAAACTTTCCATGGGAATTTTTAAAAATTTTAACAAACCTGAAAGAAAGCCATGGAGAAAATTATTACAAAAATAAGTTTGTGGGTGGGGTGATTTGAAGTCAAGCAGAATAAAAACAACGCATAACCTACATAGGGCACTTGTGCATATGGTTGGCAGAACAGGGATTAGGAGAGATAGCAAAAAGACAAAATTTACTAGGAGTTACGAAAGACAGGAAATTGTGGAGAGCTACAAGAGCCCCATTCTGAAAGGACATGGCATAGAAAAGTCTAATACATAATTTATACATCATATTCTCTTGTAACAAAGATAAATAAATACACATATTATGACTTGCTTTATTTTTTTCTTGAAAAAAAATATAATTTCAGTTTTTTTTAAAACCATTAAGTCAGCCATCAAAGTAATTCCTTTTACTGATACCTTTACTCGTCAAGGAAGTGAGTAACAGCAACTGGTGGCATTTCACTTGCTTGCTATCGACTTCTAACATTTGATTGCAAGTTGGAGGATAGTGCTAAAGAAGAGAAAAAAAGTCTAATTTGTTTATTCACTTAGAGAAGGAAATAAAAAGAAAAATATTAAGCAATTTTATGCTGAACTTAAAAAATTGTATAATTAGACTGAAAATTAAGTTGTAAATGAAGATATATTCCTGTAAATGGGACTGGGTTAGTAAGGTTTCCAATCCTATAAAACAAATTTTAAATCAAATAGAATAATGAAGCTGATATAAAAAAAAAGTGGTGGGGTAAATTTATTTCTCTTCAAAATTACAAGGGTTGATTGATAAGTAAGATTTCCAATCCTATAAGAGAATTTTCAGACTAGATAGAATATTAAAAATGGTAAAAAAAAAAAAAGGGTAAATTTATTTATCTTCAAAATTATGTAGGTGGATTAATAATGAAGGTCTTCAATCCTATAAAACAAGTTTTAGACCAAATAGAATGATTAAGCTGGTATCAAAATAAAGAAAATTTACTTCTCTTCAAAATTACAAGGCTTGATAAGTAAGGTTTCCAGTCCTATGAGAGAAGTTTCAAACTAAATAAAATAATAAAACTAACATTAAAAGGAAGTAAATTTATTTCTCTTCAAAATTACATGCGTTGATTAATTAGAAGGGTTTCTAATTCTATAAAACAAATTTTAGACCAAACAGAATAAGGAAACTGGTATCAAGTACATTTATTTCTCTTTAAAATTATGATTGTTAACTGACAGAGGAATTTTATAACAATAGCAGGTGACAGACATTTACTATAAACAAACTCATTTGACTATTCATTAAGGAAAAAGTAATTTTTTAAAATGATCTACAATCTGCTGTTAACTGGGGTAAAGAATGTCTTGTTAATTTTTACACCTCCAAAATAAAATCGTTTCCTTTAAATCATCTGAGAGATGCCTTTCTGCCTTCCACCAACATGGCTAATGCTAACCTCTAGGAGAGTGTCTCATTGTGCCTTCTCAATTTACCATATTCCACTGACATGAATTGGAAAGATTATATTGACTCAGTTGCTAAATCTGCTGCTATGTCATGCCAGATAATTTTCTTCGCTAGAATCTATTTTACATATATTTATAAGTGTACCATTTGTCCATGTTTATGATATTGCTGCCACATCTGTCCCAGTGCTCCTGCTATATATTTAGAGATTCTTGATAAAATCCAAAGAATCTGAAATGTTATTGGTCCTAAGCTGACAGCACTAGATTGTCGTCAAGGTCTCATTATTTTACAGTTGAAATAACTAAATGTAACTGTAAATTTTATGTTAAGTTTTTTCTATCACTCTTCTTGCTTGTGGAATTCTCTTCTGGCTTTCATGCCTCTTTGTCAACTTTGATCTTCAAAAATTTAAATGCAATGTCAATTCTTATCTTCGATCTTAATTTTTGTTCTTTTATTGTCCTCTCTCCTTAATAGTTGTTTTTCTCATATTTTCTCACATTTCAGTAACCCCTTGCATCCTAGTAGCTTTATTGCCTTGCTTGTGGTGAAATGATTAAAAAAAAAATGAATAACCTACCTAACAAGCTTGTGCAAACGATTAGCAGAACTGGGATTAGTAGAGACAGCAAAACAATTAAATTTACTAAGAGCTACAAAGGATAGGAAGTTGTATAGAGTTATGAAGACATTCATAGAAGAAGAATTCTTGAGACTGCATTAACCTGACTTTTGCACTGACATTGTGTCCTGCCATTATATTTTAACAACAGTCCTAAACACAAGTGAATCATAAACAACCTAAAGTAACAGGTAGTAACTACTGTAGTTACATGCAATTAAAAATTAAATAAATAACTCATTTAAAGTTAAATTTAAATATCAAACAGAGTGAAAGGTTTAAAAAACAGTTATTTATTAAAGGTATAACTTTAATTTTGCTTTTTGTCACAATTGCAATTGATATAATCTAATTAAACCATAATTAAAACTTAAGCTGTACACAGCATGTTGCTCATAGTTTTTTTTTCTTTTTCTAGCATGTGTACTGTGATGTATTTGAAACATTACATAGTTCAGGTTCCCTAATGTCTTTTAAGAGTGACTTTATGTGAAGGGATCATAAAGAATGGTGATTTTTAAAAGAAAATAAAAATTGCGCGCAAAATAAATGTAAACAAACTATGTAGATCAGTTGCATGTATGAAGAAAGATTGTGCTGAAATAAGATGTTAAATAAAGATAAAATAATTTTATTATTTCTAAATTCTTATGACTTTTACGTACATAGGATTCTGAAAGTAAAAGGCCCAAGGCCCAAATGCCTTCTGCAGCAGTTAGCCTAAAGTGCGTCTGAAAGGCAGCATCTAGGCTAGTTAAATAATAAAAGAAAAGTGAAATTACTATAAGGAAATTACACTTGTCCAATTAACTTACAGATTAAAAAAGAAAACATTGATGTAAGTTCATGAAAACCTAGTTTCAATCATTTTTAATTTGCCATGTTTCTTCAGAATCTTAGCAATCATGGTCCTCCTGTTTTTAGGAAACTTTTGACTCTTCACCCTCACACTTTGTCCTTTTTCTGCCATTTGTTCATATAAGGTCAAAGGTGAATCTTTACGTACCATGTTCCTTCAGAACCTAGGTGATCATGGCTTTCCACAATTTAAAGCTCATGTACATATCATGTTGAAACACCAGTTCCTATATGATCACCGGTTAAGCAAGATTGAGCCTGGTCAGCACTTAGGTAACCGCTTGGGAATAGCTGGTGGTATAAGCTTGGATGTGTGGGTAGTGTAATGACTTGGAATTGTTAATCGGAGAGCAGAGTTCCAATTCTTGTTATGTTCATTATATTCACTTAACCTACAAATACTCTTGAGAAAGGTATGAATCCACCTCTTCTCCTCCAGCTCTAGGTTAATTAGTACGACTATTATCTCCAAAAAATATTCTTACAATCTAAAAATATTTTCTGGCTTTAAACAGTTTCTTTTCTCATACTTCTTACTTATGGAATTCTCTTCTGGCTCCATGCTTTAATCTTAAAAATTTAAATGCTATCTATTGTCCTCCTGATTACTTTTCTTTTGTTCTCTCTACTTAGTAATGTTTTTGTTTTCTAATTCTTCCACACCCAGTGACCCCTTGTGCCATGGTGTTATTGTGTTTCCTGTAGTTTTCGTAGAAATAAATAGGAAGCATTAGTTTTGGTGCACCCTTTATATATTGTAATGAACCAATTTCTATTTGTGGGTGTGTTTTTTAACATCCCACAGCATCATAGCAAAATTTTATTATCTACATTATTTGTGGTTGGTCCTCATTTTTGTTGTTGCCATCGCATCTCAGTTGTTGTGACCACCAACTTTCTTGAGATGTCTGTCGGTCCAGATAACCTGCAAGGGAATTTCAAATGGAATACTTTAATCTATTTTGGAGGTGAGTGGAGTGGGATGTAAATGTTTATGATCATAATCATCTGATGATTGCTACTGACATAAAACAGATTAACAGATCAGTGTCTAGATGAATTCCTGGTTATTACTCTCTATCTATCTATCTATATATATATATATATATATATATATATATATATATATAGGATAATGACATAAATTTTTTTGTATATCAAGAACAATTTTAAGAGAAGAAGTATGACAAAGTGGAAAAAGTTTTTGTGACATGTTTCGTCCTTTAGAACTTCATTGGACTATGTTTATGTTGAAACAGCTACACGAACAAGAGAAGATTGGAATTTTAAATTTAAAAATAATTTTTTTATTTCTTTCAAAGATGTGTTTTGGGTATATAATCTAGTCAATTTCACTTGGATTTATCTTTTTGTTGATGTTTCCATTACGTTTTTTATTAAGTATCTCACATTGTGATAACAGATCTGCCAAGAATGATGAAATACCATAAGAACCTGAACACAAATTACTGTGGATGATCCAGCAGTTAAAGCACTTTTTATACACTTCTGTCTTTCGTTATCTCTTTAACTGTTATTTTAGTGGATACCTATATTTGAGGGAATATTCAAGCAGGTAGATGAAGATAGATAAGTATAGTGTTTAAGAAATAAACAGAGCATATACTCAAATTTGGGTGTCCACTAAAATAACAATTAAAGTAATAAAATCTGTCAGATTTAAAAAAAAAAAAAATCCATTACTTTATAAATTGCTTTATTGGATATAGAACTGAGCAGATATGAACTTTCGAGAATCTGGGAGGGATTTGTGCCTTTTAGACACTATTTTAGACTTGCTTGGCTGGTGACACTCTCCATAGCCAAGTCAGATTAAAGCACATCAGATCTAATGATGGCTTTTCCTGCAAAGGACAATTTCAAATCCTGTCAGAGAGTGCATATTTTCTTTAATAAGATTTCTTGAATATTCAGGCTGGTATACAAAAATAAATAAATATACTGTTTAATAAATAAACAGAGGATCTACACAAATATGGGTACCTACTAAAATAATGATTTATGTGATAAAATCTGTTGAATTAATAAATAAAAACTTACTATATTTATATATATTTCTAGAGTTAATGGATTTATTTTTAATCCAACATTTTTATTACTTTATATGTGATTTTAGTGGATACTTTTGTTTGAAATGGCCTATTTTTTTTTTTTTTAATTTTAAACAGTGTGTATTATGTCAATCAGCTTGTGCACTTGAAAAAACTTAATAAAGAAAATATACTCTTTGGCAGAGTTTGAATATGTTTCCCCTTTTGTAGAAGAAACCACTATTAGATCCAGCATGTTTTAGGTTGCACAGCCACAGAGACTGTCACAGCCTAGTAAGATTCTATTTTTCCTTTTAAAGAATATACACTTGTTCCTACAGATTTTCTCAAAAGTCCATATCTGCTCAATTTCATATCTGTAATGTAAACAAATCAGTTTCTAAAGAATTAATGGATTTATTTTTAATCCAACATTTCTTATGTTATTTTAGTAAATACCTGTGTTTGAAATAGACACCCTGTTTTTTTTTCTTTCTTTTTTTCTTGTCTGTTTTATTTTAAACACTGTGAGCACATGTTCTTATAAAAAACTTTTTATTCACACATATTTAAATGTTTTTATTTTATGCTGTACCTTTCACTGTTTTCTTGACTTTGGCCTGTTTGAAAATTTTAAAAAGAACAGAACTAATTTTGTAACTGAGTACACAACAGACTGTCCTGGACACTATATTCTGGAATGCATTTTTACAAATTTGAAAACATTTTTAAAATATTTAGGTCAGCTATTAACACACAGTTGTCCTAAATATTCCCTAAAATATGTTGTATTAGAGTCTAAGCATTTTGCTGAAATCTATCTTTGTAGTCCTTTCATTTGCTATCTTAGTGCTTCTTTATATTTAGTTTGGGAAAACCAAACATTTGCCTTCTCTCTTAAAGTTCACATGACTGCAATTCTGGAATCATTTTTCTCTAAGGACAGGATAAGTGGTGTGTAATGGGTGAGCTCACCACTTCTTGGAATTAAAGTAGGATACTGTGTTCCAAGAATCCATTTGAATGATGAAAATCTTTGGATCTTGTTCAACTAAGATATATATATATATATATATATATATATATATATATATATATATATACACACAGATTTGTAATACCTAAGTTTTAAAATGCATTTTTAAAAAATGAAGAAAATTTCTTTAAGTTTTTTACATTTAATTTCAAGTACACAGATTAAAGTTAATATTTCCAATAGGCAAAATACTTCACTATATTTCAAAACTAATTTAAGTTGACTAGAAGGATTATTTTTTTTCGCTAAAAAAATTTGATTTTAGCACAAATTAGTCTGCATTTATTGTATTGTAATTCTCTTTATTTAATAATCTTCCCAAAAATAAAATGTACTTTTCTGAAACTTTATTTGAGGAATATTAGCTGATTTAAAGTATAATTAGTCTGACTTGAAACAAATATTATTTACTTTAAGTTTAAAATATCACAGAAATTCATTTTTTTAATCTACTGTATCTGTTTATGGTGTTGATGTGCTGACAGTTTGATGACAGATCTAATGTTCTATGGGTACTTTATCTGTAAAAAATAATCGAAGAAAATTATATGTGCTTTTTTATATGAATTTTAAGTACTCAGTAATGTGTTTATAGAAAAATTACCAACAATACCTATTTATGTAGAATCACTAACAAAATCTATGCAGATGACACTACTATTTACTCCAGCCTCAAAAGCAAATCTGGTAACGCTGACAAAACTAACCTGGCTATTAGTCTCAAAAAGGACCTCCAATCAGTTTGGACTGGGGGAGGAATTGGCTGGTTAACTTTAATGCCTCAAAGACAAAACTGCTCTCTATTACTCACCACAGGGAACCATCCCTGCCTCCCATTAGAATGTCTGATGCTCAACTCCATGGTCTCACACTGTCCACTGACCTGAGATGGAACAATTACATTGAATCAATAGCTTCTTCTACTGCAAGGAAAGTTGGTTCCCTGTGTTGTGCCAAAAAGTTTTTCTCACCCAAGTCCATGCTTCAAATCTACAAATCAACCATTCGCCCTTGCATGGAATACTGCTGCCATATATGGTCTGGTGTCTCTACTGTTCACCTTAAGGTCCTTGACAAGATCCAGAGACTGATATGCAATGTGGTTGGTCCTGATCTGGCATCTTGTCTACAGTCACTTTCTCAAAGACATGCTGTTGTCTCCCTCTGTCTTTTCTCCAAATAATTTCACAGTAACTGCTCCAATGAGCTACTTTCGCTAGTTCCCAGACTGCATAAATTTAAATGTGCAACTAGGCTGGCATCTCAGTCCCACCCTTTCACTGTCAAAACAGTTAAATGTGTCCGTCTCTTCTACTCCAATAGCTTCATGTCTCGCACCTCTCGTCTGTGGAATTCTATTCGTTTTACTTGTTTCCCTGATAGCTATAATCTCTAACTATTCAAATGTAATGTCAATTGACATCTTCAGATGCCTTGATCTATTCCCTGTCCTTCTCTTTGTCCTTTCCACTATCCAGCCTCTTTACTCTTGCTCCCACTCTCTGTAACCCCTTGCATGCTAGTGCCATCCCACCTTGCTTGGTGTGAAATGCTTAATAAAAAGAAAGTACATTTCATCTGTAGTTGAAGCAATAAAATTTTGTTCAAATTATTTAGATTTTGGCATTAAATAAACCCATAGAGGTTGATAGGCTGCTAAAGAAAATCAACCAACCTACAACTAGCATTTGGAGGATGTCATTTTAAAAACTAAATGAATAAAAACTGTGAAGTACCTTTTTTAATAGAAGTTACCTTGGTTTTTTTGTCAACCTTTAAAATGTGGGAGATATTTCTGTCACATTCAGTATATTGGCCTTGCAGATTTTTGCCCATTGCCAGATTATGTTGAGGTGCCCAGTCGATATTTTCCTCAAAACACCCTAATTTGATAATGTGAACTTTTTTTTTAATTATCTGAATCATCATAAGATGAGTATGATAGACAGTAAACATAACCTCAACTGAAAAGGTGAGAGACACACACTATGTGAGTTGGTGGCGTGGAAGTTTTTTTCAATCTGACCAAGAAGGGATTCCCAATTAAATTTTGATATTTAGGAATCTTTACAGGTGGATACATTTTTTGCCATACACATTAGAAGTATCACCCCTGAGATCTAAAAATGTCACTGTGCTAAATCTGGGATCATGAATCAAAATTGCTAGGTTGCTAGGTCTGTTGCTAGGAAAATTGATTTTGTGTTGTGCTAGATAATTTTTCTCACCCAAATCTATCTTACATATTTACAATTCATTCATGTATAGAATATTGCTGCCACATATGGTTTGGTGGTCCTGCTATATGTTTAGTGATCCTTGATGAAATTCAAAGATGAATCTGCAATGTTGTTGCTCCTAACCTGGTCACTTTCTCACTACTGTAGTATAGCTTCCTTGTGCCTTTTCTATAAATAATTTTATGGTAATTGTTCTGATGAACTTTCTTCTATATCTAGACTTTAAGCACAGTACTAGATTGATGGCAAGGTCTCATCATTTTACAGTTGAAATGGCTGCTAGATGTAACTGTAAGTTCTATGCTAAGAGTTTCTTCTACTGCACTTCTCATTTGTGAAACTCTCTTCCAACATTTTGCTTCCCAGCCAACTTTGATTTTTGAAAATTTAATGCAATGTTAATCGTTATCTTTTGCCTTAATTTCTGTTCTTTTATTGTTCTCTTTCTTTTTTTCCACATATATTCTCATGCTCAGTAACCCTTAAAAAATGATTAAAAATAAAATCTACAAAAATTATTTAAAAAAAAAAAATTTTTTTTCTTTTTTTTTTTTGTTAACAAGTGAACCAGTCTATTTTCATGATGATTTTTCTCATTATTACAACTGTGTAAGCATGATTTGTTAGATTCCAATTAATTTGGGAAAAAAATGACCTATATTTCAGACTGTTAGTTCATAACAATATCATGTTATAATAAAGTCATTTTCTCAGTTTTTAGACTGTGTAGCAGAAAAGAGTGTAATTGAGAGTAAAATCATCTTGTTGAAGATTACTAGGCTGCCTTATTGTTAAATATAGCCAGCAAATCCCAGACTTTTTTTTTATATTAATTTGGATATAACATGATGGGCCCATTAATTTTCTTTTTTTCCTTCTCACTTTGCTAATATTTTTCTTAAGTTTTTTGATTTCAAATTGAATCTTGATTTCCAATTTAGCAAGCTCCCGCTCCAGCTTTTCACAAGATGACATTTTATGGACTTTGGTGGTCATGTAATAATGTGATTATACAACAGAAACTGTTAGCATAGAACTTACAGTACTATTCATCAATATTAGAGTTAGTATTCATTAGGTCTTCCTCTAAGTGTGATGTTTCTTGTAACTGAGAAATATTGAATTTCTTTTTCTTTTTTTATCATTTTAGAAAGGCACTCTTGTTCATAATGTCAGTACAATGTAAAATCGATCCCACGTTCTCGGTATGATGATAAACTACATCTGGGAACAAGGCCTCTGATCAGGAGGTTTTGAGGAACATGGAACAGCCATTTAATTGTTGGTGTTCCCAGGTTCACTCTGACCCAGGGTGATAGCACCTGTTAGGTTCCCAGCTATGGGCAAGTAGTTAACCCCCAAACTGGGGTCAAAACATTATGAAAGTGTAAAAATAGATTTTAATACCAGCAATACATCTTTGAGAAAAATTATTACCATCAATACATTTTTGGAAAAAAATATTACCAGCAATAAAAAACTTGTTTGCATTAAATAACCCATTGAGGTTGATATGCCATAAAACAAAACAAACAAAATAAAACTGATCCCTAACTTTTTACAGAGTTATTCAAACTTAGGTGTTCTGCATACAAAAACACTTTTTTAAAAAGATTTTGTTTCAATAAGGAACAAATAGGTATATACATTTTTAATTAAAAAAACAAAAATTTGCATAAATTAATAAAAGTATGCAGAGTGTCCATAAAGTCTCTTTACAGTTTAAAAAATATATTACAAAGGCAGATGATGAGATATCTTAATCAGATTTGTTCTATGTACTCAATAGCTATCAAAGTTTTTTCATCACATTGCATTTGTGTATTTCAGTTGAAAGAGGTACTGTTAAATGAACCACTAACATTTCCAGACCAGTGGATTGGAAGAGATGGCCCAATTCCCTGGCTACTTTGTTCACCAGATATCACTTCCCTGGACTTCTTTCTACGTTTATGTATATTATGTTATGCTAATGATATTATACAGGGCATCTAAAGCAAAAGATCACTGATACCATTGCCACGGCTATGCTACAGTGAACATGGCAAGAAATCAAGTACCATCTTGATGTACTTTGTGAAACTAATGGTGCTCATAAGGCGTATTAAATTAGTTAAAAAAAAACTTCAATATCTACTCTTCATTTTGTAACAATTTCTCACATATGTGTCTCTTCATTTGCTTTGGTAATAAATTTTTTAGATTGTAAAGAGGCTTTATTAACACCCTGTATATCTGTTTATTCTTTATTTAAAATAAATTATTAATATTTGTGTTTGATGTGCTTCTGAATGAAGCATATATACAAAGAAAAGAAATGAAATTTTTTTTAAAAATTCAGAAAATCAAAAAAAAAATAATTATGTAGATATCAGTGTAAGCACAGTTTCAAACATTTGTAAATAACAACTAGGTCCAATAACTCTGTGAAAAGTCAGGGATTGATTTTATATATCAATATTATCAACAGGACCCCTTCTAAATCAATAAAAAAAATTAATAATCTTTGATTCTGACAAATTTGACAAATTGATGGATAGTAACATACAATTTTTTTTTTTTTTTTTTTTACTTACAAATGGACCAATCTATTTAAGTAGTGCTGAAAACCAAATAGTTTAATTTAGACTTTTATTTAGCTTTGCAGGAAATAAGAAAATAGAACTTGTGGCCCTGAAATTTTCAACTCATAGCAGTATCGATTTTTCTATCTGGAACAGCATCATTCTAACATAATATGAAATGAGCATAAACAGCTCTCAGTGATTTGCCAGTTTTGAAAAAACATTTGAATAGCAAACACATGATGTGCACAGGTTTAAGCCATGGTAACTGATATTATATATAAAAAAAATAACGGTAAGATATCAGTTCGATGAAGAGATCATTGTTAATCACCTGAGTTTAATAGCATCATACAGGTGACAGTTTAAAATGTGGGAGGTATTTTTACTGCACCCTGTATAAGAAATGACCAAACAACTAATATATTTCTTCTTGAAAACAGATGCTGAGGTTTTATTGCCACTTGGGTTATTACCAACAGAAAAAAATAAATATATTCAGGGGCTTCAATATCAGAGAGAGGTTGCTTCTTCATAGATCTGATATTTCTACACTTGGATAGAAAAACAACACCACTTTGTGGTATTGTGAGGTACAGCTTTGTGATCCATTTGCCTCTGGAATCTATGCTGGGCAATACTTTTGTTTAAAAAAAAAAAAAAATTGATTATCCAATAATAAGTTCTTAGCCCCACCAGAGAGTTTAGTGAGTACTTCCTCTCCAGCTATCAATCTAATAAAATCTGAACTGTGTTTTTGGGTTAAAGTGATAATGTCAGAGAAGTGGTACTAAAAGTGGTCCCTGATAAATTAAATACAGAGTAAGGAATGAAATTATTGTATAAAAAGTTGGACTCTCAATTCAAAGTGAGACCCTGTGCTGTGCTGAAATATAGAAATGTAAATCTTGTATATTTCAAGTGGAACAAATTATATTGCTGGTTGAGATTAGTTAAAACAGGGGATCTCAACCAGTGGTGAATTCACCCATCCCATGTCGAAATTTAGGTGGGGGGGGGCTTTTACTTTTTCTTGTTTTTTATTTACAGAATTTTGTTTATTGAATCACAACAACCTGGCATTCTGTTGAACTTTGTTTATTAAAGTATTGCTTCTGTTTATTTATTTAACAATTAGCAGTGAATTAAAACAAATTACTGTACATGTATTCACGTTTAAAAATCCATCAAGATTTTCTATTACTATTAAATTTGTAAATCTCCTGTATAAAAATAATCCATGTAAATGTATGTGAACAATGCTCGCACACCTGCACCATAAACCAAAAAAACTGATAAAGAAGAAGAAAGAAGAGAAGTACTAATATGGAAAAGAATGAAGATTTTCAATAATATATGAATATTATTTGGAATGCACCTTTTGAGTCAGACAATCTTGGAAAGGCAGCAGGGAATGATTTTTTGACTTATGATTAAAAGGGTGCATTCAGCAAAAAAAGAGTTAAAGGAAGTGAAAACAAAAATGTTTAGGTGAAACATGGATGAAGCTATGTTATAGTCCATCTTTGTTGCCTGCAGATATATATAATGATGATTAAGTTGAAGTGGATGGATCACCAACTGATGAGAACCGGTTCAACTAGTAAAATTTATAAGATGATTCATGGGTAGACCAAGGTAGTAGATTGCAGATTTTGAAGATGTTTAACTGATGAAAGAAATTATATTTATATGTTGAGCTGTTCTTTTTGTAAACAACAATGAATTCTGTCTTGCAATTGATGGTTAGTCTTTTCTTTTCACTTTCCTTCACAACATTCTGCAATTCTTGTAGTTTCCTTTCTATGTCTTCTATTAGTCATTTTCCCACTGCCATAGCATAGCTTCCCTGTGCCTTTTCCTTAAATATTTTCATGGAAATTGTTCAGTTAAGCTTTTCCCTTTGGTACCTAGACTTTACAAATTTTATAGATTGAAGACAAGGTCTTGTCATTTTACAATTGAAATGGCTAGATGATGTAACCGTAAGTTCTATGTTAGCAGTTTCTTGCATTGCTCTTCTTATTTGCAGAACTCTCTTCTGGCTTCTTGCTTCCCAGTTGACCTTGATCTGAAATAGTGAATCCTACTAGAATTAATTCTCTCAGAATCACCTCACTGTACATAGGTTGAATAAGTCTGGTGAGAAGACACATCCTTGTCTTATACCCCTTTCTATTTTTGTATATTTACCGAATTTATTTTCTATTCATATGCAGGTGGTTAGCTGCTAGTATAGGTTCTGGATTATTCTAATATCCTTTCCAAATATGCCTCCTACTTAGTGCTGTCTAAACTTTTTAGAAAAAAAAAATTTTAGTAATACATTAAGATTACTAGCCAAGCCAAAAATTCAAAAGGTATATAAGAAGAAATAATTAAAGGAAAAATTTTGTTAATAATTAATGTATAGCTAATTGTAGAGGAAGTAGGCATTATTAAACTTAAAATTCGCAATAACAACAATAAGAAGAACAGGGCAAAATAATATGAGACAAGACAATATAATTCAAAGCAAAGTAAAGCAACTCTAAAACAGAACAATGTAAAAAGTTCACAAAATAGAAATAGTGTTCACATGTAAAACAGATACAGCCAAGTGGTTATAGCCTTCTGTCTTCCTAGCAAGAAAGAAAAAAATTGTCTGTTTTTATTGAATACGAAGAAATCCCAGCATGCATCTGTAGGTTTTTAATAGTCATTCCCTAGATTTTGACCAACAGTAATGAAAGTGTCACTATACATCCGTTTTGAAAACAAATTTAACTTAACGTCCGTGTGTGTGCATACTCATAAGAGCATGGCTATAGATAAAAATAGGCTTATAATAAATATACTGTTATTTGCAAGAATATTTATATTTTGATGTAAAAATTCCCTTCTCCTATCATGCACATACACAACCTTATTCATGCTAAAAATTTTGTTCTGTTCGGTTATATAACAAGGACACTTTTTTTCTTTTTTTTTTTTCCTTAATGATGTCACTTTGCTAACTTACCCTCTCTCAGTATTGTAATGGATAGTAGCTCAGAAGGAGAAATCAGAGCGCTGAGTTTGAATTCCAGTCAGGTCCATAATAATAAAATAAAATCCTTAAAGAAATTTTGTTGTTTTTAACCTTGATCACTGTGTATGTGACTTCATTTGCTGTACAAAATGTTTATCCTGTCACTGAAGGTGACTCTGATCCCTGAATTTGAATTTGTTTGAGTTTCATAGTTGTGTTGACATATCCTGCTGTGGCAGCAGAAAACAACTTTGAGTGAAATTAACAATAAGGATATTGCAATTGAGAGTCCTTGACAAAAAATGCAGAGTGCTAAAGTTTAACTAAATTTTTATATATATATCTTACATCCACATCGTGTTGAAACACTGTTTTCCTGTACAATCACTGAAGTTAAGCAACATCAAGTCTGGTCAGTACCTAGATGGGTGGCCGCTTGGGAATACTAGGTGCTGTAAGCTTGGATGTGCAAAATGGTATAATGGATATTTGCTCAAAAATGGAAATCAGAGAGCTGAGTTTCAATTCCCATTGGGTTCGTTATATTCACTTACACACAAATACCCTTGAGAAAGGTATGAATTCATTTCCCCTCCCAGCTATGGGTTAATTAGTAAGACTTTTCTCACTAAAAATATTATCTCCCAAAAAAATAAAATTGTGTACAGAGTATTTAGATTTCAGCATTAAATAACCCACAGAGGTTGATATGACAGTGAATAAAAAAAAAAAAATATTTCAATTCCAAGCAAGTCAGTAAAGTCATTCTAAGATGCAAAGGGCTACTGCATGTAAGAGACTAAAAGAAAACGAAAACATTAAGGAGCAAGAACAATAAAAAAAATAAAATTACATTTTCAGGAGAAAAAGGCCAAAATAGTTATTAATGTCATCTATGGCAATACAAACTGGTCAGAAGGTAGTTAAGACTGAAGCCTAATGGGGCCTCAGGAGTTTCCCGCTGGAAGTAGACGTATAGACACCTATCCATGCGTGATATGTCATTGCAAATACCCCAGATATTATGTATCTATTGACAAACGCAACCTCTCTAAATACTGCCATAGAATTTGGACACTTTACTACTAGTCAGGATGCTGCAACCAGAAAACTGCCAACCTGGTACCTTCACAATGAAAAATCACAACTACTGATCAGTCAGATCACCAAAAAAAATTAAAACAGTTAAATCATTAAGGCCATAGAATAAAGAAAGGAACCAGTAAACCATATACTAAACAGGAAACAAGGGATAAATCTCTACTGGTTAAAAATATAGGAGTAATGGCTGGGTGATAGATGAACTTATCTACTCCTATTATTTATATATATATATATATATATATATATATATATATATATATATATATATATATATATATATATATATATATATATATAATATAATATATATATATATATATATATATATATATATATATATATATATATATATATATATATATATATATATATATATATATAATATAATATAATATATATATATATATATAATATATATATATATATATATATATATATATATATATATATAATATAATATATATATATATATATATATATATATATATATATATATATATATATATATATATATATATATATATATATATATATATATATATATATATATATATAATATATATATATATATATATATATATATATATATATATATATATATGAGAGAGAGTAAGTAAATTAATATGAACTTCAAAAACTTATCTTCCAAGTTCAAGTTTTCCAGAAATAATTGTTTTTCAAATGCAAGATAAATCAAATGATTTTATCAAGACATCATATCTAGTTTAAAATACGATAGTCAAAAATTTGTTCACTTATTAAGTAGAAAATTGACTTTATAAACCTGAACAAACTTTTTGGGCAAACCAAATTAAAGTAATGTTGATTTTTGACATCAACTTAAATTCTAATTTTTTCCTTTCTTAATGACATTAAGTGACATAATTTAATCTGAAATTGTTTGATTATTTATATTAGATAATTATTAGATTATAATTATATTGTTTTTATTTGCTTATGTTCATGTCATCGTAATTGGAAATTATTATTTGTTAAACAACAGACAGGTAGGAAACAAAAAATTAGAAAATAAAAAGGGGGGTCTGCAATAACAGTGAGTAGGTTGGAACAAGAATCAAGATTTCAATAGCACTCCTAAAGTGACCTGACATTTCACTTGATATTCCATTGCTATTGTCATTTACCATATCTGACTTGGCTCAGTTTCAATTTACACAGGCTATTTCTCCTCTTGCCAGCTGACATTGTGTTTTATACATCTCTGACTGTTGATGAAAGGAGAGCTAGTGGGATATTTGTTTAATAAACTCTGTTCTGCTACAAGTTAATCATAACTTACCTCTTCTGTTGGTGAAAATATGTTTACTTTGCATGATAACTGGGATGGAAAAGAATTTAGTTTGTCAGCAGCAGGAGGCAAAACTTTCAAGTAGCCATATTGATGAGTTTCTGATAAGGTTGTACTTTTTTTTTTTTTTTTTCCAATATGTGTTTCACTTGAAGTTCATTCCAGTTAAGAAAGTGATATCATTTCAAGGGTGGTGAGGGTAACCAAGGATAAGGAGAAACCAGTGAATACATAACTGTAAACACACACACACAACTTTAATTGCAACAGATATTCCCATTCTAGTCTTCAACACAGACATCTTCCTTCCCACTCATATGTGGGTTGGTCAAAAAGAAATGCCTGTTCTTCTTTAATTGCAACAGTCTTCATTTTAGAGGCACACAAAGCAGACCAAAATGAATACAAATGTCTTAGGATTCCCATTCTAGTCTTCAACATAGTCACCTTCCTTTCCAATCATGATAATGAGGGTCGGTCAAAAGGAAATACTTGATCTTCTTTAATTACAACATATTTAATAGTAGAAGTACACAGAACATACTAGAATGTAAGATAACTTTAACACCATGTTTGATTGTTAATCTTTCCATGGTTGAAATTGCCAAAGACTTAAGTTGTTAAATCTGAAAGAAAAAGGAAAAAATCATTAGACACTTAAACTTAATTCACATTTAAAATTGGTCCAAGTTATTGGAACACTCTATATTTTAAAAAGCAATGATTAGAATTGTAATAAAGCCTAAACATATGGTGAAAGTGAATTTATACATTTTTTGTTCTTGAGAATTTTCAAAAATATTAAACACTATTTATTAAACACTAATTAAGCACAATAATTTATAGTGTATGCTTATATATAAAATTGGATGTGTAGGTGGTGTAATGGATAGTGACCCTGAATGAGAAATTGGAGAACTAAGTTTGCATTTGAGTTGGGTTTGTTACATTCACTTATGTGCAAATACTCTTGGGAAAGGTATGAATCCATCTCCTCTCTCCAGCTATGGGTTAAATAGTGTGGCCTGTATGCAGAAAAATCATTTTTACTCTCAGAAGTTGTTGATGCAATATTCACTTGGCAAAAATTAATTATTCTTACAATAAAAATTAAGTTTCAGCTTTAAATAACCTGTGAAGTTAATGAGACAAAAGTGGGAAAGCTATAAACATCTGCTGCTTTTGGCTTCTTCAGGTCAGAATGAAAAACAAATGCATGGAAAGAAAATGCATTGGGATCTCTGAGGATACAGCACTTTGATTTGTAGCCTTCTTATCAGATCTGATAACTAGAAAATGTCTCTGTTTTTATTTTTTTTATATATATATATATATATATATATATATGGGTATGATGAAAAACACATACTTGTGCATACATATATATGTTTCTATCTTAGGTGTTATAAATACAGAGCTTAATGTTATGAAACAGATCTATAAGTATATATTAGTGAATATACATATAGTATCCAATGTCGATAGCATGACTCAGTTTCATGCAAATCTGCAATCTTCAAGTGCTGAATACGACCTCATTCTCATTCTGTATTCAGATCATATTAAGCACCTGAAGATTGCAGACTTGTATGAAAACTCTGAGTTGTGCTATCAACATTGGATATTATGTATATTTACTTATATTTTAGCTACATCTATATATATATATATATATATATATATATATATATATATATATATATATATATATATATATGTATATTATATATATATATATATATATAGATCTGTAAAAGGGCAATATGAATAAAGACTTTTTTTTTTTTTATAAATACTTGTTGCAAAATAAAATCCTTACATTGGCTTTGATAAAAGTCCATCACAGGACAAAATACATTGACTAAGATAAGTTTCCTTTTGTTTTTATTCACACACACATGCTTATATAGTTGGGCAGCATTCCCTCTTTCATACAAGTTTCATTTTTATTCAATTTTTATTGTGTTTGGATAAGTGATTTCTTTTCTTTCTTTTCTGGACATAAAGTGTTTAAAAACTGTCCGGCTATTGTACATCTCAGCACTTTTGGCTATTCTATTAGCCATTATCAAGGATGTTTTTTTTATTTTTTAACTAAATGTGTAGATTTTAATGTATGTATCTATAGGATTTTATTATTATTTTCCACACATGGTCAGCACATCCCTTAACAGTATATATATATATATATATATGTGTGTTGTTAAGGGATAAGCTGTAAAAACAAATGAATATATAAAAACTGATTATTGATCCCTCTTATCTAATTTGTTCTCTGTCAACAACAATTTAGATTGTGTTGTATATGAAAACTAATAATATTAATGGTAAATGTTTATAAAAACACAGCACAGATAAAAATAAGGCACATATATTTGAGCCTTGTCTTCAGTTTTGTTGTTTGTTTTCTTTTTCAGTGTATGAATGCCGACTCTATTTTCCAATTATATAACTTAACTGATGATTACAGACTGACAAGACCAGATCTACTTCTGCTCACACCCCTGATTCTCAAGCAAGTACAGACTTGTCAGCTAAAGAATGAAGAAATTCTATATTTCTCCAAATCGACGGAAGGTATCTATTTTCACCGACAGAAATTTATTTTTAGCCAATGTTCAAATTACAAGTATTGAATTTATCTTTTAATTTCCGTGTAAAATTTAGCTGACAAATTTATTTACTATTGTCAGTATTTAAAAAATGCTAACAAACCTTAATTGGGGCAAGGAGTGGCTTGTTAATTTTAATGCCTCCAAAACAAAACTACTCTCTACTGACCTGAATGGACCCTTTTTACCTTCCATCATCGTGGCTTATGCTAACCTCCAGGAGAGTGACTCATTGCACCTTCTCAAACTGACTTTTCCTGCTGCTATGAAGTGGAAAGAGTATATTGAACCAATTGCTAAGTCTGCAGCTAAGAAACTTGGTTCACTGTGTTGTACTAGACACAGTGATAAAATGTGCTAGACACATTCATAATAAAATCCAAAGAAAACTCTTGACCTGGCATCCTGACTTCAGTCATTTTCCCATCGCTGTAACGTAGCTACTCTGTGCCTTTCCTATAAATACTTTCATGGTAATTGATCTGATGAACTTTCCTCTACGGTACCTAGATTCCATGAATTTAAGCATAGTAGTAAATTGGAGGCAAGGTCTCATCATTTTACAGTTGAAATGGCTAGATGTAACCATAATTTCTATGCTAAGACTTTCTTCTACTGCACTTCTCATTTGTAGAACTCTCTTCCAACTTTTTGTTTCCCAGTTAACTTTGATCTTTGAAAATTTAAATGCAATGTCAATCGTTATCTTCTATCTTGTTCTTTTATTGCCCTCTCTCCTTAATAGTATATTTTATCATATTCTTTAACCCCTTACGTCTTAGTGGCTTTCATGCCTTGATTGGGATGAAATGATTAAAAAAGTAATCTACAGGTATTTAATTAATGGCAGTTATTTGAAATTATATACACCACTAGCAGCATGGCCCGGTGTTGCCTGTGCTCGATTCAAAAATCGTACGACTCATACAGCAATCGCTATCACTTGACTTAAAATATTTTTGCCCTTCCTTGCCTTTAAAGGAGTGCCCTTTGCTGTGCTGATGTTGCTACATGCCTTACTTGTTGCCTATCTCACACTGCAAATTTTTTCTAAGCTCTATGCTAAACATTAAATCTGTTATGAAAAAAGAACTAAACAAAATGAACACAAAATGATCAGCTTTAAAAAAGGACTTGTAACTGGAAAAACCGAATGAAAAAAGAATATTAACAACAAATACTTTTTCACACCCAACCCAGTTCTGCGGAATCAGAATCAACGTTGAGTTTAAGCAAGCAAATGAGCCAAATGGAGTAAAATGCCATGCAGATTTAAATTTTTCCCACTTGTGATGAATGCAGCTATCGATTTTTTTTGCATGCTAGCATGCTAGTTAACATTCGTGTCAGTCAGCTGTTGGCTCTCACTCTGGCCAGTAGAAAATGGCCGCAAACTACATGAAAATTGCCGTAGAAGCATGAAAAAATCGATTATTTCCACTATCGATGAGAGTTGGGAAATGCAAGGTTGGTCTTGGCCTTCCTGCTAACTTGGAGCATGTGCATGTAAATTTTGGTGCAAATCCATTGAAAATTGCGACTGTGCATTCGTTACACACATACACACATCCTGACTTTTATAGATAGAGATGTATTAAGTTGTATTAATAAAAATGCAAATGTCAATAAAGTGAGATATTGTTTCGTAAAGTCAAAATTAAGTATGACTCTCAACTGTATAGACAGTTGTAAAACTTTTTTCTTCTATGTGCCATGTCCCTTCAGGACGTTGGTGAGCATAACTTTCCACAATTTCCTGCATTTTGTAACACTTAATAAACTTTGTCTTTTTAATATTTCTCCTAAACCTTGTTCTGCTATATCCATTTACTGCTAGGTACGTTATCCTTTGTTCCTCTTGCCTTCAATCTGTCCTGTGATTATCAAATTTTCTAAGCCCTCTTTACAAATTATGTGCTCTAGAAGAGCAAAAGAAGAAATTATTAGAATAGAACTTATGGCTATATTTAGCAATTGCAACTGTAAAATGATGAGACTTAGCTGCCAATCTAGTACTGCACTTAAACTCAGTCATGGTACCAAAAAGGAAAGCTCATCAGAACAATTTTCAGCTCATCAGAACAATTTCCATGAAAATATTTATAGAAAATATACAGGGAAGCTATGTTACGGTAGTAGGAAAGTGATTGAAGGACCCATAACATTGCAGATTCCTCTCTTTGATTTTGTCAAGAATTTCTAGATATATAGCAGAAGCACCAGACCAAATATAGCTACGATATTCAATACATGGACAAATGGTTGTCTTATTAAAATGCAAGACAGATTTTAGTGAGAAAAATTGTCTAGCACGACAGAGTGAACCAACTTACCTAACAGCAGACTTAATATATTTGATTATATCCTTTATCTGAATTAAGTGACACTTTTTTGCCAATTGCTATCTTCAGTTGGTCTGCTTGGGGAACAGTACTTGTTCAAATCAATCTAGAAGGTATCATAGAGAATTCTCTTCCAATTTCATAAAATATGCAGAATCATTGTCTTTGGATGAAGACTGACTTTTGATAAGATGAGTTCATTTCACTCAACTTTTTGCTTTCTGTTTAAAATATCTGCTTACAAAACTAACCATTTGTTAAATTTTTTGCATTTACAAAAATTGATATTTTATAAGCAGTATCTGTAGTCAAATTAGTAACCATAGAAAATTTGGTTGCTAGCTTTGAGTCACTTGATGATATGAAAAAGTTATTTGATGAATTTGTCACCTTTTTTTATTTTTTTATTTTTATTTTTTTTTTAAGAAAAAAAATTGGAAGTGACATTTAGAACTTTTTTTTACAAAAGTTGACAAGCTCTTTCATCAAATGCAACAGGAATTAATGCAAAAAGTGTTTTAAGAAAAATAAATCTAATTAATCTTGATAACACAGAAGTTTATGGATGTACAAAAGTTTTTATTTATTTATTTTCTTTTTTTAAATCTCTTTTGTCAAAAATTATCTTTGTTCATTTATATGAAAATCAAGGATTTAAAAATGTAGTAATTTCAAGCATTTTTTTTATTTTTCAAAAATAGTTTTATACAGAATGAAAATTCAAACATTGAATATATTTCTATTCAATTATTAAGACAGAAAATACATCAATATTCTTGATTTTTGATTTCATACAGACGTACCATTTTAATAGCATTCTCCATAACGATAGTTAATAATTTTGGCTGCAGCTCTCAATTTTCTGCACAGATATTATTCTTGAGTTGCTGAATTGTCTGCAATAGTTAAATGAGATTGTATTCCTCTGACATTGCTCGTACAATACCAAATACTTCTTTTTCAATCCACCATTCTTGATTTCCTACTTCACCAATGTAAAAATCGCTCTCCTTCTCACTGCTTCAGCCCTCTTTTATCATACCAACACCACAACTGACTAACCAATTAGCATTCCTTGCTTTGTCCTCAGCTACACAGTTAAATGGCATCCTCCAGTCTGACCAATCAGCACACGAATTGCTATTGGTCAAACCATGCTAAGGTGTACAAAAACCATTATTACAGAATAAACGCTTCTGGAATAATCTAAAGTGGGGAGGGGAGATTCATGCCATTTTCAAGGAACAAAATGCCACTGCTACATGTCGAGTATTTAGGTAAGGAACTTATTTTCATTTGCACCAGATGCAAGCCATTCTGACTTGATTGCTTCTACATACCACAATGCCTTAAGTTATCACCCCCACCAAAAAATAACCAGGTGTCAGATCAGGAGAATGTGGTCACTATAAAATTTTCTAATTTCATGAAATTAGATGGATTGCTTGAATGCAAATTAAATTTCCATGATTTTGGTTCTTTGATCAGTTGTGAATTTTCCAAGGGTAATTTCCCTGGGTTAATAAAAATTCTGAAAGTGAAAAGTAATAATAAAAAGAGATAAAAATATGAAAAATCTGACATTATAATATTTTTAAATACTGAGCTGATTTTTGGGAAACTCTTTGTATAATGCTTTTGCTTAATTTTATCATAACAGTTACATTTAATTATAAAATTTAATTTAGTGCCCACTCTCTTGGTACTACTGGTTACTGACCTTGGTACTACTGGTTTTACAAAGTTGTAGATTTCTCCATATGCTGAACATGTGAGCAACAACAAGGTTTTAGAGAGAATGGAAACAGAGGAAACTTACATTTAACATCAGGAAGAGGCAGCTGAAATTTCTGGGACACATAATTAGAAAGGAGGGCATTGAAAATCTGATACTCACAGGATGGATAGAGGGAAAGTGGTACAGGGGAAAGCAATGCAAGACTTACTTCATGGGCTTCAGCTAGTGGATGGTAGAACAGGGTCTAGAAGAAATAACAAAAAGACAAAACTTATTAAGAGCTACAAGGAGGAGGTGGAAGGCCATGATTGCCTACATCCTGAAGGGACATGGCATATAAAAGAAAGAAGATTTCTGGTACCTCTAGTTGATTTTGTGGTAGGTGTTAATACTGTGGAGGTGTAGAGGTTTATCCCTTGTTTCCTGTTTAGGATTGGGTTTCTAGTTCTTTCTAGAGTCTGCTTCAGCTCTATACACCTAATGCTTGTCCTTTTCTAGGCTAATATAAGTCAACACATTAACCGTCTACCTTGAGTGGCTCTTGGGCCTTTAACAGCAGCAACAACTAAAATGGATATCACATGTAACTTGAAGAGAAAATGATGATATAAGTGAAATGTTGACATTTCACACAAGCAAAAGTTTAAGAAGGAAACCTCCATCAATACTGGGAAGAGCTATAACAGCTACTGGACCTGAAAATAATTGTTTTAAGAGTAAGATTTTATAAATTTCAACCAACAACAGTACTGCCAGCTCAGACACTGACTGCTAAATGTTTCCTTATCAGGAAACTGCTAATATTACCATTGAAATACAGTGTTACTGGATTGCTGGCATATCCATGTGCTCATGGGCTTACAAGAAACTGAAACATGTGGGCACATTTGGGCACTTCTCACCTTGAAGTGTTAAGATGATTGTAACAATATTTTACATGGTGTACAGACGAAAAAGGTTAAACAAATTAATTTTAATTTTTTTGTCAGAAAAGACTTATATTCCCAGGATATGGGAACAGATGTATGAATTTTGTTGAAAAGTTAGACAATGTGATTCAGCTAGACACAGCTGGCAGGTTGGGAGCTAAAGATTAAGGTCGCCTGCTGAAAGATGTCAATGGGAAAATTGTTGGCCAAAATTTCCCTGAGAAAGAAAAAGTAGATGACATCAGAAAGGCTGACATCATATAATGGCTCCTCCCGAAAGAGGATGGGATCTTCCAAAATTGAAAATGTGAAATAGAAAACGAAAGAAAACAACTTGTTTAATTTTAGGAGATTTGCATAAAACCCACCTATTCGCCTGTACCACACCAGTTGGAAGGGACACCCATAAATACAAGTGCACACGGGGCCAAAGTTCGTTGGGGTCAGCCAGTTGAAGGCAGTTAGAGCCAGTTGCAGTCGCAGTAAGGTTGCGACCGGGAGTTAGATTTCTGACACAACGCTGTTTGCCAACCTGATAAAAATAATAATAATAATTATCTGCTGAAGAAAGTTTCCGATGATAAACCTTGTACAAATCACAGTAGTTGAAGATAAAACCAGTTGTCAAGTCTGGCTATCCTTAAGAAGTTACCCGAAATTTTTGTTCCGTCGCCAAATATTAGAACGGGTTGGAAAAACAAGAAAAAGAACAAAGAAAAAACTGTAAATATTTTTTTTTGTTATTTTGACAAAAACATCATATCGTAACTTATTCAGGTGTCATCCATTTTATTTTTCAATTTTGTGTGTGCAAGTTCAACTCTTTGGTTTAGCGTGGTTGAGATACCCCAGTGATAATTCAGCTTGACTCTCTTAAGATCAAAATCACAACGTGGGTAAGAAAGGTCATAGTTGAAGAGGTCAACTTAAAGACCAGCTGCTCTTCAAACACCATCAACGACCGACAAGTGGGCTGAGGGCTTGTTCTCTGATACCAGGATCAATCATGACCAAGCGAGCAGACTGGGATATGACC
Source organism: Acanthosepion pharaonis (assembly GCA_903632075.3). Taxonomy (NCBI): domain Eukaryota; kingdom Metazoa; phylum Mollusca; class Cephalopoda; order Sepiida; family Sepiidae; genus Acanthosepion; species Acanthosepion pharaonis. The sequence continues at coordinate 4,791,440 of CAHIKZ030000779.1, read as the reverse complement.
CTGAATGCCGCCATGACTGGTAGCCGGGGCAGGCCAGGACCCGGAACACTGTCATAGATAATTATTAGCAAACAACATCTGTGTTTATGTCCAAGGATCGATCAATAAGTCCATATACTGGCATGTAGTTATTGCTGAAATTTGATCTAAAATTTTCAGTGTATAATGTTTGGTGTCTATGACTAATATTCATCACTTTGTTCTGTTAAAGAATAAATATTTGTTAGGTAAAAGACAGACTTTTCCCGTTATTGGGCTGCATATTTGTTAAAATACTTTGTTTAATATATTACACACGTCACATTATGATTGAGAAAAAAATCTATCTTTTTTTGCAACAAATTATATATATATATATATATATATATATATATATATATATATATTATATATATTCAGTTGCATGGGTATGAGTTTGTGACTCTGGGTTTCACGCTTTTGTGATTATTTGGCTTCAATTTGTCTGATGATTGCAAACGTGAAACTAAGGGTCACAAACTCATATCCATACAACTGAATATGTTAGCTCTAGCACTGATATTGTGCACTTTCATATAAGTACCATGCATATATATATCTGTGTGTGTGTATATGTAAATGAATATAAAATATTGTACATTGATTGCTGGTGTTAATAAAATAGTGCTCAATGTAATATGCAACTCATGTCGAGGTTCTTGTCAAAATCTAAAAAAAGATCTGCAATGTAATCAATCCTGACTTAGCTCTTTTATAGAACATCAAGTGATGTTCCAATAACACCAGCATTTTATATGCAATTTATTTATTTAAGACTTGGTTGATTGATTGATTTTTTACAGTTTATCAACTTTTTGCAGGTTATTTAAAGTCAGAAAATATTTTTAGAGTGTAAGTTTTTTATTTTTTTTTTTTTTTTTAGATAATGATTTAGTGATACCTGTCTTACTAATTAATCGACAACTGAAATTGGTATTCAGCTCTCCGATTAACAATTCTGAGCCATTATTCATTATATCACTTGCACATTCAAACTTGGATTCCCAAGTGGCCACCCATTTGACCAGGCTTGATAATGCATAATGTTGATGATTGTATGGGAACTGGCGTTTCAATGTGATATGACCATAAGCTAATCAAGACTTGGGTTCAACAAGCGCTAATTATTTGTTCTAAAACCAAATTAAATTCTAAAATTGAATTTATGAAATTTTTAGTTGAAAATAGATACCCTCTGAATATTGCACAATTTCAGGAAAATGAATGACAAAGTGGAAAACCTTTTTTTCTGTTACCTGTTTCATCCTTTAAGACTTCATTGGACTAAAGTGATGTTTACATTAATGTGAATACACATTTACACAAAGGAGATGGGCTACTGAAAATTTAAGACTTTGAAATTTTATTTATTGTATTTTTTTCTTTTAAAGATGTTTGGGTACATAGTCAATCCAATTTCATTTAATTTCTTTTTGTTTAAGTTTTTATTACTTTTGTTATTAAATACCCCACATTGTGATAATAGAAGATCTGCCAAGAAAGGTGAAATGTTGCAAGAACTTGGATGCAAATTTACTATGGATAATCTAGAAATTAAAGCACTTTTTATACATTTTCATCTTAGTAAATTGTTTTGGCTTTCAAAAAAATATAAAAAAATTTTCTCATATTGCACGATCTAACATTTTTGCTAAAAATGTAAAATTAAATGAACCAAAATTGCATGGTCCAGAAAAGTATCCCATCTATTTGAGATTATCTTAGAGTGGCGTGGTTAGCACTTGATTTGCTTGTCAACTCCCTCTAAGTTTTATTTTTCTGCCAAGCCACAGCTTGTTTTCAAATCGTGAAATGAGAGTTATCTTGAATGGCCACTCTTCTAAATCTATTTATATTAATGCAGGGCTTCCCAGAGCTCTATCCTTGAACCTATGTTGTTCCTAATTTTTATAAATGACCTTCCTGATCTCATCAATTCTCAACTGTGTATCTATTCTGATGACAGAACGACTTACTCTTGTTTTAATAGTAAGTTCAATAAGGTCAAATTAACAGCTGATCTAAAAATTACCTACAATCTGTTAACTGGGGCAAGGAATGCCTTGTTAATTTTGATGCTTCCAAACGAAACTGCTCTTTATTAATCATCTGAGAGAACCTTTTCTGCCTTCTCTCAGCACAGCTGATGCTAACCTCCAGGAGAGTGACTTATTGTACCTTATTGGGCTAACGCTTTCTGCTGACATGAAGTAGGAAGATTATATTGAATCAATTGCTAGGTCTGCTGCTAGAAAAGTTGGTTCACGATGTTATGCTAGACATTTTTTTTCTTGCCAGAATCTATTTTATATATTTATAAGTCAACCATTCGTCTTTGCTTTGAATATTGTTGTCACATCTGGTCTGGTACTCCTACTATATATTTAGATATTCTTAATAAAATCAAAAGAATCTGCAATGTTATTGGTCCTAACATAGCATCTTGGCTTCAGTCACTTTCTCACTTCCATAACATAGCATCTCTTTGCTTTTTCTATAAATACCTTCATAATAATTGTTCTAATGAACTTTCTCTATGGTAGCTAAACTTTATAAATTTAAGTGAAATACCAGATTGGCAGCAAGGTCTCATCATTTTACAGTTTTAATGGCTAGATGTAAGCATAAGTTCCATGCTAACAGTTTCTTTTCTCGCAGTTCTCACTTGTGGAACACTCCTCTGGCTTCTTGCTTCCCAGTTAATTTTAATCTTCAAAAATTTAAACACAGTCAATCATTATCTTCTGTCTTCATAATTCCTGTTCTTTTAATGTTTTCACTCCTTAATAATGTTTTTTATTCTCACATTCTCTAACACTCAATAATCCCATGCATCTTAGTGGCCTTATTGCTTTGCCTGGGGTGAAATGATTAAAAAAAATCCCAACCTATGCTGAAATCTATTCATAAAGATGTTCTATGATGTTAGCTGGGTTATTTATGAGCTTAAATGTCAGTGCAATGCTAAATATATTGGCAGGACTAATTGGGGAATTGAAGGAGAGGACTGATCAGCCTGTACCAGCTAAGGTCTGTAGAGGGCAGTATGAAAATTTGCATGTGCTTGTTTATATGTCCAGTACTGTGATTGCAGAACGCTTAATGTCTCCAACCATTTTACTTTATTTTGCAGCATGGGCTTATGGTTTCTTGTTCGTGACTGTGATCAATATTTGTGCTCTGGTTGGTGTGGTTGTGCTACCAATCATGAACACTCGAATTTACAAAAAGGTGTTGCTCTTCTTGGTGGCACTGGCTGTGGGCAGTTTAGCAGGAAGTGGCCTCTTGGTGCTTATTCCTGAGGTAAGTTGCTTTCGTGTATTCATTTTGGAAAACATTATATATAAATGCTATATATCTGACAAATGGTGGCCAATTGAATGAAAAAATGGAAAAAAAAAAATTATATGTGATGAGCCATTATCTACTACACCACCTGCACATCCAAACTTACAGCACCAGGTATTTCCAAGTGGTCACTCATCTAGGTACTGGCCAGATTCAACATTGCTTAACCTCAGTGATTGTATGAGAACTGATGTTTCAACGAGATATGGCCATAAGCCTGGGATTAAAAAAAAAATGTTGTTCACCTCCAAGACAATGCAGGAAAAATGTTTAGAATTTAGCAGGTCTCCCTTACCTGATTCACCATATTCACCTGACCTTGCACTAACCAAACACTTTGATGGGGAAAACTTTCTCTAATGAAAGCCAGATTAAAGAGTTTGTCAAAATCTTTTTCACATCAAAGCCTGCATAATTTTAATCAAAAGTATTGAACAGCAGATGGATAAGTTGTATTTAATGGTGAATATGTAACAGAATGAAACATAACTGTACATTATTGTAGCAATATAAGTCAAGCTTGAGGTCCTGTTAAGCCTAAAAAGGTGGGACATGTTGCACAACACAATACTGAACATTTACTTTTGACTGATGGTTATCAGTAATTGGAGTCAACTTCAAAATACAAGAGCAAGAGGCTTAGACTAATAGAAAGTGACGGAAGGCAAATTAATTACTTCTTTTAGAAGAAGATGACAGGGCAAAGAAAACTGTTGTCTATAAAACTGACCATCCCATGAAAAAGAAAACAGAAGGAACAAAGTGAGCCTTGCAGAAGGACACAGATGATGTACAGTAAACTATGCACATCCCCCCTGACTTACACCTCAACCCTATTTCACATGCTTATAGCAGTAAGTTACTACCTGAGAATAAAATCTGGTTTACTGCTAGAAATTGTTTTGTTCTTCACTCATGGGTAATGATCTTGTCAGCATTAAATAACACATTGAGGTGTTGATATACCATAAAACAAACAATTGTCACAAGATGTGTTTTGTAAGATGGTTTGATACACTACACTTAATTTTATGTTTGCGGTGATTTTATTTAGTTTTCCACTCCAAACTTTTAGCTATAATCTGAGAGATCTAACATGAGTCTTCTTGATAGGCATATCATGCTATGTTCAATATAATTATTTATGAATTTGTTTTGATCAGAAAAACAGTTCTTTAAGGGGCATTTAAATCTCTATATATAAAGTTGTAGCCTCTGTCTGTTTGTTATCAAAGTCCTTAGGGTTTTGGAGATAGACCCACACCTTTATATATTCTGAAACTACATTACCCCGGGTACTTGGATAATTATATTTCATTTTGATCAAAGTGGGTTCTCGGTGGATACAAACCCCCCACTGAAAATTTGTTTCCCTTTAATTTAAATTAAATTTAAATTTGAACAAGGGAATGACTCCTATATAAAATATAGAAAGAGAAAGCCAGAAGATGGAGGTCATATTGGCAATATAAAAATGAGACAATATAGATGTCAAGTTGAGCAAATCACCAATCAGTGGGTAGATATCAATGTTGAAATCTGCTCATCAATTCATTCAATCAAGTATTGCATCAATTATATATTAAAGTGGTTAGATTAAGCTGTTTTTGCACAACCCCCCCACTGAAAATGTTTTTCCCTTTGATTTAAATTAAATTTAAATTTGAACAAGGGAATGACCCCAATCTAAAATATAGAAGGAGAAAGCCAGATGGTGGTCATATCAGCAAGATCATTGAGTAATATTGAAATGCATCATTTTTCTCCACAAATTATAACAATGTTTTAAAAGCAGTCAACATTTTCTTACAAAATGTGTGACATGCAGCAAGGCGTGGGTAATTTGGTTTGTTCATAAATAATATTGGCTATCTGTAATTTGGATATTGTAGGTAAGTTGTTTAGATTAGCTGTTTTAAATTTTTTTATAATTGATAATTATTTTCTTTATAATTTTTCTAAAGGAAAATTTAATCTGGTTATAACTAATATAAACATTAAGATATACAATCAATCTCCATGAATTTACATTCATAATGGAAGCGCTTGGATATATAGAACATTTGGACAGCATTTATACACTTTACCTCCAGAAAAGAAAACATTTATATAAACACAAGAATAATTGAATAAAAAGCTTAATCGCAGTACTTAAGTAAGCCGAAAGCTTAGATTATATTAAAAATAATGGATAAATATTGTGAATTTCTTTCTTCGTTTAATGATAATGTTATCAAACTTATCAGAAGATACGAAAAAATTTTACATAAAATAAATAGACAACACTTGTCTATATTATTTAATGAAACGTGTATAAATGAAAATATGCTGCCTAAATACACACAATTTAAATATACATATATATATATATATATATATATATATATATATATATATATATATATATATATGTATATATAATGAGTTTGTGACCTTGGATTTCATGCTTTTGCAATCATCAGAGAAACTGGTTTATTTTTTAAAATTGGATCTATGCTTGTTTGACTATGTTTGGTGGCGAGGGTGAATCTTGCTTATGTGTTTGTTTTGTGTGTCACCATCATACGCATAGACATATACATACACGTGTACGCATTTTAGCTCACACCAACACATCCATATAAGCAATTCGAGGCTAGGTGCAGATACATATCCATGTGTTCAGGCATACATACATATGCAGTAGCAATAAATAAGCACTACACAAAACACCAAAATAGAATTACAACTGCATATGTATGTACACTTGATTGCACGGATATGTATCGCTGCACCTAGCTTCGAATTGCTTATGTGGATGTGTTGGTGTGAGCTAAAATGCATATACCGGTATGTGTGTGTCTATTCATATGATGGTGCCACCCCAAATAAGCACATAAGCTGATTCCACTTCCTGCCACCAAACATAATCAAACAAGCATGAATAGATCCAATTTCAAAAAATTAAAACAGTTTGTCTGATGATCGCAAAAGCGTGCAACCCTGGGTCACAAACTTATTATGTTAGCTCTTTCACTGATATTGAGTGCTTTCTACTAAGTACTGTGCATATAAAATAATATATCTCCAAGTAATAGGAAAGAATAGTCAGATTCTTTCCTATTACTTGGATATATACATATATATTAGCTCCAAATTAAGGTTGAGCACTGTTAATTTTTATTTTTAAAATAAAAATGTTAATAATAAGGAAAAAATAAATTTCAGGATTTCCCTGAAGAACATTCCAAATACGAACAAAAGGAATTATTTCATCAAATTAATGCAAAGAATAGCGGAATTAATAAGAAGGGTGAGATGGAGAGCATATTTCTTCCTTCGAAAGAATAACTCGTGAAATGAACCTGAAGTTTATGGTTTTAACAGCAAAAAAACAGCACCATTCATTGAAAGGTTGTTTGAATTCAAAATGGATTTATTCAATATAATAAACAACATCTCTTTACACAAAAAGAAAAGTTACTTTCAAAAGCATTTGGATGAAATAGTATAAGGTATTAATGATAGGGATAAAGTTTTAGTGAAATCCAATAAAACTGGAAATTGCTACAAATTTACAGCAAGACCTAATTAAAAAAATTTAACAAGGAACTATAAAAAAGCTAATAATAATAATGTTAATATGGTAAAGAATATAAACAGAACTAGTAAAAGCAACACAGATAAATCATATATTAGTGATAGAGTAGGCAAGCAAAAAAAATTCTAGAAAGGATTACCTGGGATTAACACAGGATAAATACCAAAGAGGTTGCTAAATGGTTTACCGACATTAAAGATAAATCCATTTGTACCCTAATACAGTTTGATATTGAGGATTACTACCCATCAATATCAAGGGATCTTTTCATGACTGCCCTGGTGTTTGCAACTATGTATTCTGACCTAACAGAGGATGAAAAAACATAATTCTCAATGATAAAAAAATTTGTCCTTGTTCATAATGGAGACCAATGGATAAAAAACTCCAAAGACCATTTTGATATCACAATGAGATCATTAGACCCTGCAGAGTCTTCTGACTTTGTCGGTCTATTTATATTATATAATCTAAATGCACATTGTGAAATGGATATTAAAGACATCACACTAAAAAAAGAATAAACAATAATAGTGAAAAATTATGTAATTGTAGAAATCCTGAAAAGTGTCCTCTGAATAAAGAATGCTCCATAGAATCTGTAGTTTACCAATGCACAATCTCATCCATTGAGAATCCAAATGTTGTAAAAATATATAGGATCCACAAAAAATGAATTTAAAATAATGTGGAGACAACACCTAAGTTCCTTCAATAATATTAGGTACCAAAACCAGACATGCCTATCCAAATATTTTTAGCATTTAAGAGAAACAAATAAAACACCAACAGTAAAATAGAAAATAATAAATAGAACAAGAACTTGTAGAACTTTAGATGACACATGTCCTTTATACCTGCATAAAAAGCATTATTAAGTTTCTGAAAAACAAAAATTTATTAAATGAAAGAAATGAAATATTGGTTTTCTGTAGACATTGCCTTATATACTCCCTAAATAATAATTAATTTATAAAGAAAAAACACACACATATTTATATCTATTTTTGATAAAAAAATAATAAAAAATTTATAAGAATTAATTAAATCCTAAATTTTCACAATACCTTATATAGTCTATTAGCAAATTCATTTCACTTTAGACATGTATAAAATTATAAAATTAAAAATATAACTCAGTCAGATCTAAATACCCCTTTAAGGAACTATCAATGTAGTCATATAGAGAAGACAATAAACAAATAAATAAACACCAAAAAATTGTAATGTAAACCTCAATGAGAAGAAAAACAACCAGACAGTAAAAACATGAAAGTCTGATAAAAAATAGTCAGTGTAGCCAGATAGAAATCCTCCACTCAACCTTAAATGATTCCAAAAACTTGACACAAAATAAACATTCCTGCTCTCTTTATTCATAAAAGCCTAAAACCCCTGATAAAAAAATAGGAACTCTCATAAAACCACCATTTCTAACTTACAGAGTAAACAGATTTCTCCGTAAGTTATTTGTTACATTGCTTGAGAATGTGTTATACCTGACATACCTATTCTATTATTAATAGACTCTCCCACACATAATAAGTAGTAGCAGTAGTTTGGCTCAGTGGTCTTGAGCAAGTCAGTCGATATCGGACATTGAAGTACCAACCATTACAACTAGATTGCTGCGTCATTAACTCTTATTTCCAAATTCTTAACGTTTTGTACGTCAAACCCAATTTAGGATGACTTATTGAAATACAAGCCTCCACTGTGAAAACTACTCTACAACATTTGGTGATGAGGGATTCGTAATTCACACGGGAAAAGAAAAATTTTTCGTTTACTTTATTACAACATTGACAATGAGGGATTCATTTCTCAGACGGAGAAAGAAAAAAAAAATCTTTTTGTACACCTAACAACACATTGGCGACAAGGAATTCGTAATTCATACGGAAGTAAATTTTTTCGTTCACTCTATAACAACACACTGGCGACCAGAATTCGAAATTCATCCGAAAAAAAAAATTTTTTAGGAAAAAAAAAAAAATTTTGTTTCGCCATATACAACACTTGGCAACGAACATATTTTGGATTCATACAGAAAAAAAAAAAAACTTTGTGTTCACTCTACAACACTTGTCAATGTGGATTCAGTTTCATACAGTGAAGAAAAAAAAAAAATTCGCTCACCACGTTATTTAGTGACGAAATTCGTGTTTCATACGGAGGAAAAAGGAAAAAAAATTTGCTTGTCAAATTTTCGGCGACAACATCTCGGATTCACATTTTAAAAAAAAAAAACTTGCAAAAGATTTTAGAAAGACAAGACGTCAACTTAGTGACAAAAAAATCAGTCGTATTCTCAACTGAGAAAAAAATTTTTTTTTTTCTCGATAAGACAGTTTGCTCAAATAGGTCACGAATTACAAATTCGTTTTGGACCCCCCTCTACAATATTTAAGCATTGTGTAAACTTTTTGCGAAGATGGAGGAATGCAAAAATATATTCCAGGAACTTTTTAAGTTCCAGATGGAACAACAAAAGACTATATTAGAGCAGCAGAAAACATTCCAGATACAACTTCAGGAGGAAACCTTTAATAGACAGATACAGTTTCAACGAGACATGGAACTGAAGCGTAAGGAGTTTCAAAACAAATTTCTGGAAATAACTGAGAAGAGGAAAGAGAAAAATCTACGAAATGATTCTTTCCCAGAGAATACAATATGGAATTCGATTGAAATATTCACGTACAGTCCAGACGAAGAGATAACTTTTGAAGAATATTTTAAAAAATATACAGACGTGTATAATGAGGACTGCCACACATGGTCTGAAGGAAAGAAGGTTAGACTTCTTTTAAGCAAGTTAGGAACTGCTGAGCATAACAAATTGGTAAAGTACATTTTACCGAAAAAAACTAGCGCGTTGACTTTTACTGAGGCGGTAAATATATTAAGTGAATTATTTAGTAAAAAGACATCTTTGTTTCACAAGAGGTGGAAATGTTTGAATCTGATGAAAGAGGATGAACAAGACTTTATAACGTATGCAGCTAATGTGAACAAGCATTGTGAAGAATTCAAACTAGCAGAATTAAGCGCTGACAATTTTAAGTGCTTAGTATTTGTTCAAGGACTAGTTTCAGAAAGAGACGCAGAATTGAGGAAATTGGTACTTTCAAAATTGGAAAACGAACCGAGGATTTTGGTACAGAGTTTGGCAGAAGACTGCACAAGATATGTTAGCATAAAGAAAGACTCGAAAAAGATAGAACAGTTTGGCATTTCGCATGTAAGGAAAATACGCTATAAAAAAGAAAGTCAGTCTACCAAAAAGAATTCTAAAATTGCAGATTATCAAACAAAAAGTGAAATACCAGAAAAAAATAAACAAAAACTTCCGAAGCCATGTTTTGCTTGCGGTGAACTTCACTGATATTGCAATTTTAGAAATAAAAAATGTTTCAACTGTGAAAGAGTGGGGCATAAAAGCTCGCACTGCAGGTCAAAAAATAAAGACAATAAAATAAGAAAATTAAAGTCTGACGAAGTGAATGACGGAATAACTAGAAAATTTGTTACCGTCGAAATAAGTAATAAAAAAACAAAAATGCAACTCGACACTGGTTCCGACCTATCTATCATAAATTTGAATACATGGAAGAAGTTGGGGAAACCAACTTTAATGAAGACAAATAAAATCGCGAGGTCAGTGACAGGAGAAAAAATACAATTTATTGGAGAATTTGTTACAAACGTCACGTTAAATAAAAAAACACGAAAAGCTAATCTATTTGTCATAGAAAATACCACAAACTTACTTGGTATGGATTGGATAACAGAATTTCAATTATGGGATTTACCAATAAATTCTTTCTGTTACAAGGTTGAAAATTTAAACTGCGAAGCCAAAAAATTACTACAGAAACTTAAGAGAACTTTTCCTACTGTTTTTTCTCCAGGTTTGGGAACATGTACCAAGATTGAGGCAAAATTACAGCCAAAACAAAACACTCAGGCGGTATTCAAAAAGAAAAGGAACGTGCTGTTTGCTTCAATTGAACAGATAGATAAAGATTTGGACAGATTAGAGAAAATCAGTTTATTTATAAATGTGAAATGGGTAACACCTACAATATACGTAAAAAACAAGCTTCAGAAAGTAAAAATTAAGCCGACACCGAAAAAACTGAGGAACCAGTTACCCACAACCAAGGACATGCAGTATTATTAAATGATTTAAGTCAACAAGAACCTACAGAAACTGTGAGACTTAAGAAGTTCAAAGCGGAAGGTTGTTTCTGGTAACTCTTTGGAGATATAAAAAAAAAAAAAAAAATAAAAAAGTGGATTGGCTATATGAGGTACTTGGTGAAAGGGGAAAAACTCACGTGCAGTAAACAGATCAGACGATGTTTTTCAGACGTGGTTGACAGGAGTCCCGTGGGAAAAAAAAAAAAAAAAAATCGACGGGAGTTGATTTTCAATAAGTTTGATCTAACAACCCCTGCAAATAATTTTACCTAAGGTACGCTGATCCAGAAGAAAAAAGAAAGGCAAATGATCATTTAAAATTGGATCAAAAACGTAGGAAATATGTTGCTTAAAAAAAAAAAAAAAATTTTTTGTTGTTTTTTCTTCATATTTGCTGTAAAATTTGAAAAAAAAAAATAAAACTTTTTACTCCTGCAGAGTAAAGTTTTAGTAGGGGATGTTATACCTTATGTACCTATTATATTATTAATAGACTCTCCCACACATAATAAGTAGTAGCAGTAGTAGCAGTCGCCAGTTTGGCTCAGTGGTCTTGAGCGAGTCAGGCGATATCGGACATTGAAGTACCAACCATCACAACTAGATTGCTGCATCATTAACTCTTATTTCCAAGTTCCTAACGTTTTGTACGTCGAACCTAATTTAGGACGACATTGAAATACAAGCCTCCACTGTGAAAACTACTCTACAAGAGAATGAAACCATGCTCTAAATTTTAAGTTTAATTTTGAAATTGGACTTTAGGACTTGAGTTTCAGTTTCAAAACAGTAATTTCTGTGTCATGATGAAGACATATTTTTGAAAAAAAAAAATTATAATATATAAAATATGTTTATATATATATATATACATATATATATATATATATATATGTAATCCCTTTTTCACTGAGTTTAGAATTTTCAGCACCCCTTTTGCATATATCAAACTCCTCTTTGTCTGATATTCAAAAATTAAATATTTTTGTCTTTCTGAAAACAGGCTAGCAGTGTAAATGAAAAGGTGGCTGGGTAAGTAGCAAAGTCTGGATACAATTGTAAAATATTTTTTTTTATTTCTTGGCAGGCGTTCGAAATAGTTGGAACACGTGAAGATAGACATGCCTATTTATGGATGGGAACAACTATCATGTCTGGCGTCTATTTGTTCTTTCTCATAGAAAGATTCCTTAAAATAGTTTTTGAATGGAAAATGGTAAGTAATGACATTAAAATGATTGGCAGTTTTCTAGCCAAAGTGATGCTGGCTTCATTCTGATTCATATGTCTCTCTCTCCAATATTTGTTATAATCCATTTGAAAATGCAATTCATGTTACATAAAACAATCTCTTGCCAAATACTGGTATTGCCAAAAACTTACATTCTGAATTAGAAAGACACTACTTTGAATTGAAGTTAATATATATGTGTGTGTGTGTATATATATATATATATATATATATATATATATATATATATAAAGGCATTGGTTAGATCCAGTGACAGGACCCAAAGAGTGTCAGTTCAATACCCGGTTAAGGCAGTGGAGAACTTTCAGAGGGAAATTAGCAGGAGATAACTGATATCCATCAAACATGGCACATGGAACTAGAACAGTCTACCCCAGTGAGCGAAATAAAGGGTTCAGTTCAAATTTCAACCACCTGAAGAAGGCTGGAGCCTACAACGGTTAAAACGTTGTGATAAATATGGCGACAAAGATGAGGACAATAGTCTGAATAATGTAAATAATATATATATATATATATATATATATATATATATATATATATATATATATATATTATATTCTTATTACTTAAAGCATTATGTTTGAATAAACATCCCTGTTTTTAAACTGTTTGAATTTATGCCTACTGGCCTGTGCATTCTTAAAGTAAATGTACCTTTCAACAGGGTCCAAATCTGTGTCACCCAAAAGGTACAATTTCTTCATTAAGACTCTTGAATACATAGGCCAGTAGACATAAATTTACATTGTTTAAGAAACAGGATGTCTACTCAAACAGCTGTATACCCTAAAGATAACATTTAAAGTAATATGAAATAATGTCAGATTATAAAGAAAATTCATTCTTTAGAACTTAAACACAATATATACATATAATTATATATGTAAAATAATGCTCATTGAGTGCTGGTGTTAATAAAATAGTGCTCAATGTAATATAACAGAGCTATTAAGTATATATTAATAACTAAACATTTTCTTTTTCCTTACTGGTGGCAAAACTCAGAGTGTCATGCACAACTCAATCATCTTTAGTGGTGCTACCAGTGAGGATAAAAATGTATATTTATTAATAAATATTGTATATACTCATGTAACGTGCAATCTTGTGTATTGTGCAAGCCCCAAATTTTCACGTATAAAATATGATTTTATGATGTATCTTATGTATCATATGAATTCCTTTTTGAGAGACCAAATTACAACAGACTAACCTCTTTCCCTCTGTCTCTTTATCCCATCTTCTAGTTAAATAAGTTGGAGAATGATAAAAATATCATTAGTAATGCTATACTTGTTACATAAACATGTCCAGCCATAAACGACTGAATGAGAAACAGCTAAACATCTTACAAAACTTAAACAGTGGAAAAAATGCATATTTGCTGTTTGTATTTTATAACCCAATACTATTATGTGAATATTACATTATTGGATACAGTTAGGTAAAACATCAGTTTTATCAAAATTTACCAGTTTTTGATTACAGTAAATGGATATATAGTTCAGTCAATGGCATAGCCAGGGTCAGCAGTACATACACTAATTTTATATCTTGTGCATGATGAAATCATAAAAATTAGCTTTAAAATTAGATCTTCAAAAGTCACATGAGATATATATATATATATATATATATATATATATATATATATATATATATATATATATATATATATAGAGAGAGAGAGAGAGAGAGAGAGGCATGGTGGAGTAATGGATAGCAGCTTGGATTGAGGAATCGGAGAGCCAAGTTCAAATTCCAGTCGAATCTATTACATTCATTTATGTACTAATACCTTTGGGAAAGGTGTGAATCCTCCTCCTTCTTCTTCCTCCAGCTATTGGTAAATAGCAGGGCAGACTGGGTTCTATAGCCTTGGATGGCAACTGGTCTAGGAGAAGGACAACTCTGAATTCAAAACCTGCAGAGGACCGTTTGGGGATTCTGCGACACGTAGTGCACCAAGTCTCTGTATTCGGCCCTTCAAAAAGTGTGGATGGTTCTGCACAAAACCTTCACCACTATAATCAAATCTCATGTGCTGGTGTCAGGCTGTCAGTTTCCAAGGAACTGATCTACTTGACCCTCATACGTCGAATATATATATATATATATATATATATATATATATACACACACACATGTATGTGTAATTTTAATTAATGTATTCATTTTTAATACAACATTTTTATTACTTCAAATGTTATTATAGTGTATACTTTGTATTTGAAATAGATGCCCTATTTTTAATTATTAAACAATGGGTACTATGTCTATCAACCTTCATATTTGAAAAATCTTAGCAAAGAAAATGCATTCTCAATGTGCTTTACCAATCAGCCATGAAGATCATCTCAGCAAGCAAGGCTCTATTTTGCCTTTTTAAGGAAAGCACATCATTTTCATTCAGATTATTTTCTTGAAAGCTTTATATCTGTTCAGTTTTGTATCAGAAATGTAAACAAAGCAATTTCTAAAGAATTAATGGATTTATTTTTAATCTGGCATTTTTATTACTTTCAACATTGTTATAGTGAATAACAATGTGGTATCTATTTCAAATACAAATTATCTACATTGACCACTAGTGACCTCAGTAATCAACATTACCTATCCTATCATCTTATCCAAGTTACTCCTTCATACTAATTTAGCTCCAAGGATGTAATTGCTTGACTGCAATTATAAATCATTAATTCTACAAATTAACTCTATCCCCAATGATCTCCACACTGCCATTTGTGGAATCAAAAAGCATTATTTTTATTTTGTAGCATACTCAATATCTTAATCCATTTTATTACAAATGTCATACTGTGCCCTTTGATGACTTCTGGTCATCCTAAATGACCTCTGAAGTCAATTTCACATCATATATTTTATGATCTGCAAAAAGTTGTGTTCCAGAAGTTATCTTTTGGGTATGTTGTCCAAACCTACACATACACACACGCACACTTTAGCATATTAATATAGTTAATTGAAAGACAGTTAATAAAATATGTTATACAACATGGTGAAATGCATTTTAACTGAATGTACAGACTTCACCCCTGTAAGACATCAATACTATAAGGAAACCAACATGAGGAAACTATTTGAAAATACTGAAACCATCAACATAATGTTCTAATTTAAAGAAATAGTTTTATACCAAAACATATAACACCTATGATAGAACATTTACAAACTATATATCTATAAAACATGTTAACTCTGAAAGTATAAAATTATGTACAAAATATCTGTAGTTGAGAGCATAAAATTACGTACAAAATATGTAGATTTCTGTATTAAATAACCCATAGAGGTTAATATGCAGCCAAACAAAATCAACCAAGCCAAATATTTAACAAAAGAGAAAAAAAATCAAATTGAAAGAAACCAGTTGAAATAACTCCTAAGCAACACAACCTTTTTGTATGTAATTACTGTATTGTCTTCAATACACTCTGTGTTAAGTTACCAAGCTTTACACCACAATTTACTATGCAATTAAAATTAATAACATCTCATAATCCTTTATGAGAAATAATAAAACTGATTGCTGTCACTGGTTGATTATCACCTTTTGCTAATAATTTTGACATTATGCCAGAGGTAAGCTAATTGTTCTGATCACTAAATATAGTGCTATACGAGGTCCGTTCAAAAAGTATCCAACTTTATTTTTTTCTAGTAAAATTAATGCCACATGAGCAAAATCCTTTGGGTGGGAGATGACACTACCCTTCTTCACATACATGAAAATGTTTGTACCAATAGGCTACATCAGTTCCCGGCTGTTATGCCTAGAGTACAGGCATGTGGTTCACTCTCATCGGATTTTTATTTACATGCAAGATGATGACTGAATGCAATGAGCAGAGATATTGAATCAAGTTTGGTGATACTCTAGATCAAAACATCCAGAAGATTCAGCAGGCCTTTGGCAATGATGCACTGGACAAATCTCAGATCAAGCAGTGGTACAACCACTTCAAAACATAGCTGCACCTCAGTGGAGAGTGAGGTATGCTCAGACAGGTCATCCAAAACTAGAAATGAGGAGCCAATTGAGAAGGTTCAACAAATAGTCATGGAAGACTGTTGTGTAGCAATCCAGGAAATTGCTCACGAAGTCAGAATAAGCACAAGATTGGTGCATTCCATTTTAACAGAGCATTTGTGCATACAGAGAGTGTTAGCAAAATTTGCTCACTCATTCCGCTCCCATAATCCAAGCTTTCCTGGTTAAGAACAGCACACTATTTGTTTGACAGGCTCCCTACACTCCCGACTTGTCACTGTGTGAGTTCTGGCTTTGCCTCAATCTAAAAACCATGCTAAAAGGGAAGCAAATCGAGTTGTAAGAGGAAATTCTGACAAAAGCAATGACAGAGCTCCATAGCATTTCAGAGAAGACATTCCACTAGTCCATTAGTCAGCAATTGTCGAGGTTTATTGTAAATCTCTTTCTCTGAAATTATTCTGCCTAAAAAAATCCGCAACTATCCAGTGAATAGGTCTTTATGTAAACAACTTAATCTCAAGTGATTTTAGAGATATTTTTTTTTATTTTTGCCAGTAAAATAAGGTACTATTGTTATCCTTTTTTCCTAATTTGGCAAATGCTCCTCGTGTTTCCAGAGTCATACCCAGTTATACCAAGTTACCTTCAAGTTAATATTTGCTCAAACCTATCTAATTTCTCTTAACTAAGTATCTTTCTTAATTAGTTCTTTTTCCACATATTATTCCAATAATTATTAAAGGCTGTCAAGTCTTCTCTCAGATTTTTTCCCAGTTCTATATCATAAAATTTGGCTTTTCTATATTGAACTGTTTGTCAGCTACTGTCAAACCTCTTTACAGCTTTGCTCACTTTCACACAAGTGGTTCACCACCCATTTTGTAATAATTCAATAGTAATTAAATCTATATTTATAATTCTCAAAATGTGTGTGTGTGTGTGTGTGTGATCGGTTGTTGTTTGTGTGTTTCTACAGTTTTCATCCAATTTCGATGAAATTTTTTTTGTTTGATAGATAATTCTTCGGTGCCAGTTTTGAGTCCAAATTACACATTCCTCTTCTCTTGGCCAAGCATCCAATCTCTCTTAAGTGAGGTTACCTTTTCCATTGCATAAAGCCTACTACTACAGTTTTAAGGTGTTGCTTTCATTGTCGTTTATAGCCATTCCCAATTTAAATTTTTTATTGTCCTGCCAGTTTTGCATTGCATTCACCGTAGTAATAAGTAAGCTTGCTTTTTTATTACTCAATTTATTTTTCCAATGTTTTCTAAAGTATTTTGAGCTTAGTGATCCCTGTAGCTTTTCAGCGTTCTCTTTTGGTATTTGCCCAAAAATTCCATTTGACAATTCATACTTCCCTAAGACATGCAACCAAAGAAAAGAACTTGCTTAGGTCGCAAAATTGCTGACACCAGGGCCACCATGCGAATAAGAGATAAGAAATTGTGTTTAAAACATTCAATTTGCCTGCCTCAAAATGCCTCTCAGAGTGCTTCAATCAGAGCCACTGATTCCAAAGATCAATGTAGCCATTGGCTTTCCAGATGATCATACCTGAACACTTCTGCACACAAGGCTGAAAATGATGATCAAAGGACTCAACGGCTGAGGAGAAACGCCTCTTCTGCTACTGCTGAACATGAGGCTGAAACAAGATTGAGAATGCAAAAACGGCCCTTTTCTGCACCCCACCATTCAAATTGTTACACCACCACCTCATTTGCCTTAGTTGCACCCAATTGTTGTTACTAATATTGATTTTCAGGTGGGTTGACTAAGCTTAAGCTGCTCCAGTTGAATGGTAAAAATTCCCAGTAATGAAAGACCTGGTTTTAAGCCGGGTTATACTGCTAGTAAAGTTATAACTTGTAAATGTATTTTTTATGTTCATTTTATTTCAGAAAAGGAAGAGTGCTAGTGAAGCTGATTATGACATAATAATGGTAAGCAAACATTTAAATTTTTGAAACCAATTTGGCTGAGAGGATCATTTCTTTGCTGTCTTTCAGCACACACGCGCACACACACACAGGGTGCAATGGATAAATTGTCTAAATTATGAGAATTTACCAAAATTACTCAAAAATATCTTGAAATACTAAAGAGTAAATTTATGCAATAAAATCACTATTGGCTTCAGCCACGGCCTCCAGATGACTTCAAAATCTCCTGCAACTCTTTTGGATGGTCTCCTTGTTTAAGTTGGTGAATGCTTCCATAACCCTTGCCTTCAGTTCATCTTTAGTATTACAAGGAGTTTTTTTTGGTCTCTCACTCAACTGTGCCCCACCCATAATCAAGGTGATTGCAGTCTGGGGAGTTAAGTGTCCAGATGTAAGAGATGATGTGGTCACAGAAATTGTCTGACAGACATGACTGGGTTCTCCGGTTTGTTTGGCATGATGCAGAGTTCTGTTCCCAGACATAGGATCATCCAGCAGCCACTCTCTTGACCCAGGGCGGCACTATCAAGGCACTTGATGTAGGCCTCCATGTCAAGTCTGAGGCCTTGTGAGAAGATGAATGGAGTCCTAACATCACCATCACTCCAAACACCTTTCACATTAGACTTGTCCAACTCTTTCCAAATCCTCTGCATTGTCTAGATTGACACCCAAACATTGTGAAATGTTTGTATTAGAGCTTCCAGTGCAAATGCTAAGCAGTACAGCATGCTGTTCCCAAATTTCTGTTGGAATGAATTGCATCATGGGGCTTTTTTTCTTGTAGATGGTGCCCAGCTGACCCAACTATACTGGGCAGTTTCCAAAATCAAAAACAAACATGCATGCATGAAATTAAAAATATAAAATGTCAACAATTTACCCATTGTACCCTCTATGTGTGTGTGTGTGTGTGTGTATGTGGGCATATATATATATATAACAACCAGATGCTTCCTCTGTAGCTAAAAGTATGTATTTTTAAAATTTCTATTCTCTTGAATTTATTTTCACATCTATAATAAATAAAAGTGTAACTTTAAAAAAAAATGAATATTAAAACAACAAAGCAAATTTAAAAGAATATTAAATATAATTATTTGAAAAATGTTTAATATTTATTTATTCAAATATCTGTGTGTGTGTGTGTATATATATATATATAGCTACAAATGAGATACAGACTTGGCATCACCTAAATGATTGATGTCTGTCTTTATGTGTCTGCATATTATTGACTTATAAATATTTTTCGGACATTTTATGGAAAATGATTTTTTTATTCAATCTTTAAAAAATAAACTTCATTGTTTTTTTGGTTTGTAACTAACATAAAAAGTAAATAATTTACAATTAAGTTTTGTTAAAGCAAAATCTATAGCAAGCCATATTTTTTGAAAATTAATTTAAATAAAATATAGTCAAATTCGTAAAGCAAATATTCAATGCAACTAATGTTGACCATAATTCATGTCTGTCTCTGTTAATTTTTATTTAACTAAACTTTTTTTCTTTTCAAATACAAATATTACTTGAAATTTAAACAATCGTTTTTCAAAACTAAATTCTCAATGTATCTTGCTTCTTCTCTATTTCAAAATAGTTAGTAATTAATGTTTAAAAGTAAAATTTTATTTACTTGAAAAATCTAAATTCCCTTCTAAAATAAATAGTAAATAATTATTTTTTGAAGAAGTAAGGCTCGCTATAAACTTTGTGCTTGAAAAAATGATTAAATTAAATATGTTTAAATATATCTTAATTTAACTATATTTAATTTTTATTAATAATAATTTGAAAAAAGGTTAATGAACTTTTATCTAAATTTGATTTGTTTGAAAACAACATTAATAGAGTATTTCTGTTAGTATTTAATTGGAATAATAAAGTGTCTTTTTGAATAAAAATATGGGGATGCTCAGCCCCCCTGAGACCCCCACCTCATGTATAGTATTGGTAGTGTGGTATTTTTCTAAGTTTAGTTATTTTGTAACAACCTCCCCAAAAAACAATAAAGTTTATTTTTTAAAGATTGAATAAAAAATTATTTTCCATGAGATGGCTGAAAAATATCAATAAATTGTCAATAATAAACTATTTGGAGATCTTCAGAGCAATGTTGGTTGGTTGCTTTTGATATAGAGAGCTTCAAGAATTTGAAGTTTTTCTTTATTATTTTCGTGGTGTAGTATATTGATGTTGTCAACTAGTATTGTCTTGTATTGTGAAGATACTGTACAAAAGAACTTGTATCTGACAAATGAAGTGTAAGATGTATTGATAATGTTGTGGCCGTCAAGCCAACATAATGAAACACACACACACACATATATTATTATGCATATTTCATTGAATATGACAGACAAGCTTGAAACAAGTCCAATTTTTTTCCTGAAGCAGTCAAGAAAGTCTTCTTCCATCTGATGGATATTGCAGTATGAAATACTTACATACTGTATAACAAATAAAAAAATTTGAAAATGAAATATTTTTTCCCAAAATACTTGGTAGGGAAGAGGTTATAGCAAAATACCTAAAAAAGAAATTACAACATGGGAGTGAATATTGGAACTCTGTCTTATGGTTGGATGAGACCAATTTAGAATTATTTGGTCATATAAACCATGCATAGAGAAAATCGAATGAAACTCACAAACCCAAAAATACCCTCCATACAATTAAGCACAGTGGCAGTGACATTATGCTTTGTGGTTATTTTGCTGCTTTTGGACCAGGAGAACTAATGAGAATACAGGGTATCCTTGATAGGGAGTAGTGTTTTGGGTATACTTAAAAATAATATAAAACAAAATGCACAAAAACTGTTTTGAGGTGTCACTGGATGTTCCAACATGACAATGACCCAAAACACACAACACAAATTGTTACAAAAGAGATGACAGTAAAATTAAGGTATTGGTGTCCCCCGCACAAAGTTTTAACCTAAACTACATTGAAAATTTATGAGCTTATTTGAAGAAAAAAGTAACAAACAGAAATTTGGTGGAACTAGAAACTATTGCCAGGTAAGAATGGGTTAAAAAGAGGGTTAATAAATTTATCCTATGTTAAATATTTGTTTGATGTTTTTTGGTATTATTGTTTGAAATAAAATTCTCTTGTCAGCATAACTGCACATTCATTCAAATCTGTTATTTTCCATGAAAATTTGAGGAATTACAGCTTAATTTATAAATAGTTGGTTTGGAGACAAATAATTCTGACATCTACTGTGCGTATGTATGCATGTACATATTGTGTGTATGTGTATATATTTTGTATGCATGTGTACGTATAGTAAATGTGTATGCATATATATATATATATATATATATATATATATATATACTTTTTTCTTTCAGGATAAAAATGAAAACCGCCAAATTGAATGTGCAACAGATGAACTTTCTGACATTGTTTGCTCCGTGAAGTCCAAAACACCAGTTGACCTTGACACAGCCAAAATGAAGGACCCTGCTAATTATCATGCCTCAGCCAGTCAGTGCACATCCCACCTGAGTCGGACAGAGAGTGTAGATTCGGTCCAGGTGAAACTTCAAAAGAAATCGACTCCTGATGATGGCTTGAATGTAAGTTTCAAATGTCAAATAAGTAGAAAGCAACACACTTAAATTTGTCATAATTCTGTGCTTTATCATAGGTTAATCTGCCTTTCTCAAACTTGACCAGTTTACTCGGCTTAGATGTACACATGATTGGTGATGTCAAATGTGCATAAGAAAAAAGATGTCGGCAAAAAACAATGAGTTTTGAGTTTCATAAAATCTATACTCTCAAGCTGCAGGTTTACAAGGCTGCTGCTAGAAAAGTTGGTTCACTGTGTCAGGCTGGACAATTTTTCTCACCAGAATCTAGCTTGCATATTTATAAATCTACCATTTGTATGTGCATTGAATATTGCTGCTAGTTTTGGGTATGATGATAAACTACATCCAGAAATAAAATCTCTTATCGGGAGATTGGCGATTTGAGGAGTATGGAACCACCTCTTAATTGCTGTTGTTCCCAGGTCCATCCTGACCTGGGGTGGCAGTACCTATTAGGGTCCCAGCTATGGGCAAATAGCGACCCCCCCCCAACAAAAACCCTATAAAAGTATAAAAATACATTTTTATAGTAACAATACCAGCAATACACTTTTATATAAAAAAAATGACCAGCAATACATTTTATATGTAGTTGAAGGCATACAATTGTGTTCAAAATATTTAAATATTTGCATTAAATAACTCATAAAGGTTGATATGATGCTAAACAAAACCAAATAACCAACATGAAAGAACTCTTTCTTGACATTAATCAATATAATAACCTACAATTTCTTAAAGAAATCAAACTGTAAACTACAAAACAATAACATAAAACACACATATCACTGCCTCCTAGTAATAATGTCCACACAAACATGCATATGCACAAAAGCTGAGTATCATCTACCATGTATTCAATTGTGAAAGCAGAATAACATATATCATATTTTTATTACTTCAAAGCTCCCAAGAAAATTAAATTTCGGCATTAAATGACCCATGAGTAGTTGATATGCCGTTAAACAAAGAAATCAATCAACCTTCTGTTCAAGCCAGCAAAACATCAACCTGATTTAAGACCTTGGTGCATCAGGCCTTGGTACTTTTCTCTTCAGTACCTATGCTCTATAAATTTAAACGCAGTACTAGATTGGCAACAAGGTCTCTTCATTTTACAATTCAAATGGCTAGATGTAACCATAAGTTCTATGCTAACAGTTTCTTTTTTTGCTTTTTAATGTTTTTTTCTTTTTCTTATTCTCTCACACTCAGTAATCCCTTGTGCCTTAGTGGCTTTATTGCCTTGCTTAGGTGAAATGATTTTTAAAAAAAATTAAATTCTTTGAAATTACAAGTGTTGATTGATAAGTAATGTGTCCAATTCTATAAAAACAAATTTTATGTCAGTTGAAATATTGAACTATCAAAATGAAGGAAATTTATTTCTCTTTAAAATTACACAGGTTAATTGATAAGTAAGGTCTTCAATCCTATAAAATAAGTTTTAAACCAGATAAAATAATAAAAGCTGGTATTAAAATGAAGGAAATTTATTTCTCTTTAAAATTACAAGGGTTGACTGATAAGTAAGGTCTCCAATTCTTTAAAACAACTTTTAGACCAGACAAAATAATGAAACTTATCAAAATAAAGGAAATTTATTTCTCTTCAAAAGTAAGGTCAAGCTACTTATTGCAATATAAATTTTGTTTGTATCTTAATTTATTTTTCTTTTTATTTGATTTCAATTCTAGCTTGATGTCCCTAATGGTTGTTTGCATACAAGATTAGAAGGAAAGAAAAAGAAAACCATCAGGACTGTTGCCTGGATGATTATTTTTGGTGACGGCTTGCACAATTTCATTGATGGTCTTTCCATTGGGGCTGCATTTACAGCAAATATTATGACTGGTGTGAGTGTTTCGGTAGCTGTCATTTGTGAGGAACTGCCACATGAATTAGGTAAGTGAAAACTATAAGTCTATTAGAGAGGATGGAAAGTGTGACACTGAAATCCAAAAGGTACATTGTGATAGCCAAAGGTGCCTTCCAAAAGTTAAGCAAAGTATTAAGAAACAGAAAAATTTCATTGGAAACAAAACAAGTACTGAACTGTTATGTAATATTGGTCCTCCTATATGGCATTGAATGCTGGACAATCTCCTCACAGATGAAGAATCAACAGAAATATGGTTCTACAGTAGCATCAGAAAGAGAGAGTTGAAATTTCTAAGGCACATAATGAAGAAAGAGGACTTGGAAAATTTGACACTCACAGGATTAATACTGAAGGAAAAAGGGAAACAGAGCATAATCTACCTAATGAGCTTATGTAAATGGTTGACAGAACAGTAATTAGAAGAAATAGCAAAAAAAGGACAAACTCAGCTACAAAGGACAAGTAGTTGGGGAGAGCCATGATCACCAATGTCCTGAAATGACACAGCATATAAAGGACAATTCTGAAATATAATTAGGAGAGTAACTTGTAACAATTTAATTCTGACCCATGTCAAATTTGACCAAAAAAATGCTTGGTTGAGAGAAATATATATATATATATTTCTCTCCACTATGAACACTATTAAATTGTTTATTTACACTATTTATTGGAATGATTAGCAAAATCTTGACTAATTGCCAATCAATTTGAATTTTGTAAAATGGTAAATAATAAGGATTTTCTTATAGTTGGTTCACATCTTTTAATAATTTAGTCAATGTTTATAAATTTATGACTAAAAAATTGTTTTCATATTTATTTCTTTATAAGGTTGGTAAATGATAAACATTGCATTAGTCCTAATTGTATTAGTTTTAAGAATGTTGTAAATATAAAATTATTTTTCTAATAAACGAACTAATAAATAAAGATCCAAGATTACCAAAGTTTTGATGGTATGAAACCTAAGTGGCTTGAAGCAGAAATGATTCCTATCCTATCTAAAGGAATTTATGTGGAAGAAGAATGATCCCAGAACTTGAAACATGGATAATTTTCCTGTTTCTGTGTTTTTCCTGGCCTAAACTATCTTTTTCTAAAGAAATTCAGATATATCCATGATTGGGTATAAATCTATAATTGTAACCATAAAATAGGGGCCAAAATTTGCGAGTTAAAATTTATGTCAATTATTGTCTTTAAATGAAGCCAGCTATTCTCTATTGTTTGAGTATGAACTAAAGGTTCATGTAAATCAGCAAAATTATTTTGATGGATTCTAACTTTGTGATTGTATCCCAGATCATTTAGCCTATTATAAATGGACCAACTATTAGTAATGATTGTAGAACCTTGTTCAATATGTCTTCAGATGACTGCTTCTCAACCTATCGGGAACAAATTCTACAAAGTAATTAAATTCTTCAGAATTTCTTTCAATTCTATCAAAGAACCATTTTAGAGTATTAACAAAATTACTTTCATTTTGCATTCAAATTAAGGCCTGTTTTATACTCCCCACCTATTCTAGACTTTTATCCAAGATTGTCTGTCTCTCTCTTTTTTTTTTTTTTTTTTTTTTTCAGGTGAGGGGTTGCTAGGGATTAACCAGTTGTTAAAATACAAATTTAAGGGGCTTATATCCTAATTTGAACACTTCTTTCTTTTCTTTTTTTTTTTATTTATTTTCATTTTGGTATAATGATATATAAATTTTTATATATGAAAAACAGATTTTAGGGAAAGATGTATAGCAAAGTGGAAAAAGGTTTTGTGTGATGCATTTCATTCTTTAGTTAAGTTTATATTTACATTGATGTGGCTACATGTGTGCATGAATGAGAGACACTGAGAATTTCATTTTAAAAGGTGATTTTTATTTTATTTTTATTTTTTTTTTTTAAATATGTGTTTTGGGTATATAATCTAGCTGATTTCATTTAGATTCTTTTTGTTTTTGTTTCCATCACTTTTGTTATTAAATATGCCACATTTTCATAATAGATCTGTCAAGAATTGTGAAACATTGTAAGAACCTGGATGCAAATTTACTGTGGATGATCTAAACATTTTCGTCATAGTGAATTGTTTTCTCTGTTAATTAGAGTAGCATTTTTAAAATCAAAATAGTGGTCATTCTCATTATGATAAGCAAGTAATCCATTCAATGTGTTGTTTTGTAGAAGATACCTTTTGTGTTCATATAATCTTTTATTTAAATTCCTTGTGTTTCCTCTGATGTATTCTTTGTGGCAATTATTATAGGTAATAGAATAAATTCCTCCTTCATGTTAATTAATGCAAAACAATAAGCTAAAGCTTATTGTTTTGCATTAATTAAGACTTTTATTGTTTCAGACATAGTTGTGACAAATTTTATGTTGAGTTTCAATATATTTAAAAAAAATAATCAACTTTTTTTAAATTAAAATTCCCAGCGTCTTTTGTTTGTACACATGTAGCTGCGTCAACGTAAATATAAACTTAGTCCGTTGAAGTCCTAAAAGATGAAGCACGTTACACAAAAACTTTTTCCACTTTGTCATACATATTTTCATTTTATAAGTTCAAATTATTTACAGCTGGACTACCTAGGGATATCTCATCTTACTCTACCCAGAAGATTAAAATGTTGGTTTGTAAATTTGGTGATATAGTAATCGTGAGTTCAATTCTTGGTCAGGGCAGTACAGAATTCTCATTCCAGAAATGACAAAACCTGAGTTTTATGGATCACAAAAATTGAATTTTTTTTTTATTTTTACTTTTATTTTATATTTTATTTATGGAAAAAATGTGATCAGAATATGAAACTAGGTAAAGAAAATAAGAAAGTAGAGTAGAAGCATAAAATGAAAAGGAGAAGGAACAAGAATACTAAACAAATGAGGTGGGAAAGAAGAAATGTATGAAAGAGAAGGCAAAGGATTAAATAAAAGTAAAATGATGAAAAGAGTATACCAGCTACATACAACACAGCCAAATATGCATTGTATGGTGATAGGTTTTGTAAAAGCAGTGCATGAACTGCCATACTGATATACCATATATACTCACATATCATGTGACTTTTGAAGACCTAATTTTGAAGCTAATTTTAAGAGGGTCACATCATACATAAGTTATAAAATTAGCATATGTACTGCTGGCCCTGGCTATGCCGGTGGCTATATATGCATTTACTCTAGTCAAAAAGTACAACTGTATCTATAATTCTCAAAATGTGTTTGTGATTGGATGTTGTTTATGTGTTTCCACAGTTTTCATCCAATTTCGATGAAATTTTTTTTGTTTGATAGATAATTCTTCAGTGCTGGTTTTGAGTTCAAATTGTTGGTGACAATGGCTCCCCACTACTTCCTGTCGATTATAACTCTCAGCAATTCTGGTATTTGTCCATGCATTCCATTTGACAATTCATACTTGCCTAAGACATGTCACCAAAGAAAAGAACTTGCCTAGGTCACAAAAACATTACCACCAGGTCTGCCATGCGAATAAGGGATAACGAACTGTCTTTAGAGCGTTCAGTTCGCCTGTCTCAAAATGCCTCTTGGAATGCTTCAATCAGACCCACGGAGTATGAAGATTAATGTAGCCATCAGCTTTCCAGAAGAGCATACCTGAACGCTTCTGCTGAGGCTGAAAATGATGATCAAAGGACTCAACGGCTGAGGAGAAATGCTTCTTCAACTGCTGCTGTGCATGAGGCTGAAACAAGATTGAGAATGCAAAAACGGCCCTTTTCTGCAACCCCCCACTTCAAATTGTTAACCTCCCATTTGGAGATGTGCCTCAGTTGAACCCAGTTGTAGTTACTAATATTGATTTTCAGGTGGGCTGACTTTAAACTTAAACTGCTCCAAATGAATGGCAAAAATTCCCAGTAATGAAACACCCAGTCAAAGACAGGTTATACTGCTAGTTTAAAATAAACATGGTTTTGATAAAACTGATGTTTTACTTAACTGTATTCAATAATAATGTGTGTAATATTCACATATTAGTATCATATTATAAAATACAAACATAGCGAATATGCATGTTTTCCACTATTTATGCTTATAAGATCTTTAGTTGTTTCTCATTCAGTTATTTATGGCTCTATGTGTTTATGCAACGAGTATAGCGTTACTAACAATGCTTTTATCATTTTATTTGACTAGAAGATGGGATAAGGAGATAGAAGAAAAGAGGTTAGTCTATTGTAATTTTGGTCTCTCAAATAAGAAACTTGCATGATACACAAGATACATGATAAAATCTTTCCCTATAAGTGAAAATTTGGGGGTCACATGATACATGAGATCGCACATTACGTGAGTATATACCGTATATATTTAAATAAAGAGATCAATTATGGCCCAAACACCTTTTGTTGGACTAACATAGTTAATGACATAAGAATTCAGTCATATTTTTGTAAAATCACAAGAGAAATAAAGTAATCCAAAGAAGGTTCTGTAATGTAAGGCAACTGAACTTCAGTCACTTTCTCACTGATATGACATAGCTTCTTTCTGTCTTTTCTACAAATGTTTTCATGACTAGCTTTTTTCCCTGGCATTCCAAATACATAAATTTAAGTGTGTGACTAGACTGGCAACTAGGTCCCACCTGTTACTGTTGAAATAGTTAAATGTAACCGCTACTTCTACACCAACAGTTTCTTTTCTCACACTTCCTGCCTGTGTAACTCTCTTCTGTTTACTTGCTTCCTTGATAATTACAATCTTCAAAAATTTAAATACAACATCAATTGCCATCTTCTGTCTTCTTAAACCCTGTTCATCTTTTGTCCTTCCTTCAATCCTCCCTGTTCTCAGTCTTCTCTTTCACTTTCACTCCCTGTAACCCCTTGCACATTAGTGAAATTCCTGGCTTGTTTGGGTGAAATGATTTTTTTGTTTTTTTTAAAAAGTTAGAAATACCTTCAGTTCGAGTAACCTAGGCCACACAGATGGTCAGCAATTAACAGAATTCCTAAGTATCTATATAGGACCTCCAAGTTGCTGCCTTGTCCATCAAGATTAAAGAAAATAGCATTCAGAATGCAGCATTTGTTTCAGATATTAAATGCAATGATGCTCGGTTTTTCTTTGATGCATATGAGAATTAGATGTTGTTTTTAGAATAGATTGTGAAAAATCCTACAAACTACTTCTCCCAGTACTAAGTTGATTAAAACTATGTATATCTGTAGGTCCACAAATTCCTAAAAATGTTTAGTTTATATATAGTTTAAAATATGGCAACTGTATTCCCTGCAAAGGAGTGTTATAGACAAGCATATGGTTGCATGAAAGAAATACGACAACAGCAGAAATAGATTTACATGATTTATTTCAGCGAGAAAGTGTGGGCTTGGGACAGCTACCTTGAGGTATAGTTCATTTCCCCTGCCGATCTGGGTTGATCTCTCATAGTAGTTCTCACTGGTTGGCGTTTTATCCTCCTGCTGACTGCTGCCGACCGCTCAGCCTGACCGTGACAGGTCTCATCCCTGGCCTCCTGTTGACTGCTCTTGTACTTCCATGTGACCCCTTTTATGGCGTTTTTATGGGACAGGCTCAATAAATACACAGTATAATTAGGAGGAAGCATTTTTTATTGGTCAAAAAGTAGAAACACTTTAAAATATTATTTTATTTTTCGACCGGAACTCATGCGTCGGGAATATGCGTAAATGCGTAAATATGGTCATTTTGTGATGGGGCCTCATCCCATTTACATCTGGCTCTCGCTCTTGAGTATGTTAGTTTAATTGCCGAGATTAGCTGAGATATGTCTTATTTTATTTTATAACAGGAGTAACACCCTCTACCAATACAATCTGTGTTCTGTGCAGGTATTTACAGACTTTAGTGTAAATCAAGTTTCCCTCTTTTACTTTTAATCAAAATGATACATCTCTTCCTGCTTTTTTTTTTAATTATGTTGTAAAACAGGATGTGTTTCCCCTTTATTTATTCTTGTGTAAACAGGACATGTCTCCCCACCCCTTATTTTTTTTACTCTAGTGTAAATGGGACACATGTCTTCCTGTTTTTTTACTATAGCATAGACAAGACATGTCTCTATTTTTTATTTTTTTACTCTAGCATAAACAAGACGTGTCTCCCCTTTTTTATTTTTACTCTAGCATAAATAGGACTTGTATGAAGGGGGCTATGCTGATAACACACGTATTCATAGTTGGGATAAAAATGATCTTGAACAGAAAATCAACATCCTCTATCAAATGTTCAAAGAAATAGGAGTTAAGATAAACCTTTCCAAAACAGAAACTATGATCTAGAATTGGAATGAAAGCAGTGATGGCTCCTCCAGTGAATCCATCATAAATATACAGGATGTGGAATTAGTAAATAATAAACATTTCAGATACCTCAGCGTATGGATCGATTATAACAAATTAAGTATAGGAGAAAAGGAAATTGAACAGAGAATAGGCTGTGCCAGAAGTAGTTTCACTCAACATCTCAAATTGCTACAAAACCAAAATATCAACCTGAAAACACTAGTCATGTTCTTAAATAGACTTGTCAGACTTTAATATGGATGTCATGCATAGTGTCAAACCCATTCAGGAATATGTAAACTGTCGAATGTGTACAATTTTTTTCCTAAGATCAGTGGTGAAAAAAGGCTTTGAGTGAGTGAATGCTGAGGGTCTTGGCAGAGATCATCCCTCTTTGAAAATTGTGAACTGGTGTTACAAAATCACAAACAACTATACCAAATAACAGAAACCACATCACTTGAGGACTACCAACAGCAGAAACAACTAAATTGGATGACACATAACTCGAAGAGAAAATAATGACATAATCAAGATGTTAACAACATTCTACACCACTTCAAATAAATGGCCAGGAAGGAAATCCCTGTCAATACTGATAAATGATAACCACTACTGGACTTGAGAAACTAGTTTTCCTGAAAAAAATTTTTTAAGAGAAAGATTTTATAAAATTCAACCAAGAAACAGTACTGATTGCTCAGTCAATGAATGCCAAATATTTCTTTGTAGGGAAATGAAGAATATTACTGTTACCTTTCTGCCGATTTCATTGTGATTTTTGTCTTATAAGATATTTGACATTAAATAACCCAACAATAGTTCATATGACATTAAAATAATCACCCTATCCTAAAGTTCATAAGAATCAAGAATTGGCAGAGAATTTAAAATCTTCTAGGAATTTGAATGCTTTGATTTACACAATTCCAGGCTGCCCAAAGAGCTAGCACCTGCCATCTTGCATGCCATAGGTAACTGGTGATGCAGACTAAAAACCTTTGATTATCTATATATACAGGGTGCGATGGCTAAATTGTCGTCCAAATTATGCAAAAATGGAAATAACAGACATCTCATTTTAATAGCTTATTTATCAAAATTCCACAAAAATATCTTTAAATGCTAAAGAGTAAATTTAATAGATAAAATCGCCATTGTCTCCAACCATGACCTCCAGATGACTTTGGAATCTCCTGCATCTCTTCTGGACTGTCTCCTTGTTTAAGTTGGTGAATGCTACTATAATCCTTGCCTTCAGTTTATCTTTGGTATTACAAGGAATTTTGTTAGTCCCTTGCTCAACTGTGCCCTACACATAATAATCAAGGGGGTTGCAGTCTGGGGAGTTAGGTGGCCAAATATAAGCAGTGATGTGGTCGTAGAAATTATATGACAGCCATGACTGGGTTCTCCTGCTTATGTGGCATGGTGCAGATTCCTGTTGCCAGATATAGGGTCTTCCAGCAGCCAGCCTCTTGATCCAAAGCAGCACTACCTCCTCAAGGCACTTGAAGTAGGTTTCCATCTCAAGTCTGAGGCCCTCAGCAACAAATTCGGGAGTTCTTTTCTTATCAGAACGATCAGAGTGAGTTTTTCAAGCCGCTGTACCATCGTAATCACCATTAGACTCATCCATCTCTTTCCGAATCCTCTTCACTGTCAGATTGATGCCCAAACACTCTGAAATGTTTATATTGGAGCTTTCAACATGAATGCCAAGCAATACAGCATGTTGTTTCCAAATTTCTGGTGGAGTGAATTGTGTAATTGTGATCTTTTTCTCACAGACTGTTCCCAACTGATCCAACTATACTCTGCAGTCAACAAAATCAAAAACAAACAACATACATGCGTGAAATCAAAAATATAAAATGGCAACAATTTACTCCTTGCACCCTGTATAAATACTTTGGATATGATATTAAACTCTGGCATTTTGTTTCTAATTACATAGGTGTTATATAAAACTTAATATATCAGGTCATCCCATAAGTTCTGTCCAAATTTTGAATAAAGAAAACAAGTGACCAAATGTTACATTTAATTACAGATTCAATCAACAATGTATTTTCCCTGATTATCTATGACTTCCTTCCATCTATTAACAAGCTTACTAATTCCATTACTGTAAAATTCTTTTGGCTTTGATTGAAGAATTCACAAATGTCAGTTTTAACCTCTTCCCGTGTTACAAAAAGCTGTTTCTTCCAAATGATTCTGTAAGCTCTGAAACAAATGGTAGTCTGAAGGAGCAAGATCGGGAGAATAAGGTGGATGAGGAATTTTCTCCCAACCAAGTTCTTCGATCTTTTGTCACGTGATTCTTGCTGTATGTGGGGTGCATTGTCCTGATGAAACATCACCCCTTTTCGATTCCACTAGAGCAGGTCTTTTTTTCCTCAAAGCTTGGGTCAAACGCTCTAATTGCTGACAGTATATTTGAGCATTAATTGTTGCATTAGGTGATAAGAATTTAAAGTGGATTATTCCTTGGCAATCCCACCAGATTGAAAGAAGAACCTTTTGCCCATGAAGTTCCTTTCTCGGCTGTGGCTGGCGTCCTTCCCCTTTACCAAGCCACTGTCTACAGCACTTAACATTTCGATAAAAGATCCATTTTTCGTCACCAGTCCCAAGTCTATCCACAAAAGGTGAAATAAGTTGGCGAGAATGGAGAGAAAAGCAGATGTCAACTCGGGATTTGAGGTTGTTTTCAGACAATTTATGAGGCACCCATTTTCCAAGTTTAGGAACTTTTCCAAGTTGTTGAAGATGACGATGAACAGTTGTATGGTTTGAACTGAGAACCACTGCCAATTCCTCAACTGATAAAGCAGGATTTTCTTCAAGGGCTACTTCAAGAAGCTATTCATCAAACTAAACTGGACGTCCGTTCGATCTTCAACTTCAAGGGGGAAATCTCCCACCTCTGAATTTTGCAAACCATCTTCTGCAAGTTCTTTCATTCACACATTCTTCTCCATAAACTGAGTGAATGTTTCTAGCCGCTTCGGCTGCTGAGTTTCCTTTCTTGAACTCATAAAGCATTATGTGCCTCAAATGATTCTTGGGTACTTCCATGTTAGCATGGTTTTAATCAAATAAAATTTAATTTTATTGTTCTCTGAAATAAAATTTGATCAGTTTAAATGCATCTAAACATAAAAATAATGTTCAGCTCCATTAGACATTATAAAATACTCTTTAAATTTCGTTCATTTTAACAAAAAGTTAAAATTCGGACAGATGACCTGATAGTTAAATTTCCCAGAATAATTCTGAAGATAAAACAAATTGATATAAAAATAACCATTGGAAAAAAGTCTTAATTTTTACTGACATGTTTTGTCTTCCAATTTTATAAAAGCAACAATGAATTATTCTGGGAAATTTAACTATATAGTCAACATGGAAAACAAACTCTTAGTAAAAAGGAAGTTACAAACATCCAGAAAGAGGCTTACACAGGAGTGGCTCTTTTTTAAATTTTGGATTTGATGTAACTATGACAACAAAACATTTCACTTTCATTGTTTACTTTGATAAAGTCAGAAGATGAAACACACTGGCAAGAACTAAGATTTTATCCAATTGTCAGTTTTATAAAACTTAATGTAACATAAATTCATATTTAAATAATACCGTATATATTCATCTATAAGCCTACTTCATCTATAATGTGACCTGAATTTTTTTTCTTTTTTTTCTTTTTTTTTTGTGAAAAACTTGACTTTTTTTAATAATGCACATGTATAATGCTACCCCATTTTCTGAG